>JAYKAV010000445.1:4020673-4121953 GCA_035582835.1 Phoebastria nigripes | reverse complement strand
CAGCACCCCCAGGTCCTTTTCCGACAGGCAGCTTTCCAGCCACTCTTCCCCCAGCCTGTAGCGTTGCATGGGGTTGTTGTGGCCAAAGTGCAGGACCCGGCACTTGGCCTTGTTGAACCTCAYACAGTTGGCCTCAGCCCATCAATCCAGCTCAGGAACAGAAAATTCCTACAGCGTGCTTGCATCAGTGACTTTCATCCCGAGACCTCTAGCCAGCGTTCTTCTAGTCGGTGAGTTAAATGAATAAACAGACAGTATATAGGAAAGAATTTATGTTAAAATGGAAGGACGCAAACCAAGTTTCCACAGAAGAGCCATATGTTGCACCATGCAGCAACTGTGATGGGCACAGCAAGCCCCTGCTCAGCTGACAGCTACAGTAGGAGAGAGGATAGTTAGGGAGATAGATAGGGAGCAAGAGACCGTGGAAGAAGAAACAGCCATAATATTGCAAATGAAAACAATCCCAAATATAGTATGTTGATATAATGAAAACGTGGCTACGCGAGCTGAAGCAGTCAAGACTCAGTAAACATCTTCTACGTGCTCTGGTCACATATGAAAGCAAAATTAACATGAAAAACACAGGCATCCTCCCAAAACATCCCAGAACACAAATGCACACACACAGAAGATAACTTGCAAACTCATCACGTTATTGACTGAGACTGAACAACCTCACTCTTAATGCCTTGCACGCTTGCCTATAAAAAAGCACATCAGGAAAAGTTGCAGATTCCACCCAGTTCTTGTTGGCCATGGTAAGCTTGTGTTTGAAGTAGCATGAGTGGTTCAGTCAGTTATTATATTTGTTCAAGTTTTCAGCTAAATTTAATGGTGTTTCGTTTTAGGCCTAGTTAGATGCAGATCTGAAGAAGGGAAATTATGCAGCAGAACAAGTGCTGGCAGTCCATGCTGCCCGTACACTCGGCACATAGGCAGTGAGAATATCCTTTGATGCCCTGAGTGCTGGTAAGGATGTCTGGAAGTTTGTTCCTTATTTCTACGTGTAGTTTTTGTTCTTTAAAGGTTTATTTTGAAATAGTCTTGCTCATCTAGAGTGTATTCAATGGCCACGTGTATGTGAAACACTTGCTAGCTGTTGGCATGCCACTGATACATTATGTATCCTCATAAAACCTGTCAAAAAAGATGCAAGGAGAGGAGTCTAAAGCATTTGCTTGGCTGGAGAGCATTGAGCAACGGTACTACACGCTTTGAAATTACAGTGGCTGCGCAGTCCTCACTGCCTCACATGGGTGCACTCTAGTAGCAGAGATTCATCATTTGATGTTGATATAAGAATGCTTATTTTGTATTTAAGGAATAGGCACAGAAACCTAAGTGAAATGCGTCTTCTGGAGCAGCCAGTCCCGGAAGACCACAGGCAGCTCGTGCCGGTGAAACATGCCTCTTGGGACTGAATCTTACTTCACCATGCAGTGGGTTTAAAGGATGTGGGCCCAGTTCTTTCCTGGCTGGATGTGAGCATCATCCACTGAGATCAATGCCATTACGTGCATCTTGCAGAGCAAGAGTTGGTCTGTTTGTATGCGACTTGAGAACACTTGCAAAAAACACTAACAGCATACGAGAGCTCTCAGTTATCCTCTAAAGACTAGGCTGTCTGCCAAGAGAACAGCACATTAGACAGACACATCAATAATTCCCATCATCTATCCATCAAAAAAAAGAGATTCCATTTACCTTAAGATGCATCATATGTGGATTTCACCATGCTGAAAAGGGCAACACTTGTAGGTCTCTGAACTATCATAATATAACAGGATTGGTTCCCCTTAGTGCTGCTCAGACGCAGCTACTGCCTCAAGAATTTATATTAATTCAGCGAATTCCATCCCTTCCTTGACAGGAGTGGGCTATTTAGCCATAAATTGGCTAAACTCTATGGCTGTAACTGATCAAATGAGGTGTGCCCATACATAATGTTTAACCAGAAAATTTAACTAAAGAAATAAAATTTGAACATCAGCCAATAAAAGCTGATGGAGAAGTGGCAGCGATGGTCTCGGCAGCAAAGCTATTCCCAGCACCGGGTGCAGGACAAGCGTTTCAGAATGTGAAATTAGGTGAGTTGAATTCCAAGCTGGTGATTTCAATATACCTTTTAGAAGGTTAAATTTAAACTGAAAGCTGTTGGACATGCTATTTGAATGTCATTTGCTCTTTTGCCGCTGAGTATTTCAAAGGTCTGACACAGCTATCTCAACTGAGAAACAGGCCAGCTATGTTCTGTGTCGCATTTTGCCTCTTACTGGGACATTTTGGCTAACACTGTGTTTTCAGCTGACTATGCCTGTGCTTCTTTCTCTGAAGAAAGGCAAACAATTCTTGCCTATATCTGAAAAACGTTTTAATTGGTACAGAAAAAAAAGCATTTTAATTTGGTGTGCTGTTGTTTGCCTAGTATTGGAGTGAAAAAAGTTGAAAAAGAAAAAATAAAGCCCCCCTCCAACCCTCACTATGAAACTTCCAAGAATTTTTACATCTAAATACTGACTTAGATCATCTGGAAATTGGCAATGTGTAAGGAGGATAAATAACTTAAGAGTGAAGATACGTCTGGACATACATTGCTGTAAAGAAAGACTAATTAAAGAGTTTCTAGATAGCCCATCTGACTGTAACTCAGTTATTGAACTTGAACCAGATGCAGATATTGCCAGATCAAACCCTAGTCTTGGCAAAAGAAAAAAAGACTGATCTAGATTTCTGAATAGCCTGATTTACATCTGGGCTGACCAGTTTTGTTGTCAGTGATTATTTGCCACAGTACTGACATTTTAATGGGAGGAAGTCACTCATCTGTGCGTGCATGGATCAGTTTGGGCCTGAGCAGTACCTACCTGTGGATGAGACACACCTGTAACAGCTCCAACCCTGCCAGGAGCTGTGGTCCTCAAGCCATCAGAGATACTGTGTGTATTCAACATATTCTGTGCTATGTACAGTCATCATTTTATTTTTATCCCTTTGAGAAATATAACTTGAAAATTCCCAGTAGTTTGGTATAAGTGCAAGTAACTAAAAAATTATATGTGAAATATCCTTATGGGAATAGAGATTAGGGAAAAGAGAAGGATGAGGGGCTTGGAACTTGGGCAAGTAAGGATGGGCAGGAAAGAATAATTAGATGTGTCAGTACCAGGGCTTTGCATCCCCTGGTCTGGTCCTGCCTTGCGAAAGCTGGAGTCTGAGAGGATCACACCTCTCTGAACAGGGAGCAGAAAGGAGATGTTCCTACCCCAAGTAGCTATTCCTCTTCCTTCAGCCACCACCCGCTTTCCCAAGTTACATGCTATATAGGTCATCATACCCCCATTACTTGTCTTTAAAGAACACACAGCCTTGACAGGTAACTCACCTGTAAGGCAGGAGAGCACACAGGCACTGTAACGCTGTCTACAGCCAACACAGGCCTTCATCTGCCCTGCAGCTCCTCCTCCTCCCACTGGGCTCTCTCCTTCCCAAGCTTTTGAGGGCTGTCCTTAAATACTCTTCTGGCAGGTCACTGGCTCTACCTCCCTCTGTCTGGTGTTCCCAGTGAAGTTGGGCAGTTAGTGTTTGTCCCTCAGGCTAATTATCTACTCAGACCTCCTGGCCAAGTCTCAAAATAACCCCAAATCCCTGCACAATACTTGGGTAACAAAGGCTGCAGCCACTCGAGGAACAAAAACAAAAGGGAAGAATCAGAACAAGTCATAGCTACAGTAAGGAGAATTTCTGAAAGCTTGTCCCATCACACCCACTGTAAGGTGCTGGTTTTTAATGTCCCATGGGAAGCAATGCAGTTACTAGAGCCAGCAGCACAGCAAGTGTTTTCTCTCTGGGATATTTTGAGTCATTAAATGTTACTAAAGACATATTTGTTCTTGGAAGGTTTAAAAGCAAACCTTTTCAAAAACTGGTATGTGGGGCTCTGTGAAGTAATGAGTGATGTGAAAGAGCCAAATATTAGATTCCAAGTGCTGTAGTATGATTGAAATTTCATGTTACCTAGAGAACAAAGTAAAATTGAGTAACTTGTTTTGAAACAGTGTAAGCAAAAAAGATTTCCTGATTTTATCAGTGCTGTTCGAGATTTGTTTGAAGCTGGCGTGCAGCAGAGGATCATTTCCTAATATCACATTCTCTTTGGATGGTTCAAATGTTTACTATAAGCAAAATGAAATAGGATTTCAAAATGAGCTGCTTCTTCCTTGACTTTACCCTGGCAAGGTCCAACACAGGGACATAGGTGGATGATTTTCTATTTAATCAATGGCCAAAACTTCACTTGCTGGCTTCCCCGGGAGGCTATGCTGTCCTCTACAGCTTGTGAGACTGATAGTGGTACTAGAGCAGGCAACAGTTGTCTGTCAAGATGACAAGGGCTTGAGTCATCAAGATGAGAGAAAGGCTAAGGAGGCAGAGAAGTATTTTCTCCTTTCTTGCTCTTGGCAAGGGACGAAACCAAACCTTGTTCTTCTTGGCTAAACGAGATGTAGAGGTAACAGAAAACGTTGACTACAAAAATCACCAACCAAGACACAATATTTCTCTTGGTTTCAGAGGAGATAGGACAAGTAAAAACATTTGCTATCACTTAGCAATGTCTCTCTTGCAGAAAAGACATAACTGGGGCCAGGCTTATGGCATTTGCCTGTACTGGCCCATGGGAAACCCCTGCTTGGGCACACCGAAGGCTTTTTAGAGCATCCACTGCGCAATGCAGATCTCTAGGTGAAGGACAATGATTCCTTCTGGAGAAGGACACATCATGTTCTTGCGTTAGAGCAAGAACACAATTAATTGAATAAACATTCAATTTATTGCAGATGGATCGTAACGGAGTCCTGATACCATCTCTAACCTGGGCATACTGCCACGCCACAAGTTCATTCCAGCGACGTACTGAGACGGCTTTGCTCCTCTTAGTCTCAAGTCTCTTTGGAGACAGTCCAGGCAGGCTTCCCCTACTTTGTGACAGCTCTTGGCTAGCTTCTTCTGGACTCAGCAGTTCATTTCCAAATTTCCCACACTCCTGACATCACTCCTCTTTGATTCAGGTCTGCCCGAACCATGCAAAAAAGCCAAGGAATCCAGGCCCTTCTGATCTACAGATGGTGAGCGTCCACACCTTGCTTCATTTTTTCCCAGCCCCTCCGATGCCCTCTCAGTAGGAAGACTGAGGTGTTATTACACTCCCTCCTTTGCCTCCCGCTGGCAATGGTGCATGGAGGGCCTCTGCTGAGCATCACATGCAGCTCCTCAAAAGCAGATTTAGAGCAGAATTCCACCCCACAACACAAGTAACGAGAGGAAAGCCCAGATAGTATCTCCTAAATACATAACACTCTCCCTCCTAAGGAGCAGGCCTTCACACCCTCTCTGACTGAAGACAGGGGCATATGTTGTGTTACACAGATGGACCAGAAGTTGTGCAAATCCAGATGATTATTTCTGATGCTTTTAGATGCTGGCTAACAGTTCTAAATATTTGCCTGCTGTTGGTAATCATCCAGGTTTGTGAATTACTCAGAAAATATTCAATTAGCAAGAAATTAATTGCGTTTTTAATTGCCCGCTCTTCTGTGATGATATATAGTATAAGCATAGCTCGGATGAACATAAACGCAGAAGATTATGCACGCAGAGTTGGAAGCCTTCCCTGAAAAGCTTTTTTCCAAGTCCTGACTGAAGCTAGCAAAATAAAATAAAAGACAATTATGGGAACCGGGGAGAAAACAACTGCACTTTTAAAGTCAATATGGGGCTGGATTCAAACTCAGGTCTGACACAGGATGTGCACCAGCTATAATCATCCAACCAGTCCCTCAGCACCAGGTTCAGCATGTTCAACCCAAACCATCCCTTTCTCCAGCGTTTCCTGTCAGGCAGGAGTTTCTGAAGCCTCAAGTCAGCTGACAGAAAATGCTTGACATGAGGATAAAGGATGGACGCAGGTCATCTGAATACAACACTTGGTATCTTCAGGACACTTTGGCATTAGGCATAGATTAGCTTGCTGTGGTTCAGGACAAGGGAATGAAGAGGTGCAGGACAGGAGCTAAAGCACTTGGCCAAGACAGTGTCCAACTGAGGTGCCGAGCTGCCCTTCTGCACCACAGATGTGCCAGCTTGGCTCCTCGGGCCCTTTTGCTGATGGACCCTTGGCTAGGTATTTCCAACAGCTTTGGGACTATCTCACCTCCTCAGTGTGCCAGAAACTCCATTTCTCGGCCTTTGAGGCAGAGGATACCTCCTGTGATGTTTTACGGACACTTGAAGTGGAGGTGGTTGAAAAGACAGATACATTTTCCTGGAGAACTATGGAGAAGCTTATGCTGCTTTCAGTAGGGAGTCCATTAAGGATTGGTCACTTCTAGATTTTGCACAGAACAGTGTGTGCTTTTAAAATAATAGCAACTGTCTGTAGCCTGCCTATGACTAGAGTCAACCTCAAAATAGACGGAGCAGAGAGCGTGCTGGCAATCCATGCCATGGGCAGAAGTTTAAGGCCTAGCTCTGCAATGCACGTCTTGCCAGTAGGGCTCCCAGTATTGAACCTTGCATTTTGTTGGGGCACCGTTATTTTTGTTCACCAAACCCTTACCAATAGATGCCCTCACCATTGATAGATGCATCTAGTAAATGCACACTCAATACATTCAATGATATAGCAGTGTAAAACAACGTGCCTATCACAGGAAGTTCCATACAGAGTTTGAACAAGTGGTAGATTTGCCACCGAGCGCAGATTTAAAGTTGCCAGACTGGTTCAGTGTAATGGAGGTAGCTGCCTGCTCCGTTTCAGAAATCAGTGACACATTGTCATCCAGTGCAAGAGAAACTGAGAACTCTGAACGAAGGTCTTGACAGGTAAAATGCCTTTGATTTTGCCTTTAATTCAGCAAGCTCACAACATTACTGGATTCTCTGTATTAATAATAAATACGTACTGAAGCTCGCGTCAGTGGCAGAGTTTCAATTCTAACCTGRTAACAACATACCTCTGTGAACAGCACGTCTGGGAAAAGCAAGACACTATTCACAGTGTAGCCAAACACAGAGTCAGGAAACATGACAGCTGTTTAACAACACATGGAAATAAAATGATGGTAATAAAATTCGTAATTAGATTTATAAACACCTTTCTTATTTTCAGCACTATTTGTTCAGTCAAAGAAATCCAGTTCAATTATTTTCTTCAATTTTCTTCCCAGTAAAAGATCTGAAAAAATAAGGTCTTGAAGAACTGGTTTGGACCTCAGAGCTCTTTAGGGCAGGAACTCTTGCACTTATTTAAAAGATATATCCTGGGCGTATATGTGATTGCTCCAAATGACAAGCAGACCACGTTCTGCTTGCCCATATTGCCATGCTGCAGAGGCCAAGTACACGTGCCCTTCCCTCCAGCACAGGCTCAGGACTGTGACCCTGAGGTCTGGGTTTTGGATCCGCTGGGGGAGCGAGCTGGCGCCTGCCCTGGCACACAGCGCTGGTGTGTAGGTTTGCACAGTGGTGGGCACAACGCAGCCTGAGACCTCAGCTGGAAGTGTTAGGAATTACCATGAGAAAAACAGAACAATAAGCAAAATGTGATGTGGATGTCATCTCACATCTTAAATGCCAGTCTGAGGGTTAACATTGCCCTCCTTCAGGAGGGGGGAAAAAGCTTGCCTTTCAGTTTGTTTGAGGAAAGGCAGCTTAATTTCTGTATTTTAAAAAGAAACAAAGTTGTCTTTCATTAAAAGCCTAAGTTGAAGACAATAAATACTGTGGTATTTTTCAGACCAGATCCATTTATTTCAACTGATCTTTAGAAAGTGGAAAATTTCCTTGTAGGTTTTAACTGGTATAAGTGGGTACACAACACCAGCTGCAGCCRTGAAGTAAATAAGCCATAGCCATGATTAAGATGTTATATATTATGCAATTACTGTGACGTGGTTTGCTGTTTATATCCACTTAGAGTGAACTGAATTGGATCAAATAGATTTGAACCTATATACGACAGCCCTAGTTGGCCCTTTTTTGTTAATGTAAATTTGAACTGCAAGACCTCTGAATTGATTTTCCTAGAGGAAAGCTTTAGAACTGTATTTGAAGGCTGTTGAAAGCATACCCTGGACTTTTACATAAAAAGAATGCATTTGATTCTATATTTAACAAATCACTGGATATTAGTTGCATTGAATTCAGTCTCTTGGCCACAGTAACGTTAATTTAATCCTCACCTCTTATCTCAGTTGCAGAGCAATTCTGTATTTACTGTACTGTATTTAGTCTGAGGGATCATTAACTCCATTAATAGCAACAATCTGGAGATTTTTCTAATTTACAGTTTCAACATTTTGATCATTATTTTCTCAATGCCATGAATGATTATGAATCCGAGTGGTGCCAAACCACTGCAGCCTTCATTGACTTCAGCAAGAGCTGCAGCTGGTCTGCAAATTACGGCCTTTTAGTGTTATGTTTGTGGCAGAGTGGCAAAGCCGTGAGGTGAGGGCTGGTGRTGTGGTATTATGCACCACTTGAATTCAGGAGAATATTTTCTTGGAAATCTCAGAAAATAATTTGATCTCTCTTCCACATCTTAACAAACTCTTTCTCTGAACCCACCTGTCTTCTAAACAAGGACTGTAAATTACTCTAGTTATAGGCAATAGTGCAAGTATATTGCATGTTGCCACACAGGATTCTCTAAACATTGTAATACTAAATAGATCTATAAAGCCAACGTCAACAGACCACGTTATGATAGTCAGACATGGTATTAATGTTCCTGGGTATAGCTGGTTTACTTGGTAAACCTATGTCTTGATTTTATTTTAGTATTTTTACTGCTATTCAGTTTTGCAAGTGTTCAGTGGCACCTAGCCTTTTTCTYAACACCTTCAGTCATATAAATTGAGCTATTGATTTCTTCAAATAACCTAATCGTCTTGTTGAATTACAGGCAGACTATGCTGCACTCGTCTTGTTCTGGTTATCAGCACCCATTTAATCAAACCTTTAAGACACCTAACAGAACTTAAGGATGGTTACCAATCTTCTTTGAAAGACCTAAAGCCACCACCATCGCCAGCATCAAATGAGTAGTCCGATRTATAGGTGTTTCATATCAAAAACAGATTTGATGGTGGAAGCTTGGTGGAGACAGCTCAATATGAATTTATTTTTAAAAAGATTATTTAAAACCCAATATATATAGCAATAGCCAAACACAAAACTGACATAAAAATCAGACAGTGCTAGTGCATAAATCATAATTGGAGGTAATATAGAGTCTAACCTAGTTCAGGTCAGTAATACCTTGCAAAGAATAAATGTCTGTGACTGACGCACAAACATCAAGGGTGTGACCTCTCTCTCCATTAGGACAATACCACTAAGGACTCAGCAGGAAATTTTGGATTGATCTCACATACTATAGCTAGACCTATAGAAAGGAAACAGCTAATCTGATGTCATCAATGTTCTCATCCATATCCCTAACATAAAGATACAAGTTGTTCAACTACCATTACTAAACGCTAAGCCAATAATCACTACAGTATTACGTCCTCCTCCCAACACAAACATGAAAGATTTGTTACAAGTGACATGACACCACAAGTCTCCATGTACATCTTCATCGCAGTATTAGCTTGGGAGCCGCTCTAAGAGCGTACAGGCGCTCATGAGTCCTAGCACCAAATCCATGAAGCACTGATACGGGCACAATTATTTGATTATCACTCTGGTACAGCTTTACAGCACGAGTGCTTGTATTCAAGTGAAACCTATTCCTGTGCATATGTGCTCAGACGCTCAAGAATGCTAACAATGACATGGATCTTTAACAAAAAAAGGATTATATTTAATTTGTGTTATTTTTTCCTAACCAGTTCAGCTCTTGTTTTGGTATCTTAGGCAAGCTGCACTTAAAAAAGAGCCTCACTGCACAATGAGCCCATCTTTTTTTCCCAAGATTCAGCCATCTTATTTTTCTTAATAGATATCATGAAAGTTTTTCATTAATATATTATGAAGTACTGTATTTACACTAAATTACACCAAGTACATAAAAAACATCGAACACTTCAGAGTATTTCTGTCAGCTCTAAGACTGGTATTATTCATGACAATAATTTTGCTAACCACACCAGCCAAATAATGACTAAGATAGTTATTGTCTCTAAACACAACTTCTGAAGAAGGTGTTTGAATGCCTTTCTAAAGATGCTAAGTACTTGGAAACTTAGAGAAGGAGTGGCTTTAAATCATGGTGGGAAACCTGATGCAGTATTCTGATTAAATGATATATGAAAATAACAACTGCAAGAATGCAAGTTGACAGTTCCTAAGTCCAGAAGTGAGCACCAACTGCATTTATTTAAAAGACCCATTCAAGGCAAGTATGTGCAAAATACAAAGGGTGTCCAGTTTGATGGAAAAAATAGTGAGTATTTTTCTCCACTTTTCACTAACAGAGAAGATAGATGACATTTTAATGGTGTAATCAAGACCCTGATTGCCATTGGTGACAGAATATGCCATGAGATCCGAATGGATGTGATGGATAGGAGCACTTGAATTGAATTTGTGCATTGTATGTTTCTGCTTGAACTAGCACAGGTTTTTTGCTGTTGGTTTTTGGTTTTGTTTTTGTTGGTGTTTTTTTGTTTGTTTGTTTTTCTACTGACAATAGTCCTTTCAATTCTGCATCTTTTTAATAAAGCAGCAAAGGGTGTGATGGAAGCCTGTGAAGATAGAAGAACTGTGCTCAAAGTTTAGTGTAACTACCATTTTCATGTTGGTCTTAAAGTGAAATTCACTAGCAGGGAGTATGCAAGTGTTTAACTATTTGCAAGAAGAATTTAGAGCTAATCGCTCTGTGCTAAGAATCACAACTAAATACTGAATCACTCCAACGTATTTCTTACAGTTTTAATGCTTGCTCTCTCTCACTATCAGCAGAGAAGTTTCCAGGATTGCATTCTCAGATTTGTGATTTCAGAGGTCTTTGTGTAGCAATTTCTGCATTGGCATACGGTCATGTTTCCTCTTACGCATTTTCCCTATGTTTTGGTTTTTTTTTTTTTTTTTGTAAAGTATAGAGTTGCAGCTCCCTAGACCATTTCTTCTCCTTACTGGAACATTTACCCTTGGTGTATTTGGAAGGAAGGTCTTCAATATATACAGCCTTGTCTCTATTAATGGCCTAATAAATACCTGTAGCAATGGATTAATTCCATTAGAACTCTGGAAAAGAAGGAGAAGCAATTTTTTCATTTACATGGAAAAAATGCTTTCAAGGATACCTTGTGAGTCAGACCAGTGCTCAAATTTAGAAAACTATCTGACACCCCTCTCCAGAAGTACAAACTGTAACCTAAAAATAACTTTGAGCATTACTGAAGGATAAGTTGGTGGAAGAAGAGTCCTTCAGGAACAAAGAATAAGCATTACCTGTCATTTTCGGGAGTCCACATCTTTTTCCATGTGTATGTAGTCACCCCTGACTTTATGCTTTTCAGCTAGCTACATAAGAGCTCTTCTAGATTTCCTTCTGACTCAGAACCATCTTTTCTAAGCTAATTATACAAGGAGGTCTACTTGCTATCGCATCCGCATCACCCGTAAAGACCCACTTGGTGAGCCAAGTGCCGTTTCCCTGCGGGTGGCAGCAGTACCTGCTGGCCACGCTGGTGCTGCGGATGAGTCAGGCCTCCGTTGACTCAACTAGAATATAACATGCTATTTTATCATAGCACAGCTGCCAATATCGTATTGTGCAACACTACTGCAATTTAAAAGTAATCAATATCTGCAATTCCATTATTTATAGAAACTCATTTAACTACAATGTACTTAAGGGAGGAGTGAGAGGCTAGTAAATGTCTCTTAAAAGAGACAAATTGTTCTATACCAGAAAAAGAAAGCGCAGGACGATCCAACACCCCTTTCTTACCTTTTTAGTTTTAGATGCTGTAACTGAGTAATGTGGTAAAAACATTTGTTTTGGTCTGCATCCCTCCGTACCAGGCCAGCTGTGCGGGGTGAGGTGAGACTTCTGCATCATCCTGGTCACCCTGCAGAGTCTTTGAGGGATGGTGGAAGTTTTTGGATCAGCAGTCTCTCTCCTTAGCTGTATTTGCTCAGAAGTGGCTGTTAATAATATGTTTCACCACCTCAACAATTTATTCCAATATAGCTTATTGGCTATATTGGCTGTTTCCCTCCCTGGCTGTTTTCACACCAACCCTTTTGTAATCAGATCACATCGCTTTTCTGTGAGCCAAATTTATACAGCATAGTTCTTTCTCCAACTTCAAAATAAAAACTTTAAACTCAATTACTCAGTTTTCACTTTCCATCTTCACTGAACAATAACTGTATGAGCTCAAGAGTCTTTTTTGTAACAATTTTATATTAATATTTTGCATATAAAAACATCACTACAGTCAGATACCAGAGAAAAAGAAATAGTCTAAATTATTTTCTTCTTTCATAATCTAAGAAGGGAAAACCCTTAAAAATTGTAAGCAGACCTTTATCCAAAGGTAACAATCTTTGTAAAGGAGCTTATGGGGCAGGGAGGAGGGAGTGATTTTCATGCTTATGTGTAACTGCTTTTGAAACTGAGGGTGTCAACTGATATTTCCATAAAACTAAATACAATCCCTCATTGGGCAAACTGATTAGACAAAGATTTCTGATCCTTTAAAACCCTCCAAGAAGCAGCCAAGGTGCAAGGAGAGATGGCTGGAGATGGAGAACAAATAAATCAGCCTAATGACATTAATTAGGGCTTCAGTCCTTCACTAACCATGTGCACATTTTAAGCTCTTCGCTTGAAGTGCCTTAAAATCAAGATGTACAGTGGGTATTTTACAAGCGCTAGCTGGTCATGAGCTATGATGTCATTCACTTGCGAGTCATAGTTTTAAATGCTGCCAAGATTACCACTGACCAACTGATGAAAACTTTGTGCCCGGGGTCAAGTGCTGGAGAATGGTCCAGCACAGCACAGGGTTAGGGCAGAGCCACCAGCGCCGGTGAGAAGCCGAGGGGCCCGTGACCCCAGGGTCCGGGGAACGGAGACAGCATCCTTCACAGGCAGCATCCTCACCAGCCACAGTGACCTGACCTGCTGCAACCTGCCCTGTACCCATTCCAGAGAAGGTTATAGGGCTGCAATTCCCAGTACGATGTGCAGGTCTTTTCTCCACAGCTGACTCAGCCATATTTGGTTTGGTTGTTTATTTTTTAATTAACGTAGTCCYTAGAGTTCACCAGGTGGCTTAATTTTTATTTAGATCTGAAGATATGCTGCTTCCCTTACCAARGCAATTGTCCTTTTCTATCAAAGACCTTTGCTTCCTGCTATAACAGATTTTAAAGTAGGGAGAAACAGGACTTTAACCCAGCAGGTGTGGAGGGCGCAATACAGGTGCAATGAATAAACAAAGAGTTAGAAGGCTTTTGTCAGCCTAAAATACTCCCTAGGATTAGGCTTGGTAAAATAATAATAATAGTTGTAGCGACGGCTGAGGCTTGCCATTGAAAACCTACAATTTTAAACAGCTGTGGCTCCCGAACTATGACAGATACCAGCCTGTATACCTCTACATTTACCCCCTTGAGTTTGTGTTTCTCTTTGTCTGTAAAAACAGTGGATCAAATTTGCCCTTTGGGTAATTCCCCTGATTTAAACATCCCTTATTTCCTCTGAGCAGCAGCGCATAGAAGCAGGGTTGACTACCTAGTCTGTGACATGCTGTCAGTGTGCTCAGTTCTGATTAAAATTAGTAGTTGCAAAGCTATTAAGGTATCCGAATCTGATTGGTTATAATTAGAACAAAACTGTCACAGTAACAAAGCAACATGAAAATGTGCTGTTCCTTTAGAGAGGAAGCAACTGCAGAAGAGCCACTTTGCAGATATAGCTAATAAATCTGATTAACTTTCCAGGTCATTCTGCGTATGCAAGATGCCTTGAGTTTAGAGATAAACAAGCTCTGGAATTTCCTTTTTGTGACAAGTCCCACTTGCAGAAAGTATTTCCAAGCAGAACTGCAAGAAGAATAGGACATTTTGAGCTCTCCAAAACGTTGTAGCATTATTATTTTCATTTTTTTAATAATATATTTCAGCACTCCTGAAACCTTGATGATATATTGTCATGACCTGAAACAGGCTCCTCTGAGTCAGCTTAAATTTAAGGAGTGTTTTTTCATAGTAAACCACTACTTTCAGGGAGTTGTAATTTGTTAGAACGTCTTTCCCTGGTTCTCTTCTCTTTGACGAGCCAAGGACTCCTRTCAGAATATGCGTCCCACTGAAGGTACTGTTAATAATTGATTACAGCTCATTGGCCAAACAAAATCTGTCAGAAATATTGTTATTTATTAAAGTTTTAAAAGCACTGTTATTATAAAGTATTTTGTTAAGAAATGTTAAAATAGAATGACTTTTAAAAATATTTATCTGGACCAGTAATCAATGCTGTTCACATAGTTTACCAAGAGAATCTGTCACCCTCAAACTGCGTGTTTTTTAAAAAGCATTTGTGCATTTAAATACAATGAAACAGTCATCCCGTGCTAAGCTCCATTACATATGGATGAGCAACTGCACAGAATATTTTCAGAAGGAGACCTAAATCCATTTTGTGCAATCAGAGATGTAGCTCTCATGGCCTTTGCTTTATTGGGGTGAATGGGAGCACTGGTTACAGCAATGGAGATACAAAAATAGAGCTTAATATTTTGAGTCAGTTTTACCATAGTTTTGGTTGGGAAAATTTGATTTTTTTAATCATTAGTATATTTTTGTGTTTTTCTAATGACATTTGTGACATCTTTGCATATTCAAAGATTTTAAAAAATGGAAAACCAAGTGTATCAGCATCATCCCACAGGGGACAATCCCATTCCACTCTTTCCTATTCAAGGATTTTTACTCATGCTTTCCTCATTGTTGTTCTTCTGAGGGATCTGAGGCAAAACTATGTACGTCTCAAAGCGTGAGCCACCTGAAAGTGCAGCTGTGCCTTTACTGATGAGTGCGGCAACTTGTCATCAGTGGGT
Organism: Phoebastria nigripes; assembly: GCA_035582835.1. Taxonomy (NCBI): domain Eukaryota; kingdom Metazoa; phylum Chordata; class Aves; order Procellariiformes; family Diomedeidae; genus Phoebastria; species Phoebastria nigripes. Next base: position 4,106,870 of record JAYKAV010000445.1, on the reverse strand, counting down.
CTTCTCTTCACCGTCTAGTGAAGAAGAACCAAGAAAGGGTAACTCTTCCTCGCCCATGGTTGATTTCATTGCAGAAYGAGAAGTTTTGTTTCCCAGGAGCTCCCTACAGCAACAGATAGTCACTATAGGCTGATAGACTGAGTCAAAAAATAAATGGGGAAGCATTAAAATTACAACTTTGGTTTCAACAGTACAACACCAAAACCTTGCCCTGCCTGGTAATGATGTAGCAGGGGCCAGTTTTTGACAGTGACTACCCCAGCTCTGCCTCCTAGCTTGACACAGCACAAACCTAGGGGCTTCCAGCGGGGCAGCTGCTCTCCGTGCCAGCTGAAGTGTTCAGCTGCCTGTGCCAAGAGCTCTTGCAAACCTTCCCAGTGTGTCTGGTAATACGAGYACTAAAATGAAAGCCAGCAAAGCTCAAGTCTTAATTCCAGACCTGGCATTCACTTGCCATGTCTAATTATATGTTGCATTAAGTATTCATAAACAAAAAAAATCCATAAGCGATTGACTGTAATAAAAGGGATTTAACAGTCTGTCCACAGTTCAAGCTGCACGTCAGATACGCAAAGCTTGCACTGTGGTTGTGACTCTGGTCATCACAATGTGCCCTGCTGTCCCGGTTACCCTCTTCTTACCTTGGCTGAGAGCTGGTATGAAATGTGTTCTTTTTTCCTTATGTACGACGCTATACTCTGTCTGTATGGTGGGTTTTAGAAACCCATTATGCTGTACATAGGTTTCCCAGGCAACACTTGCAATACAGGCTTCAGTATCTGAGTTATTTGTGTTGACAAACCACATACAATCTCCCATTACTACAATTGTTCACTCTAGCACTTTACGGTTTTCAAACTTTTATAAGAGTGAAGGTTATGTATCATTTAATAGGGGGAGAAACTAAGGCAGCTAGTGATAGATCTGCTCTGGCACACAGCTGTGGCACAAGCTACCATGCCGTGCTGTCTCCTTGTGGGGTTTTTTTGTTTGTTTGTCAATGGAAAATGCAAGAGTGATTTGGAAAAGTTTCATCAACTGCATTTGCATATTCATAACTTGAAAGAGAATTAACACGTAAATAAAAAAAATAAAAGCATTAAAAAAGAAAATAATACTTAGTCATACATTCTTATGCATTTTTAAGCAAAAGAAAGGAAAGAAAACACTTTATTTTAAACTAGCCTTCTTTATGACATCTCTACTATTGAAATAAAGAGGGAAAGAGAGCCTGAATTTGGCATGCAAATAAGAGTTCAGTGAGGAGAAAGATCTTCTAATTCTGTAGCAAGTACACAAAAACCTGCAAGCAGTACCCTGCACGTGCTCGTCGTTCTTGCACGCTTCGCTTCCTTGCTAAATCGGCGCTAGACACAAGGTCTCACCAGGAGGACAGGGCACAACGTGACCGTGAGCCGTGGCTCTGCCCCAGGTGCCGGGTCCCCGTGCAGGCAGCTGGCTCTGCCCCAGCCCTTCTGCAGGGATCTCCCTTCCCAGCAGAGCGGTAACTCCTCACCGCCTCTCTCAGAGAAGGAGGTTGGGGTCCATACACCTCAGGAGACACAGAAGTGACTTCTCCAACTCTTTTTCCCCTCTCTCTCTTTTGGAATAGTCCTGGTTGTACAGCAAGATTGATTTTACCTGTTTAGAAGAGTGCAAACATMAAAGAAACAGCAGCTTATATAAAGGACCAAAACAAAGCTAATTTAACCTTTTTCTTAACAGCAGTCCTGAAGGACCCAGGACAGGAAAATTAACGGAAGAAGATGTAGTTTAAGTTACCAAAAACATTGGCAGGCAGCCACTTAATCCCAGAATTGTCATGTCAACTTAAACCCTTCCCCTGGCAGGGATTCAATTCTTTTCATCTCTCCTGGGAGCTTGAAAAGGTCAGAGAGAGAACATTACCCTGTGTTCACATGCAGGCTTGATCGCCTTTCTAGAAAGTCATCTACGCTTGAGGCTTCGGCTAGCAATTCAGGAACGGAAAGAGCCAGGTAACCTCACTGGGACGCACACCGTTCAGTTGTTGCTGACACTGCACGCCCACGACAGGCAGCCGAAATCCTGGGTGGGTCCTCAGCTGGTGCCAGGCACCCACGGGACCCCGTGGAGCCCCTGGAGCTGCCTCAGCTGACAAGGCCACCCGTAATTGTTTTAAGCTTTTCCGATTGTAGTCAGTTCACATCCCCACGTAGTGGGGTCTGGAGCATGTTTCACCCTGCCGATACCCTGGAGATGCTTTCCCTGGTGTGGGGAAAGAGGGAGTTTTGCTCTTGGATCCTGTGGTTTGTGTTTGGTTTCCCTGTTTCTGTAGCTGGTGAAACAGGCCTATCTCCACCTTAAAGATTAGAAAAGAACAGAAGAGATATCTGATGCATATCTGTTCACCTGCATATCCTACAAAGCGTACAAATAACCTACACCTTTCCCAGATCAGATGTGTTGCAGAACACTACTATCGCCATGCAGCAAAACTACACTCAGAGCCACAGCAGAAAAAAAAACCCCTCTCTTCTACGTGTAATGGTGATCTATGCATTTACAACATCAAGGCCTTATTATTAAAATTCCTTATGTTTAGGAATGGAGCCATGGGCATGGAAAACCTCCAGCTGGGATGAAACACGAGAGCCATCTGCGCGGCAGCCAGGGCTGCGGCAGGCTCATCGCAGAGGGCTCCCTTCTCCCCACTGCTCCCTCCGCGCCCAGCTCAGGTTTCTGCCCAGCCCTCCATGGGGACGGAGACTGTATCTGCAAACGCGACACCCAACAGACCACGGAAATTGTGGATCAACAGAAGAAGGTTTAGTTCTYGCCCAGTCATTTTTCATGTGCAGGAAAACATGCACGCATACGTGAGTCCGTATTCACAGAAAGAACTTGTAGCGTAACCCAGAACAAAAAATCTGCAAGTCACACTGAACTGCGCTTCCCTGAGATGCCAGGGAATGGAGGACGAAGTAACATGCACTGAAGCCAGGCTGCCGCCCACGGAGAGGTGCCGAGGGGAGGCTGAGCACGGCTGGKCCCTGTGCACGGCAGGGTCCTGGGCCCATGTGCAGAACACACACATGTTCTGCATCCCCCACGTAACTGTCCGCCCCCTCCCTYGCTCTCCTGGCCTCGGAGGCACACCAGAACATGTTATTCCCAATACCAACACATCGCACGGCAGTCAATAGGAAACGCAGGAGAGCCCACGCCCTGCCTCAGTTCATTTTTCCAAAGGCATTGGCCACATGCTYCTCCCTCCTCTGACTTTCCAGGGAGCATTTTTGCTCCTTGTTATCTGCAACACCTTCTAGGACCTGCCAGGACTGCCAAAAATCCTCTCTAAGCACTTGGTAAAGGTTTCTGCTCTGCACCCACGAGCATGCCAAAGCCAGCCTTGGCTCATCACCACACTTCCAGAGGAGAGAGCCTCCTCCTCTGAGCTGCCACTCACCGTCTGTCTTGTGGCTTCTGAACAATGACTGAAGGGACATTTTGTCCCCAAACTAGTTTCCCATCGTGGCTTCCAATCAGTCTAATATATTTTCATAGTCCCTTTATTTGAGAAATTCAACGAGAGGATACTGCCTTTTTTTTTTTTGACGTCAGCTGTGTCATGCTCTTTACAGTTTTCAGGAAGTTTAAATGTTCAAAGGAAGGATTAGGAATGAATCTACCCCTGTTCCTATCTGAAAGGTTTATAAAAGTTTAACATAAATAAATTTCTGTGACACACACTCATGATTTCATACTTTTAAAAGTATCTTGTTTCTTAATACTTTCTAATAATTCAATGTTTCTGTAAATGCCTGGTCATCAGCTATATTATTCATTACACTGACCCCACATGGATGCGATCACCAAAAATGGGGCTAGGCAATTGAGCCTTGTGCCAGAAAACCACACACATCCGTGGATACAGCTAAAAAAGAAGAGTTTTATATTAGGGCATTTTTATTTTAGAGGTGATACAGGTTGATTTGCTACATTCTTTCAAGCAATCACAGACATTTTTGTTAATTCTTTTTCCCCCAGGTATTCCTACTTCATGAAATTCGCAATACGGTATAATAGTGTATATTCTTACAAAGGATAAATCCTCCTCTCTTCTCTCCTAAACTACCATTTCTAGTTGCTGAATACAATTATGATCACTTGTGTCATACTCTGTATATTAGCACTGGCTGATCAAAGACAAACTTTGTAAGACAAGTGTCAGTGTAAACATGTACATTTTAAGAAAGTTTAGACTTTGAACTGAAGGAATAAAAATTAGAACTGCAAACTCATCTTGATTTTTAGCCATATTTTGAAAGAAGACAATGAGGGAAAAATCTACACTTTAAATAGTCGCTTTGTTGTGCTGGATATTGAAATCCTGTGGACTTTCATAAAAGGTGCAGAAATATCACAACCAGAGAAGTAGCAACTGGAAGAAGCAAGCACCAAACTGCAAAATGACTCGTAGAGAATACACTGCGGGAACGGTTTGCAGTTTTTCACTGACGGAGCAAAAAAGAAACACAGTGGAAAACATAACTGAACAACCCCACTTAYTGTTTTCAGACAGATTTATTTCCATCTGGACTCCTTGGGACCATCCTAAAATTATTTCTCAAAGCCTGCAAGCTCTAGAGTTACTGCAGGAAGGATTGGAAAGCACATTTGGCTCATAAAGAAACCAAGGAATCTCTTTGAGTATCTCTCTAATAAGTGACTCACAACCACAAGCTGGCTAGGCTACATGCTAAGCCTGCATCTTGAAACAACTCATTTACCGGGAAAATTTTGTCCTGAATTTATCTAGATCTGTTTTAACAAAATATACCAAGATATCTGGCTGCAACCATGCTCCATGTGTGGCATTCTCTAGTAACCTGGCACTGTTTTTTTTAATTTTGAAATCATGGCTGTGGTCATTCATGGACCCCAAACTCCATAATCTTGGTGGATTATCCTAAGAAAGTTAGCTGAAGATTTTCAATTTCATTTTCTGCACAAGGCTGTAAGAAAATTATTTGAATGTATTCAGGTATCCAAGAGCGAACTGAGCTTGTGAGGCTCTGATTTCTAGTACATTCAGAGATCTAAACATAAGATAAGGCAGTGATACAAATCACTATTTAAACTGCATTTACAGCTCTCTGCTAAACACAATAAAGAACTCCCAGCAGATAGCATTTTTATTTGTGTGTGGGTGTACTGCAGCTCTGCATTTCRTTCTCTAAGCGGCACTTAGCAATATTTATCCAGTTATTCGAGCCTTGTATAACACATACAGTTTTACTTTTAGATACAGTGTCATCTTTGGARTACCAATATCATAATATCCTCTTTCAAAAACCATAAAGTTTGCACTGTAAAAATCAAGTATATCAAATTAAAGTCCTGCCACATTGTTTCAGATTTTCAGGTAATACTGTATGATAGCTCCTGTCAGGCTTTCAGCTCTATCATAGCAAATGGCTGTATATTCCCTGTGTCTATAGACACAGCGTCGGCAGCGAGTCTCGGCCAGCCCCCGTGCGGTGCAGCGGTGAGTGGCCATGCAGCTGCCTGGGGCACAATAGGAACTGCGCCCTTCACCAGCTGTGGACAGTGGCCCACAAAGTGATCCCTGTATTTCAGCCGTGTGGCAGCAGGATATCGTTTATCCCTGAGCCCAGTCCTGACGGCATCTAAGTAAAAAACCTTGTATTTCCCCCATACGTGACCCAAGCAATACAGGTAATCGAGGTTGCAGCTATAAACCCACAATGAGAAAGTGTGATGCAGAGTAAGACATCCCAAGAACAGGAAGTATTTAAGGGCATTTTTCCCTATCCTTCTTACTCATCGTAGAGTGTGTCTCTGCTAGTGCTTTAGCTCAGATGGGGAGYGCTCTTTGAATTGAACCTCCTCGTAGTCCCTGCTGCCCTCATGTTTGCTTCRCGTAGCAGTGTCCAAGTGCACGAACTGGATTCCTTCAGAATAAAACAAAGCTGGAAGACACCCTCCAGCAGTGCATCTACAGTACTCCCATCAGTAACRGAGATTCATCACACAGGACCAGTCCAGACCAGTCCCAATAAAACCATGAAAATGCATAAAGAGGATGTCAGGTCTTCAGCAGCAACTGTTCTGCTCTGCAGATCTGCTCTTACTGATCTGCACTACTGACTGATCTACAAGCCTAACCTGCATGGTTTCAAAATATGTGGGCATTTTGCTACTGAATGCTTGCCAGGCAGAGTATGACTGAGTATGTATTTCTTATCACATAAACCACCAAGACTAATCCCTTTGTGTGATGGACATTTTTTGCATCTTCTGTTCAGCATCCTATGAGTTTCTTGGACAAAGTCCATCATTTAGATGTTGGCTAGTACACATGCTTATTTTCAAAGGAGTTTTTAATCCACTGATGTTTAAAAGATTTATTGGTTTAATTATTAGTTTATTCTCTGGTTTATTACTACCCTTTGATGTTACTGGTTATTACAAAGCTTCTATAAAGGCTGTTAATTACTCATGCCATTCAGAGATCTATCGAAGTATGATTCAAGGCAGCACATACATTGCTTGATGAAGAGGAGATCGTAAATTCTTTTTCACGTGTTARTGAAAAGAGAACATTTTGCAGAACGTTTTCGTAATGGTGAAATGAATAATAAGACTACGTTGGGACTGTCTGAGGGAACATAAAGCCAAGGAAAGGAAGGAGGTGAATTTTCCAAGCGCTGCTATCTGATGGCTATGGAGGAATATCTGGGTAAGAACACTACAAGATGCTTTGGCAGTGGAGCACCCCTGTCGGAGACTGAGGTCTGGTGTGCTGAAAGAGCAACACTCAAGGAACTTTGAAATGAACTTCATATTCTCACCGTAAGAAGGCAGAGAATAGTGTCTAACCTCCATCCTCACCAGGAGAATTACTGTTGCACACTCCACAGATGTATGGAGTTACATCTCTTTCAGAAGAAAGGTGGCAGGTAATAGGGAGTGTTCCTGAGGCCCTGCAAACTGGAAAAATGCATTGTTTGTGCCAAGGAAAAAGATTAAAAAGCTTATCATACATCCAGTTACATTACTTTCTAATGCTGAAAGATGCTTGCTAAGTTACTAGTTTTCTGCTGTGAGAAAAATCAATAGTCTACAACGATCATCATACCGCTATAAGAAGATCCAGTATCACCATGTGCAAAAATTGGGAAATGTTGATTTTCATTGGCTTCTAAAGAGATGAAAAGTAGACAGCAGCTATAAGCATGTCAGGATTTAAAATATTAGTTCAAAATCTGCCTATGAGTTTTGGAAAAGGTATTAYGTCTCAGTGGAAGAACTGATAAAAAGCTTTTTTGATGTGCTAATGAAATGCAGACTGACACTGGAAAGTTGAGAGCCAAGTGTCAGGCTCCCAAATGAAAGAGGTCAAATTTTAGGAAGCTGAGTAAATGTGAAAGGCTGAAAACAGTGGGAGTTGCAGGCTTTCAGCAGCTCTCTAAAGCAGACTCTTAATATTTAGAAACTGAACTGCAAACTTAGTTAGTCCAGATGTTAAAGATAAAAAGCATTACAATGATCAGTCCATCAAATTCCAATTCCAAATCTATTCCAAAGTATACGCGCCTTCACAAATCCACTGCAAATACAGCCTTCAGCTTTTGGCAGTAAAACAGCACCACAGAGTCCAACTCTGAAAAAATGAAATCTCTCACATCCCTTAGCACAGACCAGAAGAAAGATTGTGCATCTGAATACTACCAGATTATCAGAGTTGGTGCTGACAAAGTCGCTAACTCCTTAGAAGAAAATTATTCAGGGCATACCCTATTCTTCCAATCCATCTCATAATCTGAAGATGTTCTCACTGACATCTCTCTGACACAACCCCACCGGGATTGCACTAAGAGCAACTCTCTCGGGTCCAGATTCATTTAGATTGTCATAAGGTAAAAGCAGCGCTTCGCAACTTCTCAGTTTAAGAACCGGCCAAACCAATTAATGAAGCACCTGCTTCAGTGTGCTGTGACTACACACTCCACGTAACGACCAACTTTGTCATCTTCGCTTCTGGATGGACTGAAACATAGCTTGCGTAAAGTGAACATACTCTAATAGTTCAGTACAGGGAAGATACAAATGTATATTATAGACCTGGTTTCATTCAAATGCTGGGAACCCTACAGTTGCCGTAACACTGAGTCAGCTTTTAGCCTTTCCTATTGCTGGTGGGTGCAACCACTGGATTCTTAAAATTAGATAACAATGCAAGAGGAAGAAGTACTTAACTCATTTGCATTGTATTTCTCAAAAAGTTTATTTCATACTAGACACTATCACCTCTGACACAGTATCTGTATGACGGGCTTTGACCCAAGGTTCTACCCTTACTGTTATACTCGGTGTCAATGTGTTGACAGTTGGTAGCAGTATTCAGCACCCCTTTCTATGGGCTATTGGAATGAAACTCTGCTTCCATTTCAGCTGACATCCAGAGCTATCAGCTTGTCGGACATCAATTCTTGAATGTCAGTCAATACATACAAACTTAATTCAGAAATGACCAAGATACTGCTTCTTGCATCCAAACACTGTTTAAAGCCATTAGATATGCCTGCTATTCCCTTTGATGGAAAACAAATTGCTCCCATTCTCATGTAGAATCTGAAGGTCATACTTCACCCTTGGAAAAGCATGCAAACATTATTTTAAAAGTTCCACAGTATATTTTATGGAATGTAGCTGGTTTTCTTGATTTTTTAATTGCATTCCATACTAAGGAATGGTTATTACTTAATTTAATATTATAACAAAAAAAAATCAGCAGAAATTATCTGTTGTCTAAGGGACCTTCCATTTGGTAGATCCATGCAAAATCCTGATACACAAATCCTGCAAGACTGCCAAAAGCTATTGATACGCAACATCAAACCTGGAATTACTACACTGGTTACCAGCTATGCAATGAGTTGCTATTCAGGATGCTTCCTAAGCTGGAAAGTTGTACCATGCTTGCTGTTGGGCCCTGGAGGAAAGGCTGCCATCTCCTCCACCCTTGACTCACACAATCTCTGCCATTTACCCTCGCTAGAGAAGAGAGAACTCAGATTCTCACTGGAGTCTCACATAGTGACATCCTCAGATATAACAGCCACAGCCCAGCTCACAAGCAAAAGTCTTTACTCASAGTTTGCAGAAGGACAAGGTAACAGAAACAAAAAGATGTTACATCGCAAATGCCTGAGGCGGAGATAAGGGAACAACCTCCTAGCACATTCCTACTTTTGGGCTACAAAACTCATGTAGATTTTCACGTGATCCTTTGCGTAGCGGGACAGCTGTACCTCTCTTGTGGCCTAAAGCCATCTCTCTGTCTTTCCCTGTCAGCGCTGTGACTGTGACATATGGTGACACTATGAAATGTCCCCAGCAAGCACCTCTACACACCAATTTCCTTGCTTTTGATGCAAATTGTTCAAAAAAGGTAGTTCACATTAGCTCATCCTGACCTTGGAAATCAGGGACTTGGTAGAAACGCAGCCTCTTTTCTTTCTTGATACAAACATACTGATAYGATTATCCTGCCTTGATCTTATTCCTCACTTTACATCAGCGTTTGGTCTCTCTGAATCAGTGTATTCATGTTGTCTGAACCACTTGGCCAAAAAAAAAAATCTTGGACATATTTTAATCAATCTGTGTGTATAAAGAACGATCATTAAAACTGACTGGAGCCTGGGTGGATGAGTGGGCAGGAGGGGTCAATGGGGTTGTGAGGAAGCTCTGGTTGGGAGGGACCTGCACATTTCAGGAGCTGTGTGAAGCTTTAGAGGTCAGATACATGGGCATGCGTCTCCCTTAACCCATCCTTTCTCCGCCAACCCGTGGGGGATGAGATCCCACAGATACACCGCCAAGCAGTGACTCTCACCCATGAAAGTCTTCATCATCCCTCATGCCCTGAGCTATTACTGCCATTATTGGTATTCCAGTGCCTCCTGTGACTGCCTGTGCACAAAGCTGGGCCTCCACCTCCTTGGAGTGAAATGATATTCAAGGTGGGTTGAAGTCAGTAATCTTCCTGTTTCTGGACATAGACCAAAATGTGACATGTTAAACTTCATCACTGATAAAGCCTCAAAAAGAAGGCATCTGTCAAACAGGAGCTTGCAAATTTCTGGCTGATTTAGGTACCTATGGGAAAATACATATTCTAAAAATAAGATTATTCTAAGCCTGCTTTTTTTTGTTAAAAATGTTTATCTAAATATTAATACATTTATTTAATGGATCTTGTAAATGTGAATGCATCTTTGCTGAGATGGGCAATAAAAATATTGTTTTGTGGCATTCTCCTAATTTTTGAACTTGAAGTCATTTCACTGTGAACAAATAAACTTTGGACATGTGAGGTTTTAAAGTAGAGCAGGACTTAAGGTTTGTATATCTTTATAATCACAGTATCTTTGTCTTGACGTATGTATTACTTATATTCTGCTCTATATTTGTATCAGTAAATAGCTGGATTTGTGTGTCTGTAAAAAGTAATTTAGCCTCCAAAATAGGTAAAGATTTTAAATATAGAAATAAGGTCAAAAGTACCCTCATCAAATTAAAACACTTTCAGAGCTCTTGCCTAATTGAGTGCCAATTAGGATGAATTTGCCTGTAGTAACGTCCTAGCTGAATCAACAAACATCATTAACTACAAACAATTTCCAAACCTGTTCCATTTTCCCAGACCCAATGCATTCTTCCAGTGTAGCTGAAGAGCGTGATATCCCCTGATCACAATGGATTAACATAAGCATAGGTTTAGACTACATCATTTAACAATCAGTTTATTAAAGATTTATCTCTTGTTCTGCCATAGAAATGAAAGCCATTACCAACTCCTGTGTTAATTTTGCAACAGATTACAGTGGAGATCCCTATAACCCATTAATGTAACGGGGGCTTTCCAGTGCTCCTCTTTTCCACTCTACAAGTCAGGAAGAACCTATCACTTCTTATTAAATAGACCACCAAAGATTTTGGTAGCTGCAAGCTACAGCTACTCTTATTTGTTTATTTAGAGTGATGCAGGAACCAGTACTAAAGATTAGTCACATTAATATTGATGATAACATGTGAAGAAAAGCCATGTATTTGGTCTACAACCACAGATGGCTACATTTATTTGTGAAAGCTGCAGAGCACAGTTAAACGAAGATGTGGCTGTTGTAACTAGCGAAATGCAAAAACACTAGGAGTTTTTATCAGAGAAACCAGCACGCGTGAAGTCAAATTCAGATGACAAGGTGAGGGCACACGAGAAGCTACAAAGTACAAGCAGTTGTGCTTTCCAGTCTCGCAGAAGCAGAAATGCAGACATACGAAGCAACCAAATCCCATCAGGTGCGCTTGTTGTCTTTTGCTTAAATTACCCAACCATTGAACACTGCTGCAAAGATCCTATTTATGGGTTCAGTGCCTGCTTTCAGACTCTGCCTTGCACAGGTCATGTTATGTCAGCTAAAAGAAGACAAAAAAGAAAAGTACAAAAAACAACTTTCTGGGCCAGGGTTACCCGAGCTGCTGACCCCACGTGCATTGGAAAGAAGCAGGTGTTAGACCACGTAGTCTCAGATTTACTCTTCCTCCATGTGCATTGGTGGTTTTTCCTCCACAGGTGGTTAACAGTGTTTTTGAACAGAATGCCTCCTTTCTCCTCTTCTAATATTATACCCACAGAAAATTGCTTAGAAAATAAATGGGTGTACATTTAACACTGTAATGTGATAGTACAGCGGCTGAAAAATTAGAGTCACAGTCAACTGCCTGAACTGTGGAAAAACAATGCGATGGACAAACTTAGCTGTTGGGGCTACAGAGGAGAAGAGTGGAGAGAGACGTGATGATAGTCAATAGACACGTGAGAGCTAGTTGCAAACAAGAAGGAAATGGTTGGGTCTTGATGCTCATGGTTCCTTCAGAAGTAATCAGAAACATGAATCATTCAGGTTAGCCTTTGGGAAAACCATTGTCAAGGAAAAGGGAGTCATGCACTGGGATGCTGTCTGGCGACAATCTCTAATACTAGATATATTAAGACCAAATATGGTATACGTGTCTTGATTAGACTTTGGGCAAAGGGATGGATTGCGTGGGTAACTTTAGCTTATGATGGAAAATGAGTACTAACAAAAAAATCACTGCTTTAAACCATCAGGAAATCCAAGCCATTCCAAGAAAAAGAACCAGCCAATCTCCTGAAATCAGTATACTGAAGTTCAGTGTGAGACACTGACCCTTGGTCGATACAGCAGTTTGGTACAGACATACAGGGCAAACCAAAAAGTAGACAGGTTTGATTAACAGAGAATGGAGGAAGAAGAGCATGTTGCACTGCGGCAAACTCTCACTGGCAACAGAGGACCAACAGCACTAAACAGTTTTTGAAACATTTCTAATAGGCACCAGAATAAAGGCTTCATTTTCTCATCAACTCCTCCAAATCAGTTGCAGTAATCTATGATGCTCGTGCTTATCTTAGAGAGCAATATCAACATATCAGACTGAATTCCTACACCATACCCCCAGGTCTGTCACTAATAATTCTGAAAAATGACAGTAAAAGTCTTTGTGGTGAGTTCATTAGTTTCATGGTGGTCTGGAAATGTGAAGTGCAATACAAATACTGAATACGAGCAAGTAAGTCGAAATCCTGGGAAAGGACCACAAGGAGGAAAGAATACAATTTGTAATAAAAGGGAAGCCCTACAGATACTAAGAAAGAAGWAGTGTGACTGATGGCACAGGAGTGAGCTAAGAAGGGTCATTCTACTCTTCCCTCGTGAGATGGCAAGTTGGGGGAGGTACACTCTGAATTAGTTGTCTTCTGGCCAGTAAAGGCCGCTAAAGCCCTTTTAGAAACAGCTGTAGTAGTCCTTTCCCTGAGAATTCTTGCACACAAAGAGCTGAACACTCAAATGGGCAAGAAAGGGGCAGTATGAGGCAATATTTTTGTTTCATTTTCACAAGTAAAATTAACTTTTCACAGGCCTAGCAAGTCTGGGCTCAGGGGCTAATATAAGTAACCCAACAAGTTCAACACAAGCCAAAGAGAGATGCTAGCTGCTGGAGGGCTGCTGCATGGCAGAAGGCTTACTGGGAAAGGGTCAAGGATGTGTGACTTACAGGGAATACGATTAAAAACACAGAAGGCAAGCGAGAAGCTTCATTGGTTCTCCATCGCTTGTGCTCAGCGCTCTCTCTCTCTGGCTTGCTGACTTCAAGCCGATTCTGTTGAGGTGCATAAGCCTGTCAGCAAAGCACCAAGGGCAAATCTTAAAAGCATCTGAAAAGCAGCGAAAACAGTGGAGACCGCAGCAGAAGACAATCTTGCCAGCGTGACAGAGCAGCCATCCTGGACGTTGCAGAGGCTCACGATTTTACAACGGAAGCCGTCAACCAGGAAGCCTGCAAGACTTAACCGGGCAGGGAATCGTGCTAAGGGACTCTGGCATGCACAGAGGCTTCTGTTTTGCATTGAAGACAGAAGCAAAATAAAACCTGCAAGAAGCATGAGACAAGACATTTTTCACCTTCAAAGAGGTATGGGTTTCTTTTAACTCCTGGTGCTAGGCTCTGAAACAACAGGTAAAACTGCAACCGCAGGAACTTCTGAGAAATGATGCCTGCAGGTGACTCCCTCAGAACTATCATCCTCCCTTCCCCCCCGAGCCCGCAGAAAAGAGGAATCTTTCAGCATGAGATAAGAGTCAGCAAATTAAAGCTCTCACGGACCAAAGGAAAATGAAGCAAACTCTATCATGGGACTTGCATTAAGCCTTTTTTTCCTCTTGTTATCAGAGGAGCTAGCTTGAATATCTATAGTGATTATAATTGTTATGCTACCATGCAGAAAGGAAAGCTTTTGTAGCTTATGTAGAAATCATAGCCCAAGCCACTTAGTGATTAGCAGCTCAAACATGGCACTTTCAACTCCATCCAGATATTCAATGGCATCACTGCAATGTGCCTTGTAATTGACCCAGCCCATCTTGCAAGAACACGAAATTCAGATTGAAAGTGTTTCCTTAAAAAAGCACAATGAAGTCCAGAAACAAATCTATTGTGGGGCTGGTGGGACTGTAACCCTCATTCTTCCAATTAACACCACTCTAGTGCAATACATGACTCCTGCATCCCTGATACCATCCTGTGGCCAGTCTCTCCATTCAGGTCAGGGCTGGGTCTCTCCCTGCACTGTCCAAACCTCAGGGTGATGAAGGCATATGTAGTAATCACCAGATCTGCACCTAACAAAATAAACCAAGGGAATAATTCAAAAACCTATTTAGAAAAAGTTTATTAATGACCTCACTACGAAGTGGCCTCTAGGGATATGAAACAGAATGATTGCACTGTGAAATCAAAGGGGCAATATTGATTTACATGTGGGTTCGTTTTTTAGGATTTCAYTTTCATTTCCTAAATCAGTTGCATCCTCTCTGTTGTGCTAGATCCAATGAATAATTAATTGTTATCAGGTGTTTATTATTGTTACTTATGAGGCTTAAGTATTGGAACACATCAAGACATATGTATAAAACTCACTTTTGGTTGCATACTTCAGCTGGCTCTGCACCAGCTCTCTAAGGTAGCTCAATGTATCATTACACTCTTAGTATCCCGATGGGGTTTAATTGTAATTTAACTTACCTACTCAAGCCAGAAACAGCTGTGAAATAATGATTTTTCTGATCAAAGTAAAAAAATATAAGAAGCGTATTTTGCTATCATTCTGCTCTTTTTCTGTGTTACTAGAAGGATATAGATTATTTTCACATCTGGAATTTACTGTAATAGAAAATCCTACTGAATTGTTCTCCTTGCTGTCAAAGAAAGCATCATATAATTAGTACTGCAATTGTTGCCAATTTTAGGACCATGCAGGCACGAGAGAGAAGGTAAAGATAAGAGAGTGTGTTTTCAGATTACATCTGAGAAAACAACAGTAATCATCATATAAATGAGTGTATTTTTCTCAGTTGTCAGAGTTACAAGTCCCCATGTGTTAACAAATGGAAAATAACACATTCATTGCAGCCAATCTAAAATAATCCCAGTGTGAAGAAAGCCAGCAGCAGACCTGCCAAGACGTGCAGCGTCTCAGTGTGACCATGCAGACTTCATTGGTCACAACCGGAGAAGAGCACACGATTATATTTAAATGATGATGAGGCTGCCAGCATTGCTATACCTGGGAATCACAGTTTATACTACAAAATAGCAGAATATCACACCTGCACGTTGACAGGTGTTCACTTGAATGTTTGAAAGCTTATGAARCTAAATCATTAAGCTGCTGGAAGAATGGTGCATGTCTTGAGTCTTGACATATGGAATAGCTTTTCCACCGTCTCTCTCTCTCTCGAATTCAGAGTAATTTGAAAAATTATGTGTCTTCTCTTGATCTTTAATATACTCATTTGTCCCATAATCTCATCGCACTTGTATTTGTTCATTGAGGAAGCTCAATGGTATGAATTAAATGCTAATTGCTCACAGAACAGGACTTCCTAAAGAAAGTTTTCAGCTCGTTGAAATGCACAGATCTGTATCCCAGGAGCGTCTTACTAGAAACATCTTCGTTATGTTCGTGGCTTAACTGTGTCTTACGCTTTCCCAATTAATAAGGTTTCATAACCCCTGAGGTTTATGTGCAAGCAAGATTTGTCAGTAAGTTTTGAATTCAGGATACTCAAGAAAAGTAACTACTTTGGCTAATAAATCCCTCAAGTAACAATTAGTGTTATCAATGTTTTACACATAGTTTATGATTCCAGTAAAATTGCCAAATGTCTTCTTTTATACATTCAGCCAGACACCCTCGTAAGATTTAATTCCTAGGTATACAGAAATTTGCCCTACCTACTGAAAAAGTGACCAACAGCGTTTTTTGCCAGTTAAGGCTGTGTCTCTCACAGGAGTGACCAGTGCTCCTTGCTGCTGCACTGACAGTGCAATAAGGCTGTCTCCAAGTCAGACCCCCAAGGCTTCATCCTGAGCCACTGAAGCAAGGAACAAACTGTTCCAGATGCAGACCCAAGAAATTTTAAAATGTAGGTAAAAGAAAAAAAAAAAAAAAGGAGGAAAAAAAAAAGAAAAAGAAAGGAAGAGCAGACCTTTTACATCCTTTATTGCTTCTCTATACACCATACTCTAGGCTTCTTCACACTACCTCTGAGACTGTCACTAATACTGTGACAGCTCAATTAGGGAAAGACTGACTTCATTTCTCTTCTTGTCTGAGGACAGCAGGTTTGCACAGGATGTAACAGAGGCCAAGAGCATGCCCATGGTTCAGGGGACAGTTAGGATATGGGGTTTTTTTGAAGTCCTATTACCCACCAGCTAAGCAGAACACTGCTCAGAAAACAATAAAATGAAAGAACCTGATTTCAACCTATTTTATCGTTATGTCCACACATCATACAGATTTATTCTATTTAATAATTCGCTTAGCAGTTGTGTGAACTAAAATATTTCCTAGTGCACTGTGAAGCTTACACTTGAAGTTTGGAGTTGCTACAGACTCCATTCTGGCATTTATGAATATTTGAACTTGAGCAAAGTAAAGTGGTAAAGAGATCTTATACATCTGTCTGCAAATCCAGATTTTCATGTTTTTCATGGATGGTAACTCAAATACCTCCAGCAGAATCAGTAAGGCAGTATTAAGAGTAGAATCACAGAATGGTCTGTGTTGGAAAGGACCTTTAAATATCTTCTCGTTCCACCCTCTCTGCCATGGACAGGGACATCTTCCACTAGATCAGCCCCCATCCAACCTGGGGCTTTGAACAACCTGATCTGCGTTTGGAATTAGTAACAGAAAAATGCACCATCCATAACTTCTCTGCAGTAGACTCTGCAGCCCTTTGCTTAGACTAGAATTCATTAGAATATGTCATAGCTTCAGCGAAGCATTTTAGAAACTACTCAGTCGAGAACTGAGATAGTTTTAGTTTATATTAAAGCAATACTGTCAAGGAAAAACAGCATGCGTTTTTTGCTCCTGTGTTTGCAGCATTTCCTCCTTGTACCTCGCTCAGTTTGAATAGTGAACCTAGACTATTACTTTTCTATTTCACCTTTACTTTCAGCCATTTTTCCTTATTTTCTTGTTTTTGTTCTTTTTTTTTTTTTGGCCTTTTCGACTAGCAGAGTGCCACCAGGATTCCAAAATTCTGGGAGACTGTTTAAACCTCAAACCAAAGACAAGTGCAGTAACCCTTTCAGTAGTGAAAGCATTTCTATTCAGGTTAGGTTTTTTGGTTTGTTTGTTTGTTTTTAAACCCTGCTTTTTCTTGAAAAAAATCCTACCCATCTGTGGCTTAAATTGATTGACAGTCCTCTGAAAATTGTCATTCATGACAGTGTAGCTGATGAGCCAATTGATATCCTTCAGGTTTTCTGGGTTTTACTCCAATATCACAGTTCTATGTGCCTCTTAATTAACTTCAGCTTTATAAAAACTCCTAGTGACACAGTTTAAGACATACTAGGTGCACCTGAAAGGGGAAAATAAATAAACAAGAGAAGCTGCCATACAATATTCTGAATGCCAGTTTTACAGACTTAGCAGCAGCTTCTTGTTTATCAGCTAAGGATCGCAATGCCACTTTTGTTATTAGCTGTATTTTAGAGACAATAAAAATGGGCAAAATAAAATGAAACCAAATAACTAGTAAATCAATTTTTTCTTCTATTTGTATTAATTTATATATATTGATCAGACAGATACAGTGCAAAACAGATTTTGGAGATAAAAATGAAATTCCTGAATATTCAGACCTTTGAGTCTACTGTATTTTGTCTCTTGAGGCATCTCATTCCCAGATAAGAAAACAGACCTRGATCTCTCAGGCAGGAAAAACACAAGCAAAGTAGAATTGGTTCTTTAACTAAAAACATACATTGCTCCAGGTTTATAGATATCTTTCTTCCATGTCTCTTGAGAGCCAATAAATATTCATGGAACAGTATTGTATTAATTTGCTTAACTTGTAATTGAAAATATATTTTGGAGATTTATAGTGTGATCCTGGGAACTTCAGCTGGCCTCCTGGTATACAAACGAAAGTGTAACACACTTCACGTGGCAGCCAAATCTGTCACTAAAAGAAGCTCTGCTGTATCCTGACTGCCATTAAAAGCAGCCTGTTCAACAGCAAAGGAAAAGGATGATGACATCTGCTCTCCTCACTGGTACTTCTGAAAAATCTTTTCTCCCCCAGTAATCCATGAAAATATGAGTCAGAGGCAAATTTTAAAATATGCAGATTTTTGACTCTGGAAAAGTTAAGATGAGAATAGAGAGATGCTTCTCTGTGCCCCATGGTCCATTTCTGCCCTCCAGCTCCATGCTGAGGATGCCACCCCCACAACGAACCAAAGGTCTGTTCTTACTAACATTTCTCTCTTCCTGTCCTTGTTTCACTTTCATGTCATCAGCTATCACTTTGGTCATCGCTATTCAATCTGCAAACACTTGGCCTAAAAAAGAATTCAGCTGACTATTTTCCATCCCTTAGTCCTGAAGTATGGTAGTGGCACCCATCCTCCAAAAAGTCTTAGTAATTCAGCATTTGTCCATCTAGGCATAATTTGGGAATTAGTCACTTATTGAGATGTGGGGTGTGGCACCTCAGGCAAAACATCGTACAAGGACCAGACAGAAACATCCTTGAAAACAAATTCAGAACTCATTGACTTCAGCTGTCACATAAAGGAGACCTTCTCACAAGCTCTCCTAGTTTTCAAATAAGCATGTTGGCTTACTCAGCCCCTCAACAGCATCACACAGGAGAGCTCACATAAGCAAACGTGATGTGCGTTTTGCTTGAAGGAAGATCTCAAAAAATGCTTTAAAGGAAATAAATTCTAATTAGCGGATCTGGGATGAACAAAATTTTAAGACTTCCTTTCCCCGCATTTCCTTCAGTTAAAAAAAACCAAACAAAAACCCCAAAACCCAGAAAACTACTAAAAAAAAAAAACATGAACAGTAAATTAAATATGCATTTTTTTATATAGGTTGCTTTTACCACTGAAGACTGCAAGCATTCARCATGACGACAGAAGATGTTTTGATCCTATTTCTTTAAAGGTTTTCTCACTTGGCTGCAAATCTTTTGAATCACAAACTTGCATTGCAAACCATTTATATAGTCTCAGCAGAAGAAAATTTAACATTTTTTAAAACTCCAATTCTGACTAGACTATCATGATACAGAGAGTATATTGAAATAGTCTTGTCGTTATCATGCTTCTGGAAGTTGCAAATGTGTTCCTTTTTATAAGACGCTATGCTACTAACAATATGTGTCCTGTATGCACAGATGCACTTTCATATTTCCTCAAAAAATTCTATGTCCCTTCTGAAAATTTCCCACAGACTTTTAACATACACTGTTATTGATGTGTGGAGCATTAACACTAACCTGACAGACTACAATGGAACTGATGAAACCCTTACAATATATTAGCTTAATAATCTTTGAATTTGAAAGATAGTCAAATAATGTAACAAGATTGCTAGCAGTCATCCTAGGAATTTAGACTAGAAAGAAAATTTATTTGGTGAAATAAGTATTGTCTATTTGCAACGTTGACTTTTTAAATTAAGTTGCTTTTTTCATTCTGTGCTCAGAAGCCACTATCAGTTATTCATGTGCCCGCTATGATAACTATATATGCATATATATATTTTAAACAGTAATATAAAAGCATTAAGGAAAAAAAAAAAAAANAAAAAAAAAAAAAAAAGAAAATATGCAGACTCCAGCTATAGTCAGGTCATTCTCAAAGGTAGCCATTTTCTAGGATGTATGTAATTATAAAGAATGTATTGACACTAAGAGAAATGTGTCTAAATTCTCTGTAAGTAAAATACAGCCTCATCTCTTCTTATCAATTCTGGATGAAGTAGCTCCCAAAATCTGACTGAGATGCCATCAGACACATTTTTTGAAATGGTAATTGTAATGTTCAATTAGCGGCAAATCTCTGATATTTTTAATATTTCCAAAATGTCTTGCACTAAGATTGCATTAAAACATTCTTAAACCACAAATTTAATTTTTTTTTTCCCTGGGAAATATTACTTAAATAATATTAAAAAGTCCTCTTTATTATAAAAACAGAGAATTTCATACCAGGTCTGAATCAACCTTTTCTTTTTGAATCAAACTCCATAAATACATTTTTCTATAAATTCATTTTAGTTTGACACTTGGGGTTTTTGCCACCTTTTGCAAACACAGAAACTACTAACCTGACTCAAAAGGCTTGAAGTCAAGGCTAGAGTTGTTTTCTGAGGTAGTTTGTTCAAGGTGCAGCCAGATGGCAAAAGGGTAAGACTCTGTATGAGCTGCTGAGATACTGATGCAATCCACTGTTTCAGGACGTAAAGTTTTTAAATTTACTGAAATGTTCTTAAATGAAATAAGCATAAAATGCCACGAGCTAATATCCACAACGTCTCAAACACATATATTTAAAAAAGATGCTACCRGCTAACTTCGCAAACCAGTTTTTATTTCTCTTACTGACTGGTCTGTCCTATTAGCGATTACGTTTAGTAACAACAACATTACAGTGCATCCAGTGTAGGAATCTGTGTAATTGGGTGGAAAGTATTGATAACGAGACCTTATTCCAATTAGGCAGACACAGCACGGAACTTACTGGATCAGCAAGATGTGTTCAGGAATGTCTCAAGGACACTTGGCACCCTGAAGCACATGTGCATACTCTTATACATACAGGAATTTCCTCCCTCACAAAAGTTTAGCCTTTCCAATGAAATGAAAGACAACTTTGAATCAACATTAAATTAAATCCAAATATCAAAGAAATTCACGAAATGACAATATTAAGATTCCTATAGCCTTCCTATAACCTATTTGTTATAAACCTATAACCTAAATCCTATAGATTCCTATAACCTTATTTGTTCAAGTT
The DNA here is from genome assembly GCA_035582835.1 of Phoebastria nigripes. Classification (NCBI taxonomy): domain Eukaryota; kingdom Metazoa; phylum Chordata; class Aves; order Procellariiformes; family Diomedeidae; genus Phoebastria; species Phoebastria nigripes. Next base: position 4,085,879 of record JAYKAV010000445.1, on the reverse strand, counting down.
GCATACAAAGAAGTATTTTCTATTTATACTTTATTAAATATCCATCTACATAATCTGGTTGTGATAAAAACATACCATAAAACACAAAGGATGACAAAATGTATCTTTTGGAAATTCAATGAGTGCATTTCTTAACTTTTTTATTTCAACATCAATGTTCTACTATTTCATAACATTTAATATTATTTCATCTCCTTGAAAGAAAGAAAAAAACAAAACCATTAGAGACCGGTTAGCATCTAAATTTTYTTAATTTGGAACTATTTTGCATTAGTTGCAAAACCAAACCATCTCTAGAATATTTCTTACTGAACTGAAATGGTAAATGCAAAATACTTTAATAAAAGCAAATGATAAAGGTTGTTCCATTTCCACACAGTTCTGCCGAACTCCAAATGTTGAGGGCACGGCTGTTTGCTACCAGATCTCCCTCCTGGAACCACGCACCAAAGAGGCCATAAATGACACACGGCTGCCAGCTCCCCGTAACTGGAAAGCCGTGAGAAGGGTGTGCTACCAGCCAGGGGGATGACAGCAGCTAACCCAGCTAGATATGATGGCGCAGAGGGCAGGGCGGCTCTGGGACAAACCAAAGCTTCATCTCTAGCTGACTAGATAAGACTCAAAGTTAGGCAGGGATGAAGTCTAGATGGGTCGGTCTGGGGCACAGACCATTTCCATTTCTTTTGATCAAGGGATGGCAGAGTCAGTATTTACCAATAATTTGTGCTTAGCCAGCATCTGAGATGCAACAATATTTTGTACTGTACTCAGAACTTAACTGTAGTAGCASCTCTGACCAAGAAATCAAGTTGTATCGACGAGGTACCGCGCACTCAAATAACTGTTATTTTGACAGACTAGCCCAGATCCTCATGTCATTTCTTGAGAGAAATGCTGTATTATTTCATAAAAGAACTCCCACAATACCCATTTATGTCAAAGTAAGATCATAATGCAGACTTGCAGTCAAGGATGATCAAAATTTCTCTCTCAAAAAATTCTGGTTTATGTTTTCATCTTGAGAAATGTGCCAGCATTGGGGTCAAAATTTCAAAGATAGCAGCTTGTGGGGGAATATTTATTTCTTTATTCTTGATGTATTAACAAAATTAAAACTTGGCTTTCGACATTTTCAAAGGTGGACATAAATTTGTTTTATTTCTGCCATTACAGTGTAAAGGAATGGGTGCAATGCTATCGAACTAAGCGTATGCAGGGAAGGCAATACTAGCCTGTGCTTTTCCTGGTGACTTGCAACTGCTTGAGGAATTAGGTCAGAAGAAATGCGTCTCTCTCCTCCGCATCCAAGAGAAAAGAGATGTGATAACTAATATTGCTCCAAATTCCTTCAGCCATTTAAATCTTTAACTCTTTTGAATTTAGATAAGAATTATGCACACACGGCAGTGATAAGTAGAAGTCTGCATTAGATTTCCATTAGCTGTAATTCCCTCATAAGACCTAGAATCTCACTAAACAAGATACTCTTTCATATCACAAATGAGCAAACTTGAGAAGGCTCAGAAGCTCGTGATGCTTAACCCACCCCAGAGATGGTCTCGTAATACAGACACAAACATTGGAAAAAACATCGGGTTTTGCTCATGTAAGACTGAGCTATTAAACTGAAAACCTGGGCTACAAGTCTTCCAGGAACAGACTACTAGAAAATGATGTTTTTATTATTTCCTGCTGGGCCAGAAATACTGTAAAGAGTAAGTCGAATAAGCAGAAGTACTACAAAACCACAAGAACCGGTTGGTGTTTGAACATTGCACGCAGGTGCACAGCAGAAGCAAACGGTGCAGCCTGTGCCTTGCGGGGGGAAGGTCAGCCAAAATGCAGAATGGTAGCCTGGATTCCAGTGTGCGTTCTCCATGAAWCTGAGGTTTCCTTGTGCATCCAGAACAGCTTTATCCATCTATTTTTTACCTAAAATTTGAGCAAATTCTGGTTGCCGTGTTCTATGTGGGAACTCAGTAACAGCTCTGTAAGCGTTTTCTAAGATGACGTGCTGTGTATTGCCTAGCTCAGTTCTCATGAAACATTTGTAAGCTGTTGACAGAAAATACATCTTGAGAAAATATCCAGGTTCCTTCCAAAGAAAACAGAACAATTTCACTTCTACTCTGTGACCCCCATTGTTAGAATATTGTGTGCCAAGTTTGGCAGTTACCAGTTCATTGCTAATGGTTACTAAAAGCCAGATCTGCTACTACTAGTGGTCAGCAGCAGGATTCCCAAGCTAAGATCCATATTTTAAGTCTTGATGGCGAAAGATAAATATAAGATTGCAAACGTTATGTCAGAAAACCAACAGAGCTAAAGAAAGAGAACAAATCTTTTGTTTTTTTTTTTTTTAAAATTTTTCCCTCTCTAAAACAAGTTGAGTTCACGTATCAAGAATTTTTTTACAATCGTAACAAATACCATATGGTTAGCTAATATCTGATGTGCACTGGTGTTATAGCACTATCGTTTATGCTTTGCAATATACTTTAAGCAGATGATTTAATCTACCCTAGTTTCTATTTGTCCTACTTGTGACTGTATTCATTTTTTATCAATTAATAAGCTTTGCACGCATTTCTACAGTATTGAGGATGAGTCCTAGAATATCTGATCTTGTTCTGACAGAAGTCTAAATCAAAGCAGCAAATAAATATGAACTTGTCTCTAGCTGTTTATCCTTTCTCTACAAAAGCTGTACCTCTGGCTCGTACTCTCCCTGCAGCACGCGACTCAGCCTGTCTGTCGCGTGGCCTGGTATTTGCTGGGGTGACTTTTTTCCTAATTCCCTGCTGCAGAGCTGCGATCAGCAAGCGAGGGGATGCCCTGAGCACCCCTGGAGCTGTGACCTCTGAGAAGGGACGTTGCAATGAGTTCCTCTCCTACCAACTGGAGCATTTCTGCCCCTGGGTCCCGAATTAGTTGTAAGACCGCCCTGCCCACCCCGCTGCCTCACATTACAAACTTGCGAGGCAGTCAGGCTTGTCTGAACACTCCCAATTTTTTAGAAAACCAGTTTGGGACCAGATTAGTGATAGCACAATCTTCTAAAGGGAGCAGCAGAATCTCAGGACGAACAACAGCTAGGATGACCCTGGCTGAGAATCTTGTCTCAAATACTTGGTACGTATAGAGTACATGATCTCATGGCCAGGGATGTTAATCCCTATCTRTCAGTGTCTGCTCTCAAGTTGGCTGGCCCCATGCCCCGGAGCACAGGTGCCCAGCAGTAACGAGTTTGTGGCCAGCCTACAAAACACAGCGAGCAGCATTGCTTCTGCAGGAGGTTCTGCTTGCGTGCCAGTGCTGAAAAACCCGCCAGAGAGAAGCTAAGATAAAGTAAATAGTAGAGGAGATAGTGTAAATTCTTCATTTGGTGTCTAATTCTCAGCAAAAGTTAGACAATGGTTGCAGGTTCTTAAAACTAAAAAAGGATGGCAAATACTGGCTTTTGCAAAGAAACACCAGCTTTTATTTAAATACACACGCCAGCAACCTGTGAAGTGGGTTAGGGGCAGAACCACCATCTGGCCGCAGACAGTCCTTGAGTTTGCCCTTGCATGCCTGGGCTGTCAGCAGCGGCTGCGCGTGCACCCCTCCTCTTCTCCAGCAGAACAGTGCACCGAAGCAAACTCGTTAGCAAGATCAATGGGACAACTACATACATGCCTGCCGCTTGTAGGGTGTTCAATCACTGGTGTTAGTAACACCACCAGCGTATGACTTCCTCAGAGCTGGTTCTCCCCATGGTTTGAAGATACCCTAATTGGGACCAAATTTATGACAATGATACCTTGCTAGTTACTAATTTCTTTCCCTAAAGTTTCTTTACCTGTCAGAAACTACTAACCATATCATTATTCCCTACCCATAGAAATATCTATATTTTAATAATTGTAAGGCAGATTACAGTGGAGTGATTTTTGTCTAGTCGAGAGCACTGAAACGACGGTATTGTTTTATAGTGAAATCCATTCTGCTACAAATAAAGAAGGTCTTTTTTTTTTTAAAAAAAAGGTGTCTCAGGTTTTCTGCCAGTAACTGACCATCTCTGCTAAATTTTGTAGTACAGACTTTAATGTTCCTCTCTATACATGCAGGTTATTCCTTTTGGGCTCTGTTCTTAGAGCCAATCTGCCATGGGACCACATCCAGGGTCTACAATTTCAAGGTAGTGTCTGTATGATTACCTGCACGAACTTGCAGGAATTACTTCGATCTTTCCCAGTGGCTTTTTTTTTTCTCGCTACTTCCCATTTATTAGAGATTGTGAATATAACATATAAGCAAGGTGTTTATCTTAGCCTTGTTTTAACTTTTCCACAACTATGTTTATTGTGCATCCCCATGGCAATTTGTTTTGTAAATACACATTTCTGTTGAGCACCAGAATGTTTCCTATGACTTAGTATCCTGTATACCAACTTAGCACAGGGATAGTCTTGTTCCTGAAATCTCAGAATTAGCTCTTGCTGAAACATATGCCGTGTTTTAAGGTCAGGGTGCTAAATATCCCTTTTAAGATGTTGACAGAGTAGGAGTATTAACAGGGACAAACCTTCCTTTAAAGTCCTGCCTGTTTTCACAGGTGCTTTCCTGCAAAAGTAAGTTTATTTTTTCCCCTTCCATGAAATTTCCTGATCTTTGTTTTAACACCTCTCCAGAGCTTTGAGGGTCACAGGACCACACTATTGAGCTTCCCCACAATAATTCTAGGAATAGCTCCAAGATATGAATCATTATCTCCTGCCTTGATCATCAGATGCTTATACAGGCTGTGTTATGCCCCATCTGAATAACTCTAATTCATACATTTGGGGGCCTTCCTGCTATTTCCCTGGAGCYGCTTGTAGCTTGTGCACAACTCTGTTGCCAATACAGTAACCAGAGCCAAAATCTCGGTGTGAACTCAGCGCTGAAAGAGGTTCATTGCCTTRTAATGAAGTAGAGGATCCAGTTCTAAGTCTCACATGGTGTTGCCCTACCACATACACGAAAGTTGGTTTGTTCACGTTCCCTGTGGCTTTTCCATCACTCTAGGTGAGGAAATGCAGGCTCCTTTGCCAGTCAGAGCTAAAAACCAGATATTATTACTCCTTGTTGTTACTCCCAAACTTACTGTCTAGCCTTGTTAATACTGTCTGAATGCCTATGCTTTACTGTTCCACAATATGGGTCTGATTTCAGCCTTATGCTTCATGGAGCACTGATTTATTCAGGCGCAGGGGGCTACAAGAGGGCAGGATATGTGCTTCTTCATACTATAGGACACCTGTTTGCCCTCGCCTGCCAAATAACATTTTGTTCACGGACACTTCTGGTTGCCACCAGCACAGATTGAATTACAGCAGGTGCCTGGGAAACCCAGGAACTTTTTGGGGATAGAAGTCTACGTAACAGGAAAGCACTTACTGTGTTTGAAGCCAGCTTATACTTGGAAAGACCAGTGGGGACAAAATGAGCCACAAGGAAAGGACCCTGATGGAGCTTGTGAAAGAAACATTCCCACAGGGGCTGAGCCACCAGCTGCATCCAACTAGATGGAAATAGGATATCAGATGCCTTCCCTGCTTGGGAGAAGGCTGAAATGAAGTTTCCATGTCTGAATGCGGGGAATAAAGCAACGTTGAGGCAACAGGCGCTCTGTGCATTGGTGAGAAGCAGGCGTGGTGGATCTGCGGCTGGTGCTGCATTGCCGTGCCCTGTGCTTGTCCACCAGCACCAGCTGGTGGTGCTCTTAGCAGCGTTTTGATGCATCTAAAAAATGTATAGAAAATATAGATTTCCTCATTCTCATGAACGCTACACTCAAATACCAGCAGGTTCCTTCAGAAGATAACTGGTTCAGACCACTGCCTGAAAACCCACTGTCACAAAAAAACCCAAAACTCCCCAAATCCCCCAAACATTATTGATGCCATTTGTAGCTCTCCTCTAGCTCTACAAAAAAGCCATAACAGATGCCACCTACCATGGGAAGTGGAAGTAGCATTCCCAGGCAGGACTTAAATATCAGGGGAATGACATCCAGCAAGGTGCAGAGTGCTTTCATGAAGGTTGCTTTTGGATAGAATAATTTACACAGTGGGGACTGTGCTGATGGTAAGGACCTGCTTGATAGACAAAATGCATTCACAAAATAATCAAGACGTATACAGTAATCAAAGGGAATTAACCCAGAACCTTAGAAAAATGATAACGTGTAGGATCTAAAAGATCTAAGAATGATGAACCAATATAGTTACCGTATATTGTGAACAATCATTTAAAAAGTGGTAAGTAGCAGGTGGCATGAGCAATCTTATTTTTGATTTTTAAAAATGTTTTGGTATGTGACCAAATATATATGCTGGTACATATCAGGCCTGTAAAAAAAACCCTTCAGATGTAAGCTGTAAAATGATAATTGTTTAAACCAGATACCTAATTAATAATTCTACTTTTTCTAGGGCATATCAAAATCCAATTGTTACAGTCTCTGTGGATCACAGAAGCTGAGGAAACTTTTTCCTTGAAAATTTAAATTTCAGTTCTGCCAAAATAAATCCTTCTTCTTATTAAAAGTTTTGTCTTAACTTTATTTCTTCATTTTTGGCAATTTTAAAATGAAAATCATCTTTAAAGAACCCCAACCCTCTATTTTGTAAGGGACTATTCTGTGCTTTCTCCTAACATGCATTATCAAAAGCCAAGAAAATATAGTATCAAAAAATAAACTTTCAAAACAGCTCCACAACAATTTCATAACAGGTCTTTTTTTCCCCCAATATGTTACTCTTGGCAATTTTGAAAACCAAGTTCTTTCTAAAACCTATGTGTGTTTAAACATTAACATATGAGTAATCTCACGAGAGCATCAATGAAACCACTGGTGCGAGTAAAGCTCATGACATGCCTACACGTTCCCAGGATGGGGGACCTGGCTGTCTTTTGCTGCATCTGCACCCTGGCTCTCTGCTGTACAGCTCTTCAGAGACACGGCACCGTATCTGCTGGCCTGGTGGGAAGTGCCATGTGTGTGCCATTTATTTTTAGCAGAGCATCAAAGTTTGTGGTCTGAATCAGAAGCGCAGAGTTCGTTTAGCTCTTGTTGACTTTGGCTGGGGCTATGAAGCACACAGCAGCACTTCATAAGAATCAGGCTCTTTGTTTCGTTTCTCTTTAAAATGGTACTGTACAACCTGGGTAAATTATGTGGCTCCTGTTAAATCTCAGAGTGGAAGAACTATGTGCACCTAGGACTTGTGTGCGCTAATAAAGAGAAAGATGTAACACATAAAGAAACCTTCATGGGACAGTTTACAGCATGCAGTGGTTTTTAACTGTCGTATAGAATTTAATAGGCAATTATACTACAGAATAAGATGTTAAAATACATTTAAAAACACTGATAAAAAATAACATTTTTGTTAAATTATACAACCCTGAAGAATAATAGGACCTGATTTAAATGCATACATGAAATTTTAAAGGGACTTCCATGTGCCAGGAAAAATAATAATAGAAAACAGGTGCAAAGCACTTTAAGAAAGAGGTTGAACTGAATTTACAAAAGTCACAAACTGAATTTACAAAAGCCACTGAATTTAAGGAACAAGAGCTAGATAACTTAGTATGAATGCAGGTGCATGGTGAATTCCTTCCATGAAGACGGCAAATTATCTTTTAGCTAATAATATATAGTATTCAATAGTAACAGATAACAATAATTATCTATGATTATCTGTAGCAATAGATAATAATAATTATCTATGATTATCTATTACTAATGACCTATTTGACCTTTGGGTTTTTGTTGATGCCAATAGCTTTTTTACTCACATATCTTTAATCTCTGCTTCTACTACCCAAAATGTTACAGCCTGGATGTAGTGATTTTTCTTTTAGTTATTGATAAATCTTCTGGCCTTCCTCAAATTTTAATAGCAATCATAATAATGGAATTAGAACTTACTTAATGAAATGGCAATTTGGGGCTTAGTATTTTTTTGCCAAATGAGCCTTTCTTATCCATTAGCTTTAAAGAGGAGAAAAAGGGCAGAGTTTTTAGCTAGGCTTTAATGCCAAATTATTTTAAAATAATGATATTTTTTCAGATCCAAGAAGAAAAATCCCTTAAATCTTTAGGGAAATGGGATTAAGCCAAGGTACTTCAAGTGATATCAAGCCTTGAAGTTATAGAAGCTTTCCTGATAGCCTGAGATTAGAAGGGACAAAAGAGCAGAGCCTGTTCTCAGGTTGGGAAGAATATGAGGCAGGAGAGATAAGTACTTATTCATTACACAAGAGGCAGCACTTAATATGATTTTTGGAAATCAGAGAAGGGCTTGAGAATCCCTAGTCACTGACTAAATTACTTAGGAAGATGATGTTTCTTCAATAATTGGAAGAAACAGAAGGAGAGTGAGCTTGAGTGGATATTAAAACTAAAGGTATGATTTGTTAACCAAAACACCCAGTTATTTCAGTGATGGACAAAGAAGAAATGTAAAGTCTCTAGCCATAAAATACAGAGAGATGTTTAGTGTCTCTCCAGGACAGAGCTTGAGTATGGTAGGACCCTGTAYGGAGAAGCCTTAAAACACGAGCCTCAAGGTCAAAGCAGCTACCGCTGTACCCATTTCAGATACTTAACTGAAATRCCACAGGATCTGCTTCATCAACTGCTTAAATGAATTTCAAGAAGCAGTTCATCAGTAACACCAACTTTTTTTTTTTTAAACAAGCATATTACAATCAGCTGTCCACCTTTCCTCAACAGAAGTGGAGACGCTAATGAGTGYGTCACTCATAGCTATGCTTCCTAAAGAAATGTACAAACTTATTTTAAGCCCTGAATTTATTTGTCCTTGTGGAGATGAATGCAGGAAGCTTTCAGGAACCAGTGGTCACTTGCAGACATCATTCTAAGATCTGGATGATACTTCTGTAATGAAAGTTTCTCTCAGAGGTTTGAGGAGCTGAGACACTGAAGCTGTTTTATTATTCACTGACAGAAGTCCTGCAACAGTTTCGTACCTTTCCAAAACCCTTCCTATAAAGTTTTGGAGGGAGTTTTGGGGGGTTTGGTTTTTTGGTTTTGGGGTTTTTTTTGTTGTTGTTTTTTGTTTGTTTGTTTGTTTTAAATGCCTAGCAAATATCTGAGAGTGACATTTACTTTAAAAATAAAACTGAAAAACTTGCAAAAAAGAAGAGATTTGTTGATATCATTGGATAGTCACAAATCGAGAGAGGAGTTAGTAGGCTCGAGTTCTAGACTCAGTTACATGACTTAGAGTTGTTAATAGTTTGCACTTACTAGCAAAGGCTGAGCCCAAATCCATAGGGGCTGTGATGCACAGGGGTAGAATTTCCCTCCTCCTCTACCAGGCAGGCCTGCTGCACCCTGGAAGGCCTTATTTGCAGGAGAAAGCAGATGGTGTTTGCAGTGCTGCATTCCAGCTGGGATTCTGCCAGGGGAGGGCAGCTTTAATTTTTATCCCCTTTTCACCATAACAACTTCCCCAACCTGGCTCTCATCGCTTGTTTTTTGTGGCAGTGTTAGCTAGAGAAGGATTACGGGGCAGCAACGTTGACTTGCGGTGCTACAGTTCTTCTTTGGGTGAGCACAGAATTTTGCTTGCAAAGCTAGGAACTAAGCATAGAAGATGGCAAGAGATGTCATTTACTGTTCATTTAAAAACCAAACCAAAACAACCAACCAAAACCAAAAGATGAAGCAATTGAGATCAGGAGAGCTTGACAACTTGCTCACTCAAATTAGTGTCATAATTAACATTAGGGCCAAAATCAGCTACCTTGTGAGCCATCCTGGCTGACCCCAGAAAGCCTCCCCTTGGAAAAAACTTAACCTTTCTGGGTTTCTGAGACAGTTTCCTAATGTACAGAAGAGAGGTAATGCTGTTGCCCTACATTTAGCTATAAATGCATTACGACCAGTATATGCGATAAAAATATTTTCCCTGATTTAGAGAAGCAGAAACTGAGAAAGAGAGGTTAAGTGATATATATTTTCTTTGCAGATTGCCTAACGCGTATTTGGCGAGTATGCTGGAGTGAGCACAGCCTGCCTACAAGAGATTGCATGGGAGTTTGACTCCAGCCATTCCAGCACTCTGTGAATAGACCTAACATCGCAGGCTGGATAACTAGAGAATTGTGTTGCTGTTGGCTTTAAAGCATATCCCTTTGTCACCCATCACTTCAAGAACTACTTCAAGAACTACTTATTTCACGAAATGAGCTTTTCTAGTGTCAATCCTTCCAGCTAAACAAAAAAGGAGATGAAAAAAGGAGCAAATGATGTGGAGTGAAATACACTATTCTTCAAGCTTGAGAGGTGAATTGGTATCCAGCTAGGACTGAAGCAGCCCTTAACAATAATATCTGATAGTTCTCATTACACTGCAAATGAAAGTGTTTCACAAGGATCACTTGAAAGGCTCAAGCAAGATATATTGTTAGCATTTTTCTATTTGGAAGACCAGTGGGATAAGAAACAGATTAAACTACCAGAACCTGTTAAAGGGACTAAATTTCACAAGCACAAATGAGCTGGATGAGCCAAAATAACCTCTGTCTGTCCTGTTTTCTCATACTCAGAGACCAAACAGTTCTTTCATTCTGAATGACATTTGTTTAGGCAAGAAGAAAACTCCCTAGAGCGCAGTCCCCGCAGGAGAGCCCCGGGCGTGTTTCCACGCAGCACGGGTGGCCCCAGACCTGCTTCTCCACGGGGCGCGCATCCCGGGAAGGGAACTCCCAGGGTGCCAAGCCTCGGCAGGGACGGTGCAGCAGCCCTCGGGTTTCAGGAAGGTGTCGGGGAGCATGGCGGGGCCAGAGCAAGAGCGGCCCTTTGAGCACRGGAGGCAGCAGGTGGGGGCTCAGCCCTCCTCTCTGCACCCACTGACCTCCCACATAAGGGGTTTGGGGTTGCACAGGGGTTTCTGCAATGATCCCCAAGAGAAGGAGAGGAGATGCGAGTGCTAGACATCTTATTACAGCTTTAGAGATTTTTCTTTTTTTTTTTTTTTTTTGTTATTTCTTGACCAGTTTCTTTTCTCTTTTGATGTGGTTTTAAGTGTTTTACCTAGGACACCAGAACAGACTGCACTGCCTCCCTCGTAACTACCAATGAGCAGGAAGACAAAGAAATCGCAAGAGAATCCAGTTTGCAGATCTAGAATCATAGAATAGAATCATTAAGGTTGGAAAAGACCTCTAAGATCATCAAGTCCAACCGTCAACCCAACACCACCATGTCCACTAAACCATGTCCCTAAGCGCCTCATCTACGTGTCTTTTAAATAGCAAGCAGATTACTGGACGCTGTCTGCAGGGAACCTTCTCGGCAAGTCCTTCACAAAATACAACCCATAGAGTTCAAGCTCTCACTGACTTTAATTTGCATGAAATCAGGCTCTCCTGGCTCTGCAGAAGGAGCTTACAATTTTTTTCTTTTTCTCCCCCATCCCCTCCAGCCCTCCCAACACCAGAACATCAATATAAAGACACATTTCTATATGCTGCCCTTCTAAGCACCCTCAGCCTAGACTGCGCTCATGAGTAGAGAGAGAGCTGGAATTCATTGCCAGCTAGAGCTGTAGTATCGGTAAACATTCTGAGAGCACTTCGACCATCAGCTGTGACCCAAAAAAAGGGTAAGAAAGCGCACACAGCTCTAGAACTGCTTTGAAAGCACCCTTTTTGTTAAATAAATTAAATGTACTGGGAGATACCAAAAAAGCATTGGTTTGCAGGAGTCAGGTGTTAAGGAAACAGAAACCAGTTTTAACGGAACAAAAAACCCTACTGAAATGCTTAATTTGACATTGTTTCAAATTGTTTTAACATGAATCATCTAGGCATTGTATGTGAAAACCAAACCAAGATCTCTGTTTTTTCTTTTAAACTAAACAGTGAAGAGCAAACTAGYTTAATGTCATTTGATTTATTGCCTGAATAGAAACTAAGCAGGAAGAATAATTAATCCTCTTTGCCAAACAGAACATATAAAATCTTAATAATTCTTTAAATGGCATTTATTGCTGAAAGAAAAGTGTTTTGGTGCTTCTAAATGGAAGGAGAGGCACAGAGATGACATTTTTGTATTTTATACCATACTTAACAGCATCAGCTCATGGCTTAGAGATTACTACCTCTATGTTTGCTTTGAATTAAAATCTCTGTAAAAGCTCAAGCTTCAGTCTTTTGGGAATGCCAGTGTAGTTTAAATGACATTATGCAGAGGATGGAGGGTAAGGGAGGCTGCGTGGTAGCTGTCTCAGGGATGATAAAACAGGGATCCTCACAGGGAAAACAGGAGCTTCAGGAAACAACACCATGAGGTAATAGCAAATGTGCTAGATCTTTCTCCAGGAGGAGAGGATTTAATGCCTCTCCTTCTAGATAATAGCATTTGAAATGAATCAATGTTTATTTTATTATTTAAATGGCCTTCTTATGGCTCTAGCAAAAAAGTTGTTTGACAACCCATTTCACACAGTAAGTGGCTGAAGCCCTGCTTTAGCAGGCAGTCATTGCTGAATAGGGGCTCCTGGGGTGGTCTTAGAAATGCTCAGGACAATTTCTGGCTCTAGGGCAGAACTCACCCTGTTTTTCCCATTCAGAAAAGCGTGCGGTGAAAGGAGCAGCCACCGCCGTCACGGCTGAGCTCACTGCACCAGGTCCCTAGGGAACAGCAACCCTTTCATCCTGCTGTCTTGCTCAACGCCTCTTTCTCTTGTTACAACTAAAGGAGCGGCTGAAACGCTTTTACAAACATTTTATAATTATGAGTTTCTCTGAATAATAAGAGCTTCACAGCAGTGGAAGCCAAGTCAGGCCACACCTGGCCTTCTGCCTGGACCAGAGAGATAGGCACCTGGTCAAGGTGGACTCCGTGACACAAAGTATAAAGGGATGATAGTCATCCTCCACACCGAGAAGGAAGGGATGAAATCAGCACCCTGCATTACCACATCTAGCACATTTAACTCAGCATTAGTACTKCCAGGACTTGGAAAAGAGGAGAAGAGCTTCAGCTGAGGTGGTGGCTTTTATTAGAGCTTTTTTTCCCCCTGTTTACTCCTTTTAAACTTTAAACTAGTTACAAAGCTGAAGATATAAGGACGTGAGTAGCTCCAGTCTTCTTCTGAGAATCAAATGTGGAGTCTCAAGTCACTTCAGCATTTTAAAAAACGTTATCCCCTGCTTTGCAGCTCTGCTCATGTAAAGAATAGGATATAATAAGGATAATTTCATCCCTGTAAGTCACAATCCTCTTAGGATGGATCCATCTTTTTCTTGGTGCAGACATATCCAATTTCAAAGCTCAGGTCTTTTATCACTCACACAGTATCTGCGAGACTTAGATAAGCTTAATGAAAAATTCTGTAATACACAGTAATCAATATTTTCCAAAAATATGTGTGTTGACTAAAATGCTTACTGAACAGAGGAGGATTCTGTAACACACCTCGGGCAGCTGAYATTGGATTTTTGGGTAAGCACCTCTGCATTCTTGTTTAGCTGCCTGCTGAAGGCATGCAACGTGGCCCCAGCGGTGGCTGTGCTGCTCAGCTCCCCACTCCCCGCTCAGGCTGCAGCATTCGCTTCCCCGTGCAGAGAAATGATTTCCTGCTACAGAGGCAAACACGCAGCCAGAGACTGCGCTTCCACGCTTTCACATCAATAGCTTCCTTTTCTCCCATGTCATTTTTTTTGCTCCCCATTTTGGCTTTGTATGCATCACCTTTGCTTGCAAAGCAAATGATAGTTGAGGGAAGTTAATATACGGGGAAACGTAGTTCTTGGGAACAGCATTTATAGCCAGATATAGAGATTTACCTCCATAGCATCTTTACTCTGGTAGGGAAAAAAAGAGATAACTCTTTTTTTTATTTTCTATTTTGCCTCTAAAATAAGCATTTCTTTTTCTACTTGAGAATAAAAAAAAAATCTCTTGCTATTACTCATTTTCTGCTAAATTTTGTAATTCCTCTGCATTAAGCTCTATCAATACCCATAACACCCTACTCTGCAAGGAGCCCTGTTGAAATCTGCTTTGCCAGCGGAAACAACTTTTGAGCAAGTCTGTGAAGGACATTTAGAAATCTGCAATTCTTTGAGAATAGGACATGTACAAGTTTATTTGCTCTGTTGTTTGCTATGTAGTTTCTATTGCCTAATTCAGGTATGAGTCAATTTGTATGCAACAAAACACACGCTTTCATTTACCAACAATTATTCGCCAGATCAGCAAATGAGACCTACCTGGATGAAATAGTTCTACCTAAACATTAAGTCTACTATTAAGTTAAAACATACATACTCACGTTACGCTTTGAATAGGGATATTAAACAATGTTTTCTTTTGAAAGGCYGATTTGAGTTTTTGTGTTCGTCTACTTGTTAGGCCATCCATAACGCTAACAAGCAAGACTTACCAACTTGGGAGCTTCAGAGAACCCCATACAAGGTGCTCATAAAGTGCCCTCGGGCAGCAGGTTCCCTTGGAGAGAGGGAAAGCCAAAAAATGCAGCTCACTCTCAACTAGGACAACAGCACACAGGTCTAGCCTTTTTAAAGGAGAACTTTTGACATATATGGAAAACAGTCAGTGTGATGTCAAACTGCCAAGAAACTGCAGCCTGAGCAACCTCATATGGAAAGTGTGGAGCGAATTCACATTTCTCACTCATATGATTTACTGTTTGCAACCCCTTTGCTTCATTTTTCCTTCCTGACTATGCAAACATTCTTCCCTACTCTTCTTGTTTATTAGGTGCTTGCCGAGAGGTGAAAGCATCAGCTATTATTGGTACAGTTACTAACCCCTTTTATACGCTGCATGGGTCAAAGACACTTACAGGAATGAAGTTGCAAAAGTCACATTCCCAGAAGACTTTTAAAAGTCTTAAAAAACCCCACTGTTGAAATCCAAAACTCCACACCTCAAATAAATCAAAATATAGAAGTGTCACGTAACTTATTCACGTGAACGCGTGCTTATAACAAATAGGACAAGGAACTTCAATGCATTTTGTCCTTAAATACTATCTGCTCTTCGCTACAAAGTACTACTGTACTTCACAGCCATTTCATCATCAAAAGAAGCCACAGAAGGACAAAAAATAGTTGAAATGTAAAATTAAAAATATAGAACAAGTTCAGCACAGAGTAACTGGGCAAGAAGCCTCTGGCCGCTTGAGAATGCACTTCAGATGAGAAGTCAGCAGAAGTTCAAACACAAGTCTTTATATAGACATTTATCATCATTTTTTCTGCCTAGTAGCAAAGTTTGTCAGCCCGATCAGACTGTCATTATCATTGTCATCCACACCGTACTCCACTGAGGGTAATTAACCACCACCTGCCCTAGGGTTTTTAGTTGCTCAGTGATCTTAAAGCACACTTAGCTCATGAATCTTGCATTTAAAACCTTTCCAGACATCAGAGTAGGCCTTAGCAATTTTGCCACAGAAGATTTCATAACCTGCTTTCCTGCTAATTACTGGCTGAACGCAAATGTAAAACCCAGYCTCATTCATTAAAAAGAGACAGGGTCTTTTGCATAGGTCTCCATAAATTTAGGACCGTCCCTTCACCTCCTGGAAAGCAGCACCCTCTTCCGCTTTCCGTGCCTCCTGCAGTCACAGGTCACGCGGAGCAGGTGGCAGCAGACCCCCCCACTGGTGCCACCTCCGTCCCACCAGCCACACTGCCCTTCTGATGGCGATACCGGGGACACCACCCGGCACCGAGCTGCCCAGGAGGGCATGGGGGCAGGCCCCGGCAGCCCCAGGCCAGGGCAGCGCTGCCGTAGGGAAGGAGCAYGTTGCGTCTGCAGGCGAACGCGGGGAGAGCTCAGCAAAGGAAACCAAGGATCACCTCGCGTTTCTTGTCTGGCGACGACCTCCCTCCAAAGCGCCGTTCCATCCACGCTCAGGACTAGACCCCATCTAGTTATTTTAGGGGAAAGGAGGCAGCAGTAAGTAGGCTGGTTTTGTTTACTTCAGACTGATTTTTTTTTTTCTTTAATTATACTACTATGATCATCATCATTTAGGTAATCTGAGCCAGGCAGTAATTACATAATATTAAAAAAACCTAAATATTTAAAATCCTGTTAATCACCCTTCTCCTCCTGACTACAGCTTTTATTCCAACAGGGTGGCTGCTGGGAAAAAAGCAAATATGCTCCAGTGAGGCAAGTTTATGATGCCATTTCTAACTAGCTGATTACCTTACTGTGTGACTAATGCATCTAAATGGAAGTCCCTAATTTTGTTTCCACCTCACTAGTTCATCTCAGTGTATTAGGCAAAAGGAAGCAAAAAAGCATGATAAAATTATGAGTATGTATTTCAGCGCACTGTGAAATACAAGGACAAATAGCAAGTGGCACTTGATCGGTAGATATTCCTCTAAATCTCTCTTCCGGAGGTATTAAAAATGCACCTTATTTATGAAATTGGAATGATATCACTAAAAAACTAAAGGAGATCTTTAAGTATATCATTTATTCCTTGTAAACTAGCATGTTTTTGTTCATTATTATTTAGTGAACTATTTTTTGTTGCTCTCGTGCTCTTTGGATCAACAGGGCCTCTAAAAGCATTCACTGAACATGTCATGCTTGCAGATTACTGTACAGCATATAAACAAGGGGTATATATTATATGGCATATACAGTCTTTATTTTCTTTCATGGACCCCGAGAATGTTGTCCAAGGATCCCATGTTGAAAACCGTTACATCAATTCAAAGGCAGATTTTTAAAGCTGGTGAAAAATGAACTTACACGTTGAACTTAAATCCAAACGCTTCTTTCAGGCTCTGATTTTAGGTTCAGAGCTGGGTTTAGGTCTGAGTTGCATTAATTCTGACGAGGCCTCTCGTTCTCAGCTCGGGGTTGAGCATGCCTTGAAGGAGAATCTACATTCAAATACCAGTGATGAAATTTCTGTCTATAAATACAAAYGATCACAACACATATGCTCTACTTCCTCATCTCAGCTTCAGAACTGCAGATTTCTTGTGTTTCAGGAAGTCTTAAACAGCAGCGTTAGAGTAAAGAATGGATTCCCACTACCATCTTAAAGTTTATTTCTTTTTACCGAAATAAGGTCCTAAGCACAAAGGTCTATGCAAGTGATGTCCCTTTGCATTTTGTCCAGGTAGCTCCTTCCCTAAAAAGTTCACACACCACCAACTTCATGCACAGATTACAAGAGCAAGTGACTCTGTGGGACGGGATGCACTGGGGGCATTTTGGTCAGGAGCTCGGGGGACCCGGGATGGAGGAAGCTTGCRTGTTAAGAATATTTCTGTACAGTTCTAGATTTAGCATTACACATGTTATATACATACAGGTAACTCCAACATATCTCACGAGGACCCAACACTTTCTTTTCAATGTCTAGTGTGAATTTCATAGGAACAATGACCAAAATGTTGCCGTTGCTTACTATGTGGGAGAAAGGAAATACATCATTAAAAGCTATACGTCACTCTGAGAATACTGTCTGCTCTGTTTCCTCAAATCATGGCTGGCCTCAAGAAAATGACAATGTCACAAAAAAAAAAAAAAAAAATCACTAATTTAAAATATTGCAATTTAAATAACAAAATTAAAGAAAGGGAATTTACTAATTCTAATGGTATTCAAAAGTTTTTAATATTTTTCAGAAATACGTAAATGACATTCAGTATATGCACAAGATTATTTTGTTGAGAAAATCTGTTTCTGGAAATTTCCAGTTTCACCCACTAAAACCATACTAAAATTAGGATCAGAGCAACATATTTCAGTTACAGCAGAGCTTTGAAAGAATATATACATCAAGGTTTGTTTTTGTAAGGCACAGTAGGACTCAGCTCCTCAGCCATGTAGATCACAGCTTCTGCTCTGTGAGCAGAGACTTTAAATCAAGTGGATGCTAATGATTTTATAGTGAGGAAACCAAATTCCATCTTTTCTTTCTCAGTGCCGTCATTATGAGATACATGGTAATGACATGCAACTTGGCAAAGAGAAGAAAAGGAGGGCAGAGAAGCAAGGGTTTGACCTCCTGCCCTGTGGGACTTTGGGATTTGCTGCAGGCCCATACCACCAAGATCTTCTAAATGGATGCATTAACTTTAAGGCTGACTATACCTCCCTCTCCATCCTCTAACCACTGCATCTTTGGTACCAGGCTTTGTTAGAGCACCAGTTCTGTCTTCTCTAGGTAAAATGCCTCCAGCATCATTACCTACACATCCTTCTAATTTATACTGTAATACAGCCGAGATCCCAAAAGACTTGGGCACGTGGTTTATATGCTACATGTTATAAGTAATAATCGCGTAAGGACAACTAAAGCTAGCTGGACCTGAAGTGAATTCGTGCACTTAACATCTGCTAAACTTTATCCTCCCTTTCAGAAGATGGAGCAAGCAGTCTCAAATAGGGTGACTTCTACCTTTAACTATACCACAAATAAATAAAATCAGCTGCCATCCGGTATAAGCAGCATAGAAAAGATGCCCTTAGAAGAAATTCTCAGTCAGTCTGCTCCAGGTGGTACGTAGGGGCTGACCTGGGTGACCTGCAGCAGAATCTAGTTTTAAGCTTCACAGAAGTTTTTTTTACTACCAATAGGGGATGTCAGCATAGATGCAGCTGAACCTGTCCTGAAAGTCATTTTGCCAAAAGAAAAGACAAAAGGCAAGCCATGTGTGGCACTAGTTCAGTGGCTGACACCAGTTTTCAGCAGAGGATTATTTTGTAGGATACATAAGCCCTAAGGGCCAAGTTTTCAGAGGAACTCACACCCAGCAGCTCCAGCTGAGGCACTCGAAGCAAGTATCTGCGAGCGTGCTGAACCTGCATTCAGACCGAGTCCTGATGCTGAGAGGTATCCAACACCCGCAGCCCCGATGAATTTCCAGGGGCTTGAGAGCATTCTGAATTAACATCAAGCTTACTGTCAGCTCTTCTTCTCTCTCCCACCTCCCTCCTGTTTTATTACCAACAGTAATCCCATTCTGGGAATCCTAAATCACGTTACATGATTTTCTCTGTCCTATTATCAGTTTCCCTCTGTGGGAATAGCTAGCAAGCGCCAAATTTATTCTGTACAAATTGTTTTAAGGGAAGACTGATGTTCTTCAATCTTTGTTTAAATTGAACATTGTATCTTGCTGGTGAGAACTGCCTATCAGAGGCGTTTGACTTGCCGTGCTCCTACCCTGTGCAGAGAATGAGATTGATGCTCCATATTATGGAATAGATGTTCTGAACAGCTGGGAACACAGCTCAGCCACTTAGTGCATTTCTTCATTTTTAATATCTCTTCTGTTACCCTTTAACAAACTGCAGCCCAATTACTCTAAGGGGCAGGTAAAGGGTTGACCCTCTCACGCTGCTTCATCAATCACGATCAATACTGTTGTTTGCACTAAATATGGCTTAAAAGACAGCGTGTACTCTGCAAGGGAAGGAGAGCAGGACAGATACCCCGTCATACAGCATTTACCACAAGAAACGTCAATTACAAGGCAATGAATGAGAGTACAATCATACTATTTGTCATGACCACTCTAAATATTACTGGACTACAAAATGAGTGAAAAAATGTTCTGCTTTCTTGAATTCCTTTTTCATCCCCTCATTTCCTCTGCTCTCCCTTTCACACACGTGCATGCACATGTCCATGCACACATACAGCTTTCCTCTTGAAGCTTGCCAATTGCCACAGATTCATCTTTCTAAGTACATAATTCAATCCACTGAGCATTACGCTGTGGTAATGCTGATGAGCTCTTAATTCTTCTGTATTTATTGCAGCAAATTTATCACTGACCTTAATGAATCTTCCATTATGACAAAATGTCAGTGCCAAATCTCTTAAGCAGGTCTGGCGTACAGTGGTTTTAAAAGGTCAATGTGTTATTTTTTTTTAAATGGGTCATTTAAAAAATAGGCACTTACATTTAAAAAGACAAGATTACACACAAAAAAAATATCACTGACTCATCTGTTCGGGTCCTGACAGATTAACATTGTTACTTAACTAATGTTCAGAAAGCGCATGGGAAAATTATTTTTAAAAACTCTGCTTTCATGTGCTGGCAGAAGTCATCAAGAGCTGTGTGGTCACATCTGCATGTTCATGAGGACCCACCGCTCCTGACAGCATGATCCAGAAACAGAAGATGGAATGCGGAGATGGGGCATAGGGGGAAGCGTGGCAGGATTCGAGTCTGCCCGGGGGCAGCACGGAGCTCTCTGCCTTTGGCTGCTGACAACCGTCAGCAAAACTGTTTGATCAAGATGCTCATGTATATGGTGGAGGATAACTTTATTTTTAAAATAGTTTTACTGAGTTACTGCTATTTGCTACAAGTGAAATTATTTACTTATAAGATGCACAGTAGTAATAGCGCCTATATAACACCCTGCAGCGGTTGAAAACTCTCAGGGGGCTGAACAAAGGCAGACAACATCATTGCTCTGGTTTTATGGGTAAAGGAGAGACAGAGGGTAAAAGTAATTCCCAGGGTGAAACAGCAGGTGAGTGACTGAGGAAGGGAAAACCAGTGTTCACGTTAACTGGATTTTACTGCCTTTGCTGCACTTGTGCAGTGTAAATATCAGGAGAAATCCAAGCTTTTGGAACGAAGTATGTGTTCAACTGGAAAGGTTAACCACCCCGGAGAAGGGCTTGAGAGCAGACACTAGTAGAAAAATCTTACTATGATACATGAAAAACCCCACACCGCTAACGTACATCCTTTTATAAAGCAGTCTTTAAGGGAAACACTGCCAGAACAGAGGACTAGAGCACCATTGCTTGCTCAGGGCTTGGGTCAAAGTCAAATTCAGGTCCTCAAAAACAAATGGAGCCACAACAGTTCTGTCTACAGTTGGCTGCAAGACCCATCTCCAGAATTACAGATACCCATTGGCTTAATAAACCCAAATCTGGCCTTCCCCCTTCCTGTCCCAGAGCTGTCTAAAACCAAAACACTCCTTCCAACAAATCAACCTGCAGCCTGAGTGAATTATGAGGGGGAGAAATCAACACTGTCATCTGCTTGTGGAACAATAATTATCCCTTGTACGCTACTCCAGAAGCGATGCTGTTATCAAAAGCATCATGCCTGTAAAATAACACTTCTGGGAATGGTGCCAGACTGGGGCTCATGGCTTGCTTTCAGTTTGTGAAAAATAAATCGGCCTAGGTGTTTGTTCTGCTGCTGCCTTCCCTAACGGGAACCACGTCCTCAGCTCACCCATACCAAGTGGACCTGTGGCGAGAGAAAACCTGGAGCAGTCCTCGTCCCCAAGGTCAATTAAGACATCACATGCTCGATGATGGTGGGAAGCATGGGTTTCTTGGGGATGCTGGGACAAGCAGTTGCCGGTAACAGACTAAAGGATCACAARCTTCCTCTGCCTCCAAATCCAGCAGTGCGGGGAAAGGGACTCCACTTTCAGCCTGTGGGACTGGGAGCTCTTACTGAGCAGCCAAAGCCCACGTGCCCTGGTGACAAACCTGCACAGAGATGAGCAGACATATTAGGAGGTAACTAGAGACTAGCACAAAGACCCAAAGCGATGACAACAAAAGAAGGTACTGTATCTTCAACAGTTCCTCTAGGAAATTGGTGGTCCTGGGAATTCACCATTTCCTTCCCCACATTGGCTGCTTCCCTCGGGGCAGACGACTGCCGATGCGCCAAGCTGACTCGGCACAAGGGAGCCTGGGGACAGGAGGCTGCCCCAAGGCTCCGCTGGCACAGCAGAGCGCAGGAAAAAAATTTTAAAAATCATCTGACATACGGCTAATCATGCATATTTCTGGGTTCTGCTCATTACCTGCAACAGATAAAATGTCAGGAAGAAGCAATAGACATCCAGGACAACTACACTTATAATTTGGATTACATGGGAGATAATCAGATTGCCACTGGTTTTGAGCTTGTTGAGCTCGTTTCTGACATACTGTAATTCTGAAACTAAGTTGTTGTATCAGCCGGTAAGTGACAAGTTCAGTGTTAATCTATAAAAATTACAGCCTCCTTACTGCTCAGCTCATTAAACTGACTCTGTCTCCCGGCCACTCATTCGTCTTCATAATCATCCCCCATTCAGCTACTAACCTCCTCTGTATGTGCAGTTTACAGTACATCAGGAAGATAAAGTGGACTGATATTTGCTTCTAAAGAGCAGTGGCTTTTAATTTTTACACACACTTTAAGTACAAAGATAAATAAGATAATTTGATATCACATTTTCAGCTCAAACATTAGAAAAACAAGAACATATTTAGGTTTTATAGCAATGTTAACTTGGCTACATACAGCATTTTTTATTCCTATTTTTTCTAAATGTAGTTATGTTTATGTAGCACCACTGAAACATCCGCGTCTGAAGTAACACGTGAAACAGCACACTTCACTTGCACTGCCCTGCCAGAGAAACAAGGAGAGAAGCATCTGTAAGACAAGATAAAATTATGAGCTTGGGTTGGTATTTGTGAAACCGTGTGTGTGCAGACAAGAGCGCTGGTGCCGGTGYGCACGCAAAAACCTACACCGTGCCGCAGGGAGCATGCCAGCCGCTGGTGCCTCTCCAACCCCAGTGCTCTGCCAGGGGTGCCAGGGCAGCCTCCTAACAAGCGCTGCAGGAGCTGTACCTCACAGCACACCTGAAGGAAAAAACGCGGCTGCTCCAAAAGTGTCTTTTTGCCTCTGGCTAGAAGGGGCAGCGGACCACGCACGAGAGATGTGGACTACAGAAAGTGTAAGTCTTGCGGAGGGCGAGGAGCAGCCGCCCCAGGGGCAGGAGGTGGCAGGGGTTGTTGCCTCAGTCGCCTGGCTGCCTGCACGATAACTGATTGTTTTGACCCCTACACTTTATAATCCAGCTGTTGTAATAGATTTAGAGATTTTATGAGTAGAAGAGACCACATGATAACGTGGGCTGACTGACGTTTAACAAATTCTAGGGTTTCTACATCTACATCAAACTGGTGCAACAATGTACAGAAGACAATATAGAAAAAATTTGACAGTTTCACCATTGCTCGCGTGTGCAATATCAGATTATGTACTGTGGTGGGTTGACCCTGGCTGGACGCCAGGTGCCCACCAAAGCCRCTCTATCACTCCCCTCCTCAGCTGGACAGGGGAGTGAAACTATAACAAAAGGCTTATGGGTCGAGATAAGGACAGGGAGATCACTCAGCAGTTGCCATCATGGGCAAAACAGACTCAACTTGGGGAAATTAGTTTAATTTATTACCAATCAAATCAGAGTAGGATAATGAGAAATAAAACCAAACCTTAAAAACACCTTCCCCCCACCCCTCCTTTCTTCCCAGGCTCAACTTCAATCATGATTTCTCTACCTCCTCCCCACCAGTGACACAGGGGGATGGAGAACTGGGGTTGTGGTCAGTTCATCACATGTTGTCTCTGCCGCTCCTTCCTCCTCAGGGGGAGGACTCCTCACGTTCTTCCCCTGCTCCAGCATGGGGTCCCTCCCACAGGAGACAGTCCTCCATGAACTTCTCCAACATGACTCCTTCCCATGGGCTACAGTTCTTCGCAAACTGCTCCAGCGTGGGTCCCTTCCACGGGGTGCAGTCCTTCAGAAACAGACTGCTCCAGCGTGTGTCCCCCACAGGTCCTGCCAGGAGCCTGCTCCAGCGTGGGCTTCCCATGGAGTCACAGCCTCCCTCAGGCATCCACCTGCTCCAGCGTGGGGTCCTCCACGGGCTGCAGGTGGATATCTGCTCCACTGTTAACCTCCATGGGCTGCAGGGGGACAGCCTGCCTCACCATGGTCTTCACCACGGGCTGCAGGGGAATCTCTGCTCCGGTGCCTGGAGCACCTCCTCCCCCTCCTTCTTCACTGACCTTGGTGTCTGCAGAGTTGTTTCTCTCACATATTCTCACTCCTCTCTCTTCTGACTGCTGCTGGTGTTGCACAGGTGGTGGGTTACCCCCCCACTCTTTCTTAAATACGTTATCCCAGAGGTGCTACCACCATCGCAGATGGGCTTGGCCTTGGCCAGCAGCAGGTCCATCTTGGAGCCGGATGGCATTGGCTCTATCGGACATGGGGGAAGCTTCTAGCAGCTTTCTCACAGAAGCCACCCCTATAGCCCCCCTGCTACCAAAACCTTGTCATGCAAACCCAATACACATACAAATTACAAAATACTAATTCTGATTTTACATTTAGCCCTACATCACTGCCCYGCTTATCTCTGCAGCAGCTCCAAACCTGAAGGATAGGTGCCTGCACTAAGCCTTTACTTCAGCCAGAGGCCGAAGGAAGGAGCGCTCCTCCCTCATCCCCACAAAGTGCAGAGCAGAGAGGCAATGGCTCAAGCACAGAGACCCGCGTGTCCTCCTCGGAACGGTATGGGCTGTTTGGGACAAGGGATGCTGTGCTGCTGCAGGCAGGGAAGTGGCTCGTGTCTCCTGGAAGCCATAGCCTGCAACAGCCTTTACTCCAGGGTAAATCCAGATACGCTGCAGATGGGAGCAGCTCGATGATGGTTTAGAAAGGTAAGAAAAACAAAGCCACTGCCTCTTTCCTAGTGTGACAGCCAGGAATTTGATGGTGCTCCAGTATATATGAGTATTGTGAGAGCTTCCAACAGTACCATCCAGGTCCAGCATACAGCAGACCTCTTCTGACTTTGTCACCTTTTCTTCTGGACTACCAGGAAATAGCAGGTCTGATTGGTTCAGATGCTCCAAGAAAGGTGAGTTTAAGGGATTATTTTATAGTTTGGCCTTCAAAGGCAAATTTCAAAGTCAAAGGCACGGCTCCCCAGTGAATTACATTAATCTAATTGTATATATTTACAGAGAAGAAACTGAATATTAAACTTGCTCTTTAAGTAACAACCTTTCTTGCTAACACTGGTATTTACCACACTGCAAAGAGTGCATCTGCATTGGTAATGGAGCAGAACTGAAGGACAGGAAATACAGTTTTTTTAATGCATTTCAGCCAGACTGAACACAAAAGA
The DNA here is from genome assembly GCA_035582835.1 of Phoebastria nigripes. NCBI lineage: Eukaryota > Metazoa > Chordata > Aves > Procellariiformes > Diomedeidae > Phoebastria > Phoebastria nigripes. Next base: position 4,060,827 of record JAYKAV010000445.1, on the reverse strand, counting down.
GCTTATTGTCTGTGCATTTCAATTTTAGAGAAACTCAGGGTACAATCTGTATAAACTGGGCTTTACCAATGACAAGACATACCATTTTTAGTTTGAGCACAAGAAAATGGTGAGTTTTTCTTTCAATAATGCAGCATATTTACAGAAAATAGACACACCAAGTATCTATCTAAAGTTCGAGATTTACTATGTTCTCTTTTCTGTCATATTTAAAGCTAAAATAGACAAAACAAGTAAGGTTTGCAGGCAACACATACAGGCATATAGAAAAGGGCACACAAAATACCTACACTGGCATACACACCACGGCAGATCCAGTTGCAGGATATGGCCCTAATGAAACAGAAAGGGAACATAACAAGAAACAGCAGCAGAGCAGTAACATTTGATGTGTTTGCTAATTCCAGTTTCCCTAATGATTGACACAGTGAACACTTTTCTAGCGGGGAAGCAAACTCTCTCAGCCTCACTGATGCACATTAAGGAGCAGGCTCCACGGGGAATACAAAAAGTGATGGTGCAGCCACTGGAGAGCGTGCAGGGCAGATGCTGAGGAACAGGCAGCGGGAGAAAGAAGCCACCAGTGCGTTGTTGTGGCTATAGAGGGATGGATACACATGTCCAGGCTGATTCCTGCCCTGCCTGACCTGAACTCCTTGGCTTAGACTTCAGCACAAATGTTATGGAGATCATGGCCCATTTGGACAAAAAAAAAAAAAAAAAAAAAAAAAAAAAAAAGAGATTAAAGTATGAAATAAAATTTTGCATTATGGCAAGGAGCCCAGAATAAGATACTAGCTTTAGAAAATTGTGATTTTATTCAAAATACCTATTACAAGTTGGCCTTGTATTTTTTAGAACACTAATGAAAAAAGCCCTGATCTCATATCCCTGATGTTTACTTACATTATAATAAGCTACACTTTTTTTTAATTAACTGCTTTTAAACTTAAAGTTCCCTGTTCATATTGCAAAGGAGGAGTGGATGAGAAATATTGGAAATTATCTTGCAAAATTGTTAGATTCAAAAGTTTTTCCCTTTTTCTAAGTGATGAAACAACTGTCTTAGAAAAAATTGCCCTGAGAGCTGTGCAGAGGAAAGAGGAGGAGGGAGCAGCAGCAGTGCAATGTAACATCTCCCAAAACAGCCCCTGTCCGGGGGGTAAGAGCAGCCACCGGCTGTAGCACCCAGACTCCGGCCACGCTCCACTGCCTCCCAGCTCGTGCAGCTCCGAGACCTCGATGAGCTGCTCACATTATTTCAGATTACAGCATAATTTGTTAGCTTTATTCAATATTGAACGTGACTGATAATCAGAAGAATAATCATGGAAAAATGCACTTTGTGGGTCTGTTTCTCAAGCTTATCCCTTATTAGATGTAATGATCCTTTAGACAAGGAATTTGGTGAAGGCATTCACAGTCTCTCCTCAACTGAAGTCCCCACTCTTCAGTACGGCAGTACGGCAACCTGACCTGCTTTTTCTAGCCCACCTTGACTCCTGATTCCCTGACAGCAACAGTGATGAGGAAGGCACTTCTGAGGTTTAATTAATCAAGCCAGATTCTCTTTTCTGCTCCTATTCAAAGGTTTTGGCCATCAAGCATGATCTTGTCAGAAAACCAATAGTTAATTACTTACTCCAAGTACACCGAACCTATTCAATTCACTTTTCCTTCTTTGATTAAGTCAGTCTGTGGGTTTCAAATAAACATTAGGCAGAATGCCTCTTTGAAATGCATCCCATTCTTGCTTTATGTCCTTTGCATTGCCAAACACGGAGCCGTTTTCCCCACAGAGCTATCGTCCCAGCATCCTGCATGATGAGAACCGTTAAAAGCAATGGGGCTTGTCCTGCTTTCGAGCTCAGAGCCTGCGCACGCTGAATGCAATCCACGTTACAAGCTGTAAAGTATCTTAACTGGCTTTGCCATACTCTGAAATATAATATGAGAGTCAAAGCAAATGTTAGAAGAGCTCAAGAATCAATACACTCGTCCCCAGCCCAGGCTGACAGCACTGATGGGGAATGTGCTTCTCCATCCCATTCAGTGGACAACGATCTGGCTAACTGGGCCAAGGTGGTCCCTGTCCCAGCACTCCCAGCTCCCCATGCATTCATCTAAGGGCAACACTTGGAAGGAGCGTATGAAACGCACTTAACGCTCTTTCAATACATGCTGCTATAACGCAAAACAGCAAAGAGCCTAAAAAATAAAGAAAAATTTCAGTCTCAAGAGAAACATAGTGGGGTCAATGGTAGTAATTCCACAGATTTCACTCTACATATCTTAGTTTGCTTTGAAAAGCAAACAACAGGACTATTTCTGGAGTGAAGTCACTCAAGGGATTGAGAGAGGACTTGCTAAAGCGTCTTGAATCTATATCAGCCTCTACTCCCCTCAAAAATTAAAACATTTTCATGTAGTCCCTGCATTTCACAGTTGTGCTCATGTTTATAGACTATAAAATCTTTTACATGACAACTCATGTTATTGCATTTCCGATTTACATTTGGTCCTAAATTTACAAACAGACTTAGCACTGAAAGCAAATCAGCATTAAAGCCACATACTGGTGCTTTAAATTACACAAAATCAAAGAAAACCTGAAAAGATATCCCATTCGGGTTTTAAAAACAAGAAGAAAAAATTATTTTTTCAGAGGCAGTATTTTTTAATTTAAAATTGGATACTTTCATGTAGTTATGAATTATTAGTGTAGTCAATAATTACTTTAAAATCACTTAGAACTGATAACTAAAAGGTGTTACAGCTCATTTTAAGTTTGTGTGAAGGCAGTCTTAAATGTGCTGTTGAAGCAGTAATTTTTTGAGCAGTGAAACAGTTACTCTGTTCTGTTATTATTCTTGAAGCCTTATTGGTAGATTCAGAGTTACTTTTTAAATTTACTAAGCCTGTTTCTCTTTATAATACAGAGTTTATAACAGAGATCCCCTCTCTAATAAAGTCACATTATGAAAGCTTCTCGTGGTGCAAGGGAAGCCTGATGCCACAGTACCTCAGACCACAAAGGCTTGAGGTTACAGGATCTGGCGGGGTCACCCAGGACTGCTGAAAGGTTTGTCCCAGCCAAGCCCCTTTTTCTGCCCAAACACACTCGGTTGCCTGCTGCGAGCGAGCCCCTTCCCTGTTCTGCCTTAGGAGACGCATTGGGGAGGAAAGAAGAAAAGGGAAAAGAGTCTTTTTTCATCTGGCCTATTTTCAAACACAGCTGCGTTACTTTTATGCTAGAATTATTCAAGTCAGAGGAGACTTTGAGTCTCTCATACAAAGTTAGGGCTCTCTAAACTCCCATGAAACAGCAGATCTGTGCGTGTGTAGAATGACAGAACTCAAATATCACCATAAAAATCCTACTTGTTTTTAAGGAGAATCCCTTACTACGGAGATGCTTCTTACAGCCTCCACCTTCTGGAAGGAAGCATTTTTTTTTTTTGCAACATTTCACACCTCATCCTTGCTCAAACTGAAGCCACCCTACAACCCCAGATGCCACCCTACAACCCCAGATGCCACCCTACAACTCCAGGAGGAGCTGGGTTTGCTGCCAGGGCTTTGTCAGCAGCACCAGCTGATGGAGACCATGGTAGGAATTGTTCAATCTCTGTCCCTTGAGATACAGAAAAGAAAAGCCACTGCTCCAATAACAGGCTGGTCTTAGAGCAATGTGAATAGCTTTGGCAAACGTTTCTTTGTGAGTAAAAATTGCAGATTCATCTGCACTAAAACTTTTTAAGTAACTTGCTTCACTTCTGCTAAATTGCTCGTGTTATTTTTTTCGAGAAAAAAAAGTGGAAAAAACCTCAAAAGCTTCCTGACACTGAAATACGAACTTTTCAACATAAAGCAACTTGTTTTGACATTTCTTTTGATTATTTTTTAATTTATAAAATCTTTAAATTGCTTAAATCCACAGGCAATATTTAAGTTATTTTTACTTTTGATTTGCTGAACATTTCAAAAAATGCGCAAACTGATTTTGTTTGAAGTCACACTTGGTCATTTTCCATACAATTCTTTCAAACTGCCGGCAAACCAAGCAGTTAGATATCCACAGGCCTTCTGGGTACCCACAACCGACTTCGATGCACTCAAATTTTTGCTGGGTGCATCCTGAAGTGAAGGAGGAGTTACTCTGTCAAAGATAACTTATATTTGAAGTCTTTTCTTCATGGTGTGGGGGATCAGTCCCATACCACAGCAGGGCTGAGCCGCCGCCACCCTTGCGCTTCCCACTTYTAGAGTCACCAGGATCCCAGCCGCACCACTGGCACATATTAATCAAACACTACGATTTTACTTGAAGTCTTATTGTTTCCTGTTCTTAGCATCCTATGTGTACAAATTAAACTAAGTACTATATAAATGTAAAAGAAGACACAGCTCCCTACTGAGCAAAGACTATAGTCTAATAAAGAAGCAGTACAAAAAGGAGAGAGGGAGCAAAAGTTTTATGGGTCCTGTCAAATAAAAAAAAAAAATCTTGAGTTGCAATGACATAATGATAAATTGCTGTTATCAGATATGAAATTTGAGGATGTGGTAATATTCTTTTTACATAAGATCATAAACAAACAATTAGAGTTGTGCCTCTACCTTCTAGAAACCTCTATAGACACAAGTTATTTTTACCTCAAATATACAGTACTTGGAAGTTTTTACTTTGAGTACCACTTGTGAGTAAAAAAGCAGGCTGTATTATTATCAAGTTATGTATTCAACTTCTGCATGGTCACTAAAGGGTTCTTTTAACTACTGAAATGTTATTCACTTTAATAATCAAGTTTTCTAAATAACGTTGGAATAGGATTTGAATATTTTTTCTAATTCTGTGAGATAAGACAGAAAATAGAGTCTAACAGAAAAACATGACCAGTTATACGTTTTAAATGTTAAAAGCAATCTCTTCTTGAATATATGCTAGCATATACAGCACAAAGACAAATCTGACTATTTATTATGCGCTTCCTTTTCTGYTTCCTCCAGCTAATGCCAAATACTGCTCTGTGGGCCTGACTGCTACCCCGAAGCACCAGCAGCAGAACAGTATCACGGACCTGTATAATTTTGAATCTTGTCCCCACTGCCAAGCTCAAGGAACTTAGCAATTTCAGAAGGTAAAATTCCTTTATAGATGCCTTGTTCCCCCCCACATCCTGTCCTATGGCATATGCTGGAAGGGATCCTCGCTGTCCATGGAGAAGTTTTACTCTCAAAAACAGTATGGCTGTTCTTTGTAAACAGCCTTAATTTTTGCAAAACCATGTAAAGGCTTAAAAGTAGAAAAAATAACATAGCAAAAGAAGCAGCAGTCAGAAGATTACCTCAGAAATACTCATATTTCCTTTAGTTTTCTGTAAGTTGCAGGAGCTGCTGCTAATCTGTATGCAGTGCCACCCAAAAACCATAGACATCATTTATATTCTAATATAGGTGTCTATTATCAGGAGACAAAAATTGATCTTCTACACTGTATAGGGCATATAATAGAGCAAAGTTAAACCTTTTAAGGAGCTCATTTTATTCTGAATAAAGTGACTACACCTACTAGTAAGGGGATTCAGATTTATTATTGCAGGACAAATGCTAAACAAATTCTTGCAGAAACACGTCAGGCTGTGTGTACATGCACCAGACCTTCTGCAAGCCTCACTTCAGCACGCACACAATCGGCACCAAGAGAGAGTTAATTGCTATTCGTACTTCTAGCTTCTCCTCAGCGTGGGCAGGGGAGGATAACCCAGTATCTGCTTTGTGGAAATGAGTCCTTGAGCTGTCCCAGTAACCGTGACTGCAGAAAATGGTTAGAGAGCGCTTTCACACCCGCTTCCTTCTCCGAGATCCCACCTCTGCCTCCTGGTTACTGACAGCGGAAATTATCTTACAGAAAGTCAATGGTTTTGCTCAGAGCCAGATTACACGAAACTTAAAGACAGAAAATCTCGTTTTCATCAAAAGGGAACTCTTCATACCGTCGTCATCCAGTGGAAACAAACCCTTGGCACAGACAGGTGTGATGGATGACATACTTCCACACACATACCACAGGGAGTACGTGCTGGTTTTTATTTCGTACCTTAGTCTTACAAGGCTAGAAATGCATGGAAGAAACGTAACACTATGATTCAGCTTTGCTGACGAGCGTAAAGGAAACCTCTAGAGAGGAAGGATGATCTTCAGCTCAAAGAGGCTGGGCTACGCGTCAGGAGTGCCAAACTATTTAAGTCTGTTGAGTGCGTTTCACCTAATAGTTTTGCTGGAAAAAAGCATGTACAAGTTCGCTTAAAAAAAGACAAATACCACCATGATAGGATTATACAAAGTATAAAGTCACTTTCTTAATTGAGATAACACCTTACTAATAGTTATCAAGAAGGTTTGTGAAAAAAACAAACCAACCAACCCATTTAATTAAAACAATCTGAATGGGGCTGTGTCAGTAATCAATTTGCTGGTGTGGAGCCTGATTTGAAAAAATGAACAAACATTTTAGATGGAACCAAAAGGAAAAGTTTTCATTTTTTYCTTGACAAACAAAAATAAATTGAAGTGTTTCCATTTTGGGTCATATCATTCACCCCATCCTCTCAAGGAAAATAAGGCATGGATACATGAGGGGGCAAAGATCCTGTTTTTACTGAATAGATAGTGACCAAAAGCACCATCCAGTATGGAGTGACCTGGATTCAAGGAGAGCCTCTCCCTCGTAGGACTTGCGCTCACCTCCTCCCTTTGCAGGAGAGGCCACAAGCACCGGGACACCCTGCTCTTCTACTCTGGTCCAGTGAATATTTCAGTATTTTAATTTTTTTGTCTCTTGAATCAGACTGTCACAAGCAAGCCCTCTAACCATCAGGTTATAGGGTTGTTTTCTGTCCCTCTAAGTAATTAACTGCCCCTACAACACGGAAGCAAATCAACAGGAAACAGCGATCCCAGGCCATACTACATCTGCCTGCTGCCCCAAAGGCACATTACTCACTGGACTCGACACTGACCTATACAAACAGGCTTTATCTTTCCAAGGTACCTATGACACCATTCGGAAAAAAAACCCAACCCTTCCATCCCAGTTCATGTGTTGAAGAGGCAGTTTGCACCGAGAAGCATTTGCTGCTGTGTAGTTGTGCAAAACCATAGAAATTTCCCTACAAAAACAGTAAATGAGGAAGTGAGTCAATTTATACAAAACAGCATGTTGGAGACTGTTCAGGTTCAGAGGGGCTGTAAGGATATTTTGTGTAACCTGAACAAAGTATGAATAAGGCTGTCAGATGAAAATTCTGTGGTGATGCCTTGGTATAATCCATCCAATTCTGCAAGGATGTGCAGCCCTTCAGGCAATAAATGGTGTTTGACTGCTCCATTTTTACATTTGTATGTCTGATTTAAATGACAAACTGAGAAAAACCCCTACATAGCACGTAGTCAGACAACACCCTAATGAGCCCAGCACTGCAGGGGCCAAGCTGTTATAGGAGATGGGACTTTTTCCATAGACTTCAGCTGGCCTCATCCTTGATTACAGAGATTGAGGAGCAAAACCTTGCTCCAAAACATATAGAACCTTCCAGTTTGCCTCATGCTCCCACTTTTCTCTCCCCCTCCTGGCCCTCACCACAGACTGAAAAGGCTGCAGAACCTCCTCCGCATTTGACCCCAGTGGATTTCTACAGTTTAACCCYGTTACCTCGGATGCGGTCAGGAGTCTGGCTAGAGGCATGATAGAGGAATTGCTGCACATGAACCTCAGAGCAATAATTCCCTGTTGTAGAGGGCTATTCCCGCTGTTCTTTTTTTCTTTTAAAATTAACTGTTACACTTGTTAACATATAGTGTAGCACTTCTGTAGTATTTATATTTTCTGGTCTTTAAAGAGGCAATGTGACATTTTTCTAACAGTATAAAGGGTACAATATTACCAGCCTTTTACCTAAGTGTATGTTGAAACTTTAACGATAGTAGCGAGAACTTTTCATTTTGTTACTCTCCCTTTTTTGTCAAAATAAATGCTGCTTCTAGCTGAAAAGTGAATAGCTGTTTCCCAGAGTCCGTCAGGTTCTTTTGCATAAGCGCCGAGTACAAAGCCGTTCATACTTCTCCTGTGGCTCTCGGGGACTCCTGTTTACATGACAGCGCTTGAAGTACGGCAGATAAACTCAAGATGYGAGAATGAACAGGGGAATCCAAACATTCCCCAGTGCAGGGCGCTGGAGGTCAACAGCTTGCGCGTTCTGAGACACGAGCGTATTCACAAAAATCAGAGTACTGGTGGTTACCCTCTATCAGCGTGATTCCTTACGTTAGCAGTGTATGCACCTACTCTGGGATCTATGTAAGAAAACCCAAGCCTCCTCCTGGAACTGTCGGAGTTAGCAACCAAAGAACCATCAAAGACAGTATTTTCTTGGAGCCTGATACAGCAGGCACAAGGCTGTGCGCTGCTGGAGTGTCAGCTGGTGAAGCTGTGTAAGGGAACAATGTGCCTGTGATTATAAAGGATAGAGAAGAAACACACAGAAGACAGCCAAAGCAGATTAACCAAACCAACTCACCCCCTAAAAATAAACTCAAATTCCTCTCCAAACATTCCCCACTACTASCACCAAAAGAAAGGAAAAACAAAACAGAAAACCCACACAGAGGCAGAGTAGTCCTGGTAACATTATCTGATAAAAGAAGATTTGTGTTAACTACAAGAAGCTTGAAACGGTTAGCAAAGGAAGAACCTCCTGTTGTTGATTTCTACTGTGCTCAAAAAAAAAAAAAAAAAAAAAAAAAAAACCAAAACACTTTTTACATGATTGCCTTTTTATTTTTTGTGAATAAATTTAATCAAAGGGATACTTGATGCACCCAAACCTTTCTTTCAGCTCAGAGCAAGGGTTGGAGCAAGCTCACATCTGTCCCAAACACACTGTATAAACATTTCCACTATCCAAGAGATGTCAGGTCTCTGCAGGTTTCTAACGCAAAGATGAATAATACAATTTTTATTTTGTTTAGAAATCAAAAGTAGTTTGGCTCTTAAGGAAGTTTTCATTTCTGATTTCTCCCTCYAGCCCCTGTAGTCAAGAAACTCTTTTTTCAGCAATAGTCTTCATTTCAGTTACAAAAGGAAAATGGGTCTGAGAAACATCCTTCCTATCTCAGACAGTATAACATATGGCAAAACCACACAATCCCTAAATCAGAGAGCCCAATTCAGAAGCTTGAGCTGATACTAGAGRGCAACATTCAAGCTAATGAGGTTTCAGAGTTAAAAGATAAAAAAAMCCAAACCCCTCTGAAAAGACCACAGTAAATGGTAACAGCACTTTTCATCACATCCCAACACCAGTAAGGGCTCCCGGCAGCAAACACAAGTTACCCCCCTGCCCAGGCCTGACCTCATTATTGTCCCCGTTACACATCACAATCAACTGGATTCCCAGATCCCTCTGTGGCTCATTACTTCCCATGAAAGCTCCTCTCTGGGGATATCCACCAGTCATTCATTTAAAGTCAGCCTTTTCTGGCTGGAGCTGGAAAACTATGTCCCTTGAGCCCAAATTACCATCACATCTCAACTCCGACCAGCTGAAGCCAGAATTACTTTGGTTATGGAAGCTCCTATGGACTCAACGTCCTCAACCAACAGCAGYGCTTCCCTAGAGTTTGGTTTGGGTTTCACTATTAAAGACTGCTGTACCTACAGTGAGGTCTCAGCATACCCTCCAGGATTACTTCTTCTGGAGTAATGAGTCTGATGAGTGAGTGATCTGAGCAACCCTAAACTTGGATTATTTTTATATCTGATACAAACTTTTACTTCTGAACAAAAATCACGTTAAGCAGAATGAACTGATGTTTTTTCTTAAATATATTTCAATTTGATATGTATATACTAGTGACTATAATAAAGGTTTAAAACTGAATATGCCCAAGTTACTTTATGACTAAGCAACACAAATTGAAAAAGACAATGAACCATATTATTTCACCTTTGTTCAAGCTCACTTAATTTATCTTTTACATTTTAAGCATGTTTTCCTGGCCTGCAAAAGAAAGCTACTTCCGCTATTTGCTAGAGTTAACCCATATCTACTATTATGCCACTTTTAGGTGCTTAAACATAAACATATGATTTGTCCCAGATTCAACACTCCAAGTGTTTTGGAACGATCCTACTTCCTGTACCTTTCATACATTATAAGGGAAAAGAACTTCAGTTTCTGTGCAATATAAGAAGCCTCCTATGGTAACCTGAGATGATTTAAGAGTTAAAAAAATACCCTTTTCTTATGGTATTTGGCTTTAGCCACAATATACAGATGAAATTGAGAAGGGCTCAGAGCTAGGTATTTTGATTTAATCCATGAGGTAATAAGGGCATCAGTGAGAGGTTTATGGCCTTGATTCTTATATCTACTAATTCTGAAATCTGTATCACTGGCTTTATTACAGCAAGAGCAGTTACACATCCGGTTCTAACCACCTTCAAAAATTATGGGTTTGGATACCTTTATGCATGACCACCCATTTTTATTCACAGCAGAATTTAATCAGAGACCAAAGAGATGAAGCAACACTCTTACACCAATAACAGCAGTCCACATTAAAAATATTTTTAGTCATTTGATAATCAAATATTTTTGTCAAGTTGAAATTTATGAATAAGATCAACCACCACAAGAAATCTGTGAAAACATCTGTAAACAGTATTTTTTTTTACTGAAGTAGATACCTATATGTTTCTATTTTTCTTAGAAAAGTATAGAATCTATTTACACTATTAGTTAAGTTTAACTTAACTATAAGTTAAGAAGCATCTGTTTTACAGGACTGATTACTTAATCATTAGAATCTAGTCTAAAAATAAAGTAATGCTTACATTCATGTATTGTCAGAGATGATACTACAACTGCTATCTTTCCATGCCAGTTCCTTTTGTGCAAGTAAAGGATTTCTGCATTAAAGGATCACACACACTTTGTAAAGGTGTTACTCTGATCGAGAATTTTGTCTCGGGTCTCTTCTCCCCATCTTAAAGGAAATACTGAACCATGTAGCAGTTCATATATAGGAGTGATAAATAAGGAGCAGAAGAATCATAATAAGCATCTTTGTACTTTCAAAAAGAATATACAAAAAATAAATCAACTTACATTCGGTGCACTTTTAAAAATGCTGATAAAACCTATGGTATCCTGAATTTTTTCCCCACAGTAAGTCAGTCTGCCATTGAATTGCAGTCTTAATGAAAGCCTGTTGAATCTTACTCTATACTGACAAAATATAAAAAGCCGCAAGGATAAAGCAGGTCTTAAATACCCACGTACATTGATGTGTATTTTATGTACAGCTGTATCTTACATCCATTTATCCAGCTACCCACTGCTATATAATGGGAGGAAGGTTATTCTTTACTTCTACCCATTGTGGGATTTTGCCATCAAAATTAATAGCAAGGATGGTTTTATCACAGCTACTGCACCCACAGATGCTGTACATAATCTTGTGACTAATTTCTAATTTTTTTTTTTTTTAATTTTATTTTTTTTTTTTAAATCACAGAGGATAGTGACAGATGGCACTTGGGGAAATTTAGCATTATGGGAGGGGGTGGCTATGAATAATGACAAAGAAAGATACAAAGCAACTTGCATATCAATATTTTGCTAGCTTTGTTTCTACCAAACAATAAAGAAATAATGTTTTGACTATAACCCCCAGCAACAGCTGAGACAATGTTTGTTTTCCCTCTTATTTTGAAAGGAAACTTGTATTATTGTCCATTATTAAAACACGCTAAAGGTGTGTGAAAAAAAAGATATACAGCTCCATTTTCATCCAGTGCAGTGGCAGCCAACAGAGGAGGTCGCCAGCCCACGGGGTCAGAGTCTCACTGAATGCAAGGGATTTGCAAACTCCAAACATTTGGAGTTTCCCACCACAACCACATCCCTGAAAGGTTTGTTTTCCTGCCTTCTGCTGTCAACCCAATAYGAGAAGCACAGGCCCGCAGTTAGCAGGGGTTGAGGCAAACTCTTTCATCGGCACTAATTAGTCCAGCTGTAGGCTCTTGAGACACGTCACACACACACTCACACTATCATTTTCCATGATTCACTTGCTGAGCAACTACCGTTTTTGTACTTCGAATATGTGAACAACGCGTAGGCCAAACACCATCATTTACTGACGTGAGAACAGGCGCGTCTCTGCCCCAGGAGGCTTGCCACAGTGCAACAGCCCAAGGATTTAAACGCAAGATTGCAATTTCCAACGTTAACTAAACAACACCTACAAGCTGCATGAAGTCTGTAGTCAAATACACCCTGTCCCGATTACCTTTTGGGTGTGGGGCCCTCTACAAGGCCACCCTTTCATAAGACTTGCACACAGTTACTTAAAGTTTTGCATGAATTTCAGCGATGCTGTTTCCTCTACTACTAATCTGCAAAAGATGCCCATGGCTGGTTCYCAAGTAATGAGCAGCAGGTCTGTGTGCTGCTGAGGTACCAATCTGACCTGTTCCAGGCAGAACTAACATAGTTCTACCCAACTAGACATGGCATACACTGCATTTCTGCTGGCTTTATACTTTTATGCTGGTTTTATGCTAGATCTGTTGGAAAGTTTGAGTAACACAGATTAATGATGTCTGATCTAGTATAAGGTCTGCTAGGATAAAGTGACCACTAAAAATATTGAGGTAATATTGCCCCCACTAGCTTCTAAATCATCAGATATAAAAAGGCAGACATGCAGAGTTCAGGGCTTCCTCCTGTCCGGGAGAGGTAATTAGATTCTCCTCCTATAGGATAACATCTGTTTCACACTATAGCCACACCAGCCTCCTCCTGCCATTTCCTGTGGCTTTTTTTTTATATTATGAGCCCCCATTTAAAATTGGATAGTTGGATCTCGATGCTGTATCTCTTCTTTCCACTGGAAGCAGAATCAGGCCATAGAGTACCTGTAACACTGCTCTTGCCAGCTGTGAATACAAGTAGAGTTTCCAATATATAATTTTTATTTTCTCAGTTGCTAAGTAATAAGAGTTAAATTCTCTTCTCTGATCATCACACAGGTTCCCTTGAAGTCTATTCTACAATATCTGCTTGTATTAAACTCCAATTGATGTCAATAGGGGTGCTGTGCTCACAGGGAGAACAGGATAACTTTGAAGGAATGTGTTGTGTGTTCAAAGAAAAAATTTTAACCCTTAACTTCTTAGTGTTACACTTGCAATCTTCTGCTTTACCAAAGCTGCTCTCATTTTTGTGTGTGTTTGAAAACAAATCCTTTTTTTTCTTTAATATCTTAAAATGCTGCAGGGAAATTAAAAAGGCATTCATAGGAGAAAGTGAGAATTAGACAAAACAGGAAAAATTATACATGCCATTACGTGGTTTATTCCTTTTTCCTAGATGACCTGGCTGGTGGTATTGTCACAGAATTATGTTCTGCTCTAATCCATTGAGTAGATGAGCCCAAGTTCGACTCCAATTTGCTATGCTATATACAGGCCTACTAGATATAAAATAAGGACCATTATGCAGAAACCTGAACCCAATGATCACTGTAGCTTCCAGTTTCATGCTGTGGCATGATTGGTGGTAGCAGAAAGGATCCCAGTAAGCAGCATATTCCTTTAAACTGCTTTTTACTGAAACTGATGGATAAACCAGACCACAGACTAGAGCACATCAACTATAACACAGAATATAAAAATTAAATAGATATTATGTAACCGTTCCTTCAGGTGTCAAAGTTGTCCTGTAACAAACACAGAGAAAGGACATTAAAAACACTGGGCATTACCATCCAGAAAGATAGCCGATTATTTTAGTTTGTCCCCTCCTTCCAGCAAACCCATGTTCACCCTTGGTTGACTGGAAAGCCAGCTGATTGCCTGTGGCCCAAATCCTGACACGTACAGGATAAATACTTTAGAAATTGTCCAAAGACTTTTGACCTTTTGGGCATGCCTTGGATTAAACAGCACAATCACTCCAGATTCAGCCACATTAGACCGTTCTTCTGTCAGACATGGTGGCAGATAAAGTCAAGTTTATCTATCTAAATTAAAGCAATCCTGTAGGAACTTGGGTGAAAAGCTTGAGGCCACAAGAGGGTGGATGAGAGGAGGTCAGCCTGCACTCCCACCCCGCGGGCAGTGGGAATCCCAAACCCAAACCAACACATCCAGGAGGAAATCAGCAGCTTCACCCGGCACACGGCTCGTAGAAGAGCACTGCGGCCACGATCTGTATAGCCACAGGGTGAGCAGCGGTGCCTTGAACAGAGCCAAGGGGTTTGCACCGCTCATCCCTGGCATGGTGCGTACAGCTAGGACCAGCTGACCGCAGCAGCAGTGTTATGGGATAATGTTATTGAGCAAGCCTGACTGGACAGCCGCTTTTACTACAGTCTTAAGGCAATTTCTCTGTAGTTTCAAGGTGATTGATACACTTCTCCTTCAGTGAACAACAAAGCTGCTTCCTCAAAGTAAGTCAGTGCTCCACCTAGCACCAAGGCAGTAATAATATTCTACACTTATAAACAGGGCTTTGCCACTAAAAGTAACAGTATAAGCATTTAGCAGGTACTCGAATGGGTTGGGGGGCAGCGTTTTTCAGCAATGAGTGGAAAAAAGCCCAACACATTTTGAGAACACAGAAAAGCAGCAAAGTAATATTTTTATATTGCTTATATTGTTGTCTCTGAGTAATTATATCAAAAAATTAAAACCAACTAGCAAGGCTCAGATGGAGGGGGAGGAGAAACCAAAGATTAAGAGTCACTAATCAATCTATGTAGAGTTTTAATTAATTAGAAACTAATCCTATGCGGATTAAAAAAAAAAAAAAAANTAAAAAAAAAAAAAAAAGAGGAAGAAAGATAAAAACTATGAGTGAAACGAATAATAAAAAGCACTATGAAAATCAATCCCTTTTCCATAAAAGCTAGCCATCCTAATTCATTTCCTGTACAAATTTATTACAAGTCTAATTTAAATTGCATAAGTAACTGCTTAATCTTCCACAGAAATTCCCTGTCTCATGCTTTCCTTTTCTTGCTCCTGTTGATCTTTTCATATATGAAATAAAACTCTCCTAGGGGAAGGTGGGAAGAGGAAATGTAAATGCCTGTCTTACAGGATGCAATCAATCAGCGCTATCCTGTTTGAAGCAGCTAGGAAGTATTTCAAAGGAAATCCCTGCTTAACTAGAAAACATCTATGGCAAGAGCCCCACAATCTTTTGCAAGAGCAGGTTTTCACATCTGGGAACTAAAGAATTTGGAGGAAGTCAACTTTGAGGACACTGAATGTAGGACATCGATTTCTTTGACGTTTTTGTTGCTCTGACACATCAGTAAGCGTAGCTAGAGATACCGAGTACAACTTGCACCTTAGTGAATGCAAAGCTCTGCACACTGCGGAGCAGAAGACAACACACCCCGCTGCTGGGCAGCGCCGTGTGCCTCTGGCAGGWTGCCCGAGTCCATGCCTTATCCCACACGGCTGCCTCCCTCACAGCCACGCTGGCAGGGCCCATGCCAGCCCTGAGACCAGGGCACAGGCGCGTGGTCTACAGCACGGGTACCCTACAAGCCTCCAGAAGGTTCTCCTGCGTCCTCTCCTTTTCAAAGCAGTATTTCCACCAAAACATCCATTTTAACACAGCCCGCTGTCTGGCGAGGGCTGGATCGTACCACGGTTCTGCCATCGGGAGGTTATTACCTACCAGGAGCTGTGGCAACGTACTGGTGAGCCTGCTCCTCGGCTCAGGATCAACAAACAAGACAGATCCCTACTGTACCTTCAAAACAACCATCTGTGTTACACCAGCAATGGGTTCAGCTCATTTCACCTCTCAGTGCTCGTGCCAAAGGGAACGTCTCTCTCTCTCAGCTCAGTTTTTATAATTGTTGATATGTGAATGTTGACTGACAATTTTTTTCCTAATTAGATATATTTCTATTGTCTTTTCCGCAAATAGATGGCAATATAAACTTAAGATTTTTTCCAGGGCAAGAACACACCTCGCTGTTCACACACTTGCATTTCCTTCAACCCTTCAGTGTCAAGGGAGGCAGCTAGCAGCAATGCCAAAGTCTCTGCCTAACACAAAACACTGAATACATTTTAAATATGATTTAAATAAAGCTTTTTACATACCAATGACCACGACTACATGACCTTAGCTGGATTAAATCCCCTCAGTCAAGAGTGGGCCCAATTTACCAAAGACCTTGCAAAGGGAGTGACACACTGAGTAAGCCAAGCTCACATCTTCTGAGAACCGGGATGGGGACAGGGTACCCGAAGGAAAGGAGCATTTGCTAAAGCCTCCAGGGTTAGGGACGAGGAGCCACAGCATCATCTGCTCCAGAGTTTGCTTTCTTCTGTGCGTGAGGCATGCTACGAGGTTGGGGTATCCAGCAGGTTATCACCAGCTCCTGGTTTTTACAGAGCTGCGTCAACATCAATTGGTCACCTTAAACGGTTTTCCTCAGTACCTTCTTCTCACAAATGCACAATAATGAAGCAGATGTTAACATTCAAGAAATCCATCACTTAGCTTGAACTACTCTCCATTTCTATTGATCTGGTGGGAAATGCTACAGAACTATTATCAAATAAAGTCACAGCTGAAATCAGGATAATAAGATTAGTGAATTAATAATTATATTGAATTAAGTCAGTGTTAAACTGCAAAGCAAATATAGCAGATAATTAAGTCACAAATCTAAAGCAACAAGCTATCCTTTTCTAACAGTCCAAAATCCAGAGACTGGAAAAAGATAACTAAAAAAAAAAAAAAAAAAAAAAAAAAAAAAAAAAAAAAAAAAAAAAAAAAAAAAAAAAAAAAAAAAAAAAAAAAAAACCCAAAACCCCCCAAACAAACCAAAACACCAAACAACAAACCTCAAACACACCAAAAAGCCCTAAAAGATTAACAAAAAAGTACAAATAAGATCTTTCCTAGAGGAGTGAAATGCATTTAGCTGGTTAAGGACACAGATGTCCATTTTGGTTCTAAACATCAGCTTGGGCCGACTGGCACGGGACAAACGCAAAAGGTCATTCATAATGAGGTTCAGGAAGCAAACTGCATGTTTTTTAATGCCAATTGGATCTTCTCCTCTAGGTTCACTGTTGTTATGGAGACTCGGATTTCTTTTCCCCATTGAACTCCACCCTACACACAAAGCAAAGCTGTTAATAAGCTGTTATGCTTCAAACTGTCACTACGCTCAAAAGTTAGGAGAGGCAGGACTAACCGAGACAGACAAGATAATAATTTCCTCAGTTATTTTCAGCACAGTTTCTTAACAACCTTGCCAGCAACAATACCCTCATTCATGAAAACATGCTCTCAGCATGCTGGAAATGAATTTTAGTAGTTAGTGACAGTCTGAGGCATCTCTTACTGAAGAGGATGAACAGGGAAACWGCTGCATGTCTCAAGCATGTAAACCACTATGGCTTTTTTTAAAATCTCAAGTGCTTATTTGGACAGATTCTGTCATGCACACAGACCAGTAAATTGCTGGGATATACCAAGCTTTTGCTTACTATCTGTAAGGGTATGTTCAGAATGACCCGGGGGGGGGGGGGGAAATTAACTTTTTTTAAGTTTTCTGAAATCATTTTTCCTTCCACAGAGTGAAGAGTGCCCGCCAATCCAACACAAAGCTGTAAACTCCCTGTACACTCACAACAGACTTGCTGCTCAAGCAGGCAATTAACATTTAGGATGTAGACAGACAAATCTGGCTACTAATGAGCACACTTGCAAGGAATACAATCTGCACCATAGTTATATCACAGGACTGGCCATTTGCCACTCTTCTTCACATGTTTAGTGCAGTTGTATTTTCCTTCTTGTCCAGTACTACCATTTGTAAGTTTTCCTCAAGTGTTGGGTTATGTGTGACCAGACCCTAGCACCTCCTCAGACACGTTCTGATACCCTCTAGAAAATAGTCAAGAGCTGGAGCAACTGTATTGACTAGAGAGGGACTTCAGTCTGTATTTAGGTAACACGAAGTTCCTCCCTTGCCCATCACATAAACACAGTCCCCTTCACTTGCAGATTTCACGTTGAAATCATTAAACCTGCAGAGGTTTAAGCCAAGATAATATATCACCAGTTTTCCAGCCCACATAAAACAGCTGCTCTGATTGCACCTGACTCGTCCGCTCACTGACCTACCCTGAAGTGTAGTGCCATTTATGAGAAAGAAGATAATGATGTTTTTTGGTAGCGGTTGTATAAAAAAGCTAATAGAATTTAAATCTAAAACTAAAATAACTTTTCTTTATAAAAAAGTCTTTTGATAGTTTTATCTGACAGTTTAAGTACTGTAAAGGGGTCTCATCCATGTTTCAACTAAAATTTTTTACAAAGGTGTGTAAGAGTAATTCAGCCCTTCAGGCTGTCAAAAAATGAGTCACTTCAGATAAAATAAGAATCTGTAGCACTGTAATAATACACTAATTTGAATTACATATATCTGCCATTAGGAGTGTATCTAAGCATTTCACAGTCATTAATGTGTTTTTCTGTACATTAACCTACACTTAACACATTTAACCTCATAAAGCTCAAATGTTAATTATTTAAGCTGCCAGTAAGTAAACCCTGCTTCTCCCTTGCCCCTCTACGGAAACCAGTTGCCATACTGCACAGGAGCAGGTAACGCTTGCTGTTAAAACAGAAAAAGGCATTTTGGTTGCAACGGACAATTTCAGTTTACTGCTGTTTGGATTTATATTCCACATAGCTCTCCCTTAAAATCTTTGTGAGGTTTCAGCCAATTGCTTGTAAAATTTCTTTTCCTGCCAAAGGCTGAAACCCGAGTTGCTTAAGTTTACTCATGCTGAGCAACTAACTGTGAAGGTGTCATGGAGTAAGAAGAAAAAAAAAAAAAAAAACACAAGGAAAAAAACCTTCAGTCATTTCCAGAGGCAAGTTGCTTCACACTTTGACAGGAAATTGAATTGTCGCACACCTCCTCTGGCTAGCAGGAGAAAGAGAGGAATTTACGGCTTTAGTTTACCAAGCATTGCTTAAGGAAAATCCATCTCTGTTGTAACTTGATATGAAGGACAAAGGTTGCAAAAAGAGGAGGAAGATGTATGTATTAAGAAGTGGCCAACGCTATTGCTGGTGACTGCCATGAAGCCTTCAGACCCCTTTAGAAACTGAGAAGCAATTTGAAGACAATACAGGCTCTAAAGCAACATAATTCTTCAGAGGTTCTCTTTAATTTATCACAGTTGGTGATTTTACCTCACATACAATTCATGATTTTAAAGCAAGAATTTTTTTTTGTAAATGGTAATAACTAAAAATAAAAAAACATTAGCCATTTCCTACATAGCACRTCCTTTTTATATCCAGATTATGTACCAAAACAAAACATTAAATCGTTCTCATTGAAAAATAACTTGCCCTCCTTATCAAAAAGGCCCCACAAAAAGTCTTTATAGACTGCTTCACCCTATGTGCATTAGTGAAGATTATTTGTTGTGAAGCAACCATAACTTCTACAAAAGAAAAGAGGTAAATTTAGTCGAAAGAACCCATTTTTCTATCCCTACTGAAGATGAAGATGTTGTTATATCATTACAATAGTAGAGTTTTAACTACTTCTAGTGTCCCTACATCTAGATCTATAGTGCTAATTCATCAGAAGGGAGAACCAAATAGGCACCAGACACGTGTGAGTGCGCTTCATTGTTGTGTGACCCCAGGAGGTAATCTAGTTCTGTTATTGCTAAATTAATTTAACAAAAAAAAAAAAAAAAAAATATTTGAGAGCAGAGTTTTGATGGCCTGAAGGAAGGAAGTAAGACTATGGATTACTTTGGTGACCTGTTTTGGTTTTTTTCTTCATATCCCTTTCCATAACCTGGAGAAAGAAACTCAAAACTAAACCAAATCCCACACCCTTTTCTATAGTTTGAAATAAACGTGCCTGGACACCAGATCATCCACCTGACAGTCTGCATTTCATATTTGGTGTGTTGTGCTACGTGCTCTACCCTTCAGCTACATAAGCCAGTATTTATTGGTGCTGCAGCTTGCCAAGGTCTGAACTCTGCAGAGCGATCATGTAAGGAGGGGTCAGGGAGAGAATGGAAAGATTTGTCAAGTGAACATTTTGGGCTGTCAACCCTTTGTCAAGTGCTAAGACACAGTAGCTACAGGAGAAACATGTACTCGTATTTGAGGAGCTCAGACATTTTTTAGTTTCACAGCTCATTTATTTTTCTGACAAGAAAACATCTTCTTCCTCTGGTACCACTACTTTGAAATGCAATAATAAACAATATGTGTGTTTTGAATCACTTATAAATGAATCTAGTTATGGGAAAAATAAAGTTACTTTTTTCACTGGCAAAGTTGTAAGTTCATGAAAATACGGGAGTGTTTTCAACTGCAAACTGCGTGTCTGCTGCTACAAAGATTACAGGCCTGATTCCATCGCCCTTTCTTACACCGCAAGGCAAAGAAACATTGGAGAAAAATTTTCAACTTGCATATTTCTGTGTTGTGTCATGGCTTTGCAGAGACCCGACAGCACGTGGCAGCCAAAGATCTCTCCTGGAGTAGCACGTGATTAAGATATGGCAGAAAGGCAGAAGAATGCAGCTTTATATTATTACAGTAATCAAAAAAATAAACCATGAAACATTAGGTTCTAGTGTAACTCGCAGTTTAGTGGTTGACAATGAGAAGTAATTTAAGACTTATGATATGTTCATTTATTCTGGTCTCAGCTCTATACAGAGCGCCTTATCATTTTAAGAAAGGCCTCTTCCCTGCTAAATCATGTTATTTCTATTACCTAGGGAATTACAATATTTGTACAGTTTATGCACATGTAATACAATGGGATTTGCATAATATGAAAGGCATTAGTGCATTGATTAGCAGAAGAACCTGCATAACTTCTCAAGTATTAGTTTCTGGTTATTCTTTTAACCCAAGCATTTCCATCTCACATGTTAAAGCTCCCAGGGAACAGCCAAGTTTTATCGGGGCTACAGCCACAGAGGTTGCCACCACTTAAGGCTCTGTTGATCCCAGAAAGTCAGTGTGTGAGCACATGAGATCATCTTGACTAACAGGAGACACCATGCTCTGTCAATTCTGCTGCCAGGACAGAAACATCAAAGATGTGGTGCTTTACACGCTCCTCAACCAGCTAAGCAGGGAAGGAAATCAGAGATTAAGTGCTTGTTTTTCCTGAACATTGCACGGAGAGCAATGCTATGTACTTTCGTGAGAACAGACGTGTCCTTTAAATCCTACTGCCTTAAAATCCTGAATGAATTTGTCAATGAGATAATGTATTTTCACCCGTGTGAAAAGTCCTCAGATGATAATTTTTCCGTAAACACCCTTATCTTGTGGAAAAGGGACTTCCACTGCAGTCGGTGCAGCAACTGCCTAAGCCGCCTGTATTGGTAAGGACAACACAGCAGCTTCAACCCCAGAGCTCCCTTTTTTGGTCTCCAAAGATGCTCCAGCTGAAGGAAACACTTCAGTAGCGTTGTAGCATTCGGGCTCACCTCTTCTGGCAGGCAATTCAGGGCTACACATTTACGTTGGAGAACAGTAATATACACAGTTACATTTCAGAGGGAAAAGCACTAAAGTTTCACTGACTAGTGCTCGCATTTGGTGCGCAGGAAGGGGCTTAATTATGCAAAACACTCTGCTCATCATCTCAAAGACTTTGCAGAGCTTGAACCCTGATAATTCACAGTGCCGCTATTTAGAATGTCTTAAAAATCCTTTAACACGGATTCACAGGGAGAGGTAGTATGCTGTTTTGTGCATGGATATAGCTGTAAAAATAAAGTAGGCTATCTTCTAAGAATACAAACCCCACTTTATAGCCCTGAACACAGGTTTTCTCCAGATCAGCATTTGAAAAGTTCCTGAAAACGAAACAAAAACCAAGTAGTACTCCTCAAACTTCCCAAAACAGAGTAAAGGCTTCAGTTCCTGCTTACTTTTGCTCAATATCCTGTTAATCCATCACAGGTTGGAAGAACTAAACCTGTCATTTGCTTCCCAATTTAAAAAAAAAAAAAAAAAAAAAAAGATAAGTTCTCCATTACAGCAAGAATCTCCTTTCTCAGGAATTTTTGTTGCCAGGTTTTGACAGAATAATTTATGACAGTTTTTGGTGTTATAAGTTGCATCAGAAGGAAAGAAAATAGTATCTAATACCTGTAAGCTAGCAAAATAGTTTTGCTACTTGCACGTGCAGGTTGGTTTGTTGCAGAGCAACAAACAGCAGAGTTTTGTATCCTGCTGGACTATCTCCCTCTATGGCAAATTTACTTAAAAAAAAAATCATTTTGAGATCAGTATGAAACCTTGATGTGCTCCTACAGGTATAGTACTGCAAGACTAAAAGCATTTGTGCAGGTACAAAGGCCCCTACTCCCCCCGCCCTGTTTCTGACCCTGGCTATTTGGAGACTCCTGGAGACCAGGAGTGTGCAGGGACCTCTGTAGAACACCACTTCCCGAGGAAGGCATTCAAGACTGCCATTGCACCGGGCAGCCAAGGATATTACAGAATATTTAGGACAAAGCCAATTGCCTTACCTACTTTACTACAAGCTGTTTGATTTATAGATCGCTAACATCTATAAGTGAAGAAAACATGCATCTCCGTGGCAAAAACAAAGGAATTTATCTTATAAGGCTTATTGTGATTCAAAATCTATTACAATATTTAAATAATGTTATCATTGGCTTTTTATGAAACTATTATTAGGTTTATTAGGTTAATATTCTGATTTCACTTTGTCAGTTCAACGAAATTACATATTGATGCCTTGTTTTTCCACAGCAGCTTACCCTGCTGTGTTTATTTTGCTTGGCAACTGCATTTCGACTTTTAAATAAGCATGCAAGTTGGAAAGAATGAATTCCATTAAGTAATCTTTTATAAATAAACAAAAAGGATCACAAAAAAGTATTTTTCTGATGTCTTGAGATTCTCTGAAGCTGCAGTAAGCTCTTCAAAAGGCAGACAGAAAATAATATTATCTCAGTGAAACTTAATTCTAAAAATGGAAAGAGAGAAAGGAATGTAAATTTTAAATCTCTACTTTCCCCAATGCAGTAAGACAACATTAATACTTATTTTCCTGGTGCAAACATCAGGTAGTCACATCAGAATTACAATTTACCACAACAAATTTATGTGTAAAAAAAAAAAGTCAGGTGCTCCTGTTTTCCAGTGGAGAGACATGCGCTTTCTAAAACTGATACCTTTCACAGTACCTGCATTCTCCTGACAGTGTATTTGTGTTAACACTGTGAATAACCATTAACTAATATTCTCTCTARTTTTCTTCTAGAAATATTCATTAAGGCTCTGCTGGGGGTGGGGGGAAAAAGTCTTTAGGTGACATGGTTTTGTCACAAAGAGGCAATTTCTTATTCCTTTGCATTCTGAGGTAGTGGTTTTATTTAAGGCCTTTTTGATGGTTGTATTTAGGACAGCCAATTACAGATGATAAAAAGTCCATAAATCAGATGATGTGTTTTGCCCTCAAAATTTCATTACCTTTGTAGGAGTAGAACCCGCCACTTGCATTTCCACTAAGTATGCAACTTGCATCATGAGCAGTCTTATTGATATCATTAGTCTCATTTGCTTGACAGGGTAAGAAAATGAGTATATGACATAGCAGATTTCATTTTTTAGGACCACAAATTTTATTTGTAATTGCTTTTACAACAAAACCATCTCAGAAACACCAGCTCCTGCTTCCAAAACAAAGGACACCACTTTACAAGCACCGTAGCTTAATACTTAAGACAAAGTACCAACAAATCTTTTTAGTCCCATTAAAATACCACCACACTTGATTCCTCGCTGTATTAAGATCACTTTAGAAGGCAGTTGTTTAGCTTGTCATCCTGTCTACTGATCGTATTTCTTCCTCTTTTCAAGAAAAAGACAAGCAGCATTAAAATACTGTTACATGGGGAGGTTGTAGAACATATTGCAAATGTTATTGAGTGAAGAATGCAAAAGAGGGCTGGGGGAAACAAATGCATCCCGCTCAGCAGACTTCACTTTACTCTTCCTTTAACTTGTAAAAATTCWTCATTATGTTTCTATACCTTTAATTGACTTTTTGTAATATCCAAGTAATTTTTTTGTTGTTCTTCATGGTTTGCTGCTTTACAGCATATATCTGCCAAGGTAACACCAGCAAGGAGCCCATCCTGAGCTCTCCTCTTAACTACCAGGAAGGCCATTTCTCCAGCACTGCCATCCAGTGCACTAGTCCATTCAGAAATTCAAAACACAGAAGGTGCAGCTGAATGTACAGTTAGGCATAATTTAGTAAGATTTTTCTCTGTAAAATTACTACCCAAATCATGTTTATTAAAATCTATTTTACAGTTCTTGAATGACGTTTAAGGAGATTAAATACACTTAAAGATTGAATCGTGATGACTTACAATGTATAAATTATCTATTTTAACGTACTCAGCAAAAGGAAGAAGGGTTACATTGTACACAGCACTGCATTCAGCATGGGGCAAACCCCTCCAGGATAGTGATGGTTCAGACTCTGCCTGAGCTGAACAGCTTGGCAGTTTCCCAGTCTGCTGGGCATAACCCACCCCTGCCGCTGTGCAAACATATCTGAATAGATAAAAGTCTCTTTTCCAAGATAATTAGAGCTCGCGGAAACCACCCAGGAATCTCCTCTGCTCCTAACGTTAATGAGAAAACAAACGCACGAGAGAAAAAAATACAGACATATCGGGGCCAAATCTGCCCAGAGCTCCAACAAATGCCATGAGCACATACCAGAGAATCTGTGGCATCTGAAAGACAAATAATTATTCTGAGATGTTGAACTTGTTGGCAGCACAGAACAGCAATTGGTTAATTTGTCACCCAAAAATTCCCCTGGGTATGAGAAATCCTCATGTTTCTGAAGAAATCCATCCTTTCTCAGAAACCTCTCTCAAGTTTTTTTAGAAACCTAGTAAAAAAAGGAAACAAATGGTAACAACTGTTATTGATTTAATTGCTGATGCCTATTAGAGGAAACTCAAAAAGAAACATGCTGCTTTATCCCTAAATCCAAAACCCACAGGCACGCTGGGTGAATACCTTGACTCTGCTAAGAGAAGGAGCTCCCCGCTTCCAGCTGGCCAAGGACGAGGCCGTCTCCTGGCCCAAAGGGGATTCACAGCTCTAGATCCACATAATGCTGATTTTTTCCAGGGTCTAGCCCAGTGTTGCAGGTGAGTTACGATTTCCAGCACTGCTGCCAACAGCCAACCTGTCTTGATTTATTACGAGAGGCTATTTAAACAGGAAGCTAGTCTGCTATAAGGCAGAAATATGCAAGGTGTAAAGGGCTTCGGCTTTGTCAGGGCTGATTTTCCATGTGGAGGCAGGCAGGGTTACAAAACCAGCTCAGCTGACAGCATAGTTCAAGTGTCAATTAAGATAGGACATCAAACAATTTCTTTATTAGTTATTAAGCTACTCAGACATGACAAATAGATATTTGCTAGTAAAATTTGGTCATGGTTTTAAAGGAACTCTGTTACAATTATCAGGGTGGAGGAAAACAAAGACTGCAAGTTATGATTACGGGAAAATTAGGATTCAAAGCAAATAGAGCTGAAATAAGAAAAATACATATA
This sequence comes from Phoebastria nigripes, assembly GCA_035582835.1. Taxonomy (NCBI): domain Eukaryota; kingdom Metazoa; phylum Chordata; class Aves; order Procellariiformes; family Diomedeidae; genus Phoebastria; species Phoebastria nigripes. The sequence goes on along the minus strand of JAYKAV010000445.1, from coordinate 4,035,089 downwards.
CTGAGGTTGATTGCTATATAACCCTATTATTATAAAAGACAAACTGAATCTGGACTTAAAGCAAAGTTCAGAGTTAAGAAGAGAGCCTTGTCTCAGACCTAGCTGTTAGCTAGCATTTTCTCCAACACATTTTTGTATCACCTTTTGCAGAATGTGATATTATTTACAAATCCTCTTACTTGGTATATACCTGTTAGTTACCAGTTTGTAATGTACCCTAAAACGTCATTATGGCTGATAAATTAAGACTTTAGAAATTTTAAAAGATTTTTATCTATGTATTCATATACAAAAACGTAACTTGCAAAGACTGAATTTTCTGAGGATGTTTTCTATTAGATATCCTTTCTCCTTTATATCAAGCCCTATTACTTCAAGGTGGGCACATCTGTTATTAATTTAACTAACATTCAGAAAAGGTCACAGTAGCCACATGCCTAAATGAATGCTTTCATTTGGGTGTGGCCCCATCTCAGCCTAAGGCAGGTCCTTGGTGAGCATGGTTTATTTTTGTATCTTTCATTAACAGGGCTCTGGTCGCAGAGATATCCTTGTCTGGAGAGACTCTGACTCACTGGAAATATCACTACAGACAGGTGGAGGCCCCAGGCAGAGATCAAGGTCCCGTTATCTTCCGCATTTCATAATCATACTCTAAAGGATCACTACTCTTACAAGAAACAGAAAAAAAGATCTTCAGGAATGAAAGGGCACAGCAGATGGATGAAATGAGGAAAGAGGAGGCGGAGAAGGCAGGCAGTCAAAGTGGCAGTAAAATAATTTCCCACTTTGAAGTCATGTGCAAAACTGAAGTTGACAACTGTTTTCAGACTTTTTGACTAATTTATTTAGTTGTGCAGTCAATACAGCCATTCCCTTTTCCTCCCACTTGTTTTATGGAGAAGGAAGGAAGGATGGCTGTGGTATTTACTCCTTTCCCAACTACTTTGACGCCCCCCCCCCCCCCTTCTCTTTCTAGAGGTATTAAGACCCAGTGAAATATCAGAGTTCCCTCCTACGCAGAGTCTCTCTCCTCCAGGCACTCTTCTGCCTCTATTTTCCTCAGAACCCTAAATTCACCTTTCTAAAGGGATGTTGTTAGGGTAGTTTTAAACCAATCTAAGGCCAAACTGCTGGGAGAAAAAAGTGTTATCCCTTCCTCACCCCTGCCTTGGCAGTTCATTGTTGCTGAATCAGCAAACTGACCCAATTCAACCCATACCAGGTGAAAGCTGCTGCCAATGCAAGAGGGGTGGGAGAGCCTTTGGAAGCAAATGTGTGACTATCCCTTTACAGCAGAGCAGCATTGGCTTAGATCCCTTTAAGCCAGCCATGAAAGTATATCCTGCTCCTTTCTCTTCCTTGGTCCTTAACATCATGGTTTCCAAACCACCCCCTGTCTAAACACCCTCCCGGTGGTGGTCTTTTCATTCTCTCTCGTTCCTCACAGTAGTCTGCTTCACTGTCAGTTTTGTTCTGTCCACAAGCTCTCTGCATGTTGTTCTTTAGTTCTTGCAGTACTGTTGCCTCTCAAAGTCATAGGACAATCAGGGCAGGAGGTAAACTGTCATTAATGAATATGTAATGAAAGGTAGGGAGTCGATTAGTTTATGATTGATGCGATACTGAAAGGGAGCCGGAGAAAGGAAGGTGAAGAGAAACTGGGAACACCGGCAGCACAGCAAGCTCCGAAAGTGGTTTTAGCAGCAGAACTGACAGTGGGTATAGTCAAAAACAACTCTGCAGGTGTTGGGGGAAAACAGAAATATGTTTAAGCAATGGAGATGTGAAACAATATGGACATGGAGGAGTGCCCAGGTCTTAGAAATGTTGTGCAGAAGAGTGCTGGTGGGGCGAGGACACACAGGGCCAACGAGACAAAAGGGACAGAGCAAAGGGTTATTGTTCTCCACAGTACAAGACAGAGGGAGGGAAGTTGCATGGAAGAAGGGAGAGGAAAAACCCCAGTTTACCCATACCATGGTTGAGACGACAGGAACATAGGGATTGATTTTAGTCTTCATCTAACAAGTACCTGGGACAGCCTGCTATAAGGAGTTCTGAACTGTTTTTGCCAAGGGGAAAGTCTCTCCTCCTGCTCCAATCTTTCACGAGCACCTTCAGTAAGCAGAAGAGCTGCCCCTCTGCCCAGGGTAACAAACCTGTACTCATTAGGTAAAACTCATATCGCATTATCCTGCTCCCTGGCTGCACAATCCCCTTCATCCTGATTAAAGTGCAGTCCTGCTAGAGGAATACAGCAGCCGCCAAATCTATTTTTGTCTCCGTCAAGCACAGCTCCAAGAACCATTACCACATGGGGTTACCATTTCCTATCCCACAAGCTTCCAGAACAACATATTTCAGGTCAAAACATTGTTTCACTAAAATCAAATAATTTCCTTCAGAATGCAGATCTTTGAATGTCTTCTGTCATATAATAAGTATAAAAGTTGAAAGCCAGCTTGATACGTTACAGCAAAAAGCTGTGTTTCAAGAAGGCAAAGGAAAAATGCTTTCTGTAACAGGTTTTAAAAAAAACTAAAAAAATCAGGCATCCCCTTCCCCCCCCCCCCTTATTTCTACTCTTCCTTCCAAAAAGTCCCCTAAATAGCAAAATCCCGTCTTGGCTCTGACCCTTCCCCTCCAACACCTTGTACAGGCTTGTCCCTACTTTGGAAACTATTACAACTACAATAAAACAGCAGATCCTTTGCCTTATTTGCAGTTACAAGTGTTCCGGTTTTGCTGACACAATACTTGTTTATGAGTATTAAAAATACCCACTTATGTCAATCCAGATTTTTTTAGTAATGACCAGGTATGGAATAAGTATTTAGCATCATTACCTCTGAATCTTGGTCACCTTCCTGTGAAAATGACAATTTTTCTGCTCAGTGAAAAATTTGGCAGTCTTCACTTGAAATATCAGACTCTGCATCTGTCAGCCTGCAAGGGAGCAGAGCTGCTGATGATCTCTGACAACAGGTCTACCAATTTTTTGGTCAAAATCTTCATGCGTGGTGGAAGAAAGTTTAATTCTGCAATTAGCCTTGGTGTTAGCTGCCAATTGGTCTCCTACAAAAACTGAACAAGGAATGGTAACAAAGACCTCATACTTAATCACCAATGAATTAGTCACAGTTCTAAGTCACAGGCATGATTTACAGTTTTCTCTCTTTTTTTTTTTTTTTTTTTTTTTTTTTTTTTTTTTTTTTTTTTTTTATACTTTATATTTTGATAGTGGTCACTTCACCACCACTAACAGGGCACTGTAAAAACATTGTATTCCATAATGTTGCTACTTCTTTTTTTTTTTTATGATGAGTACTGTTAGGCAGCTATATTAATTGTGGTAGATTAAATTAAGATACAGTTTAGTTCAAACTAGAATTTACCCGCTGAAGTTTTATGGTTCGTATGTGGTAACAAGGGATCCTTCTGGCCTTATACGTTATTAATCATATTGTTGGAGCTGCTCTTCGCTATCAGGTCTTGTCACTGTTGCTTCTAAGAAGAGATAATAGCTTCTATTTTCCACTAGCTGACACAACGCGCCAAGTATATCTCTGTGTATTCCTATGGAAAACTAAGATTTACAGCTAGCAAAAACTGAGACAGTGTAGTCTGTAATGCTGCATCTCATGGTGGGTCTGAATAGCTACTTTTTGTCAGTTTGGTAAGCTAAAATGTATTGCGCAGTTGACAACTTCAGTAAACTACTTCAGTGGTTTACATTTTCAGTGGTCATTTTGCATTCAGTTCTGTGTGTTGCTGTTACTAATAACTGATGGTACAGATTATGGGATCAGAGAAGAGTTTTTTGATGTAAGATCCAGGGGAAAATAGGTAGGAATATGGAGGGAACTGACTCACCCAGTGAGGACACCCACGGTCTGTTACCACCTCTAGTGTAAGATTTTAATTTGCATTGAAATGCATTAGGTTTAACCCTATGTTTCATTTAGGGCATCTATAGCACAAATCATGTCATATGATCATAGCAATTGTTTAAAAAAATAGGCCTGGTATGAAATCATGACTTAGTTTTTGCATTCGCATCCCTGGAGCAATATAGTCCTAACCCTTCTTAAAATGGCCAAAAGCATAGGAGAAACAGGATTGTTAACTACAGACATATATTTCAAGCTGGAAACATTGCTTTAGGTCAAAGGATGAGGTCCACCACTAAAGCTGCTCAAACCTTTCCATTCTAATAATCTTTTCACTTGCCTGACCATCCCAAACTTAAAATTTTTTGAATGCAGTTGCCCATACTGCTGTCTGCTGAGCCCAATTATTTTTCTTTTCCTTCTGAAGTTTGTGCCAAAACAGCTCCACTGCTTCAATAGTAAAAAGTAGTGAAGAGAGAAGAGCCAGTGTAGTTTGCCTCCTTTCTTGACACCAGAGCAGTGCAGAAAAAGAAAAGTAAGGGCAGAGAAGGACATTAGTCAAGCACAGAAAAACAAGAAATAGTGAGTGAGGAAAGATGTCCGGGACAGCTTGGCACAGAAATAGGTCTGGAGAGAGTGACAGGCACCATGGAAAAAATGCAGATGTTTTGGCAAAGGACATGGGAGAAAGCCATAGAAAAAGGGCACAGACAGGTTCTGGGAGCTGCAGGAACAGGAGCAGATGTAAGCAATGAGGAAGTTACGGTGGCAAAAGCAGAAATCCTACTGAAGCCTGCACTGCTACCCAATTGTAAATTAAACCAGGAGCCCCAACTTTCATTACTCCTTTCTCACAAAACCAAAAGCACATTTGATCTTTTTTTAGTACCCGATTCTCATAATCGGGTTACTCCATTAGCTCAAATTGTACAGGTCTGCACTGCAAATCTTGATAATGACTTCTTCCTAGAAGTGATTCCTTCACATGTAGTATTTCTTAAAAGTTTATAATTTCAGAAGCTCTACCCAAGAGCATACAAGTCTAGCACATTTTAAGAAAAGTCAACAGCAGGCAGGATAACATTGCTTGGACAATTGTTACCATGTTCTTACCACGCGCGTGCCTCTGCCTGCACTCCACGCCAGGCAGAGGCAAGCTATAGCTCCAAAGCTAGGTTGGTGCATATGCCCAGGCACAGCATCACGCTGACAGCGCTGCCTCTGTAACAGGGTTTGTTGGGTCCCAGCTTGTTATCCAGGCACTGCATTAACCCACCAGAAGCAGACCCCTGAGCACCGAACCACCTCTAACTTCCCTTGACGGTCCTTTAATCTTTAACAGCCCTTCATGTTTTCTGTGCACCAACTACATCTACAGACACTGAATAACACCAATACCTACAGAGTGATTTGCAGGTGACGAGTACTCATGCACTCACCCTATTACTAAAAAAGTTTTTTCTAATATACGAAGCACTTTAAAAATAAGATCTCTTCCAAACCGAGCCCTCAATGTCAGATAAGTTTATAGTATTAACCTTGCACCTCATAGCCTCATGTATGAAATGTGGATAGTATCTATATCTAATCACACACATTTTTCTCTCTCATACACACACTGTCTCCCATAATAGATCCGCTTTAAGGATGAATTCATTAATACTTGTCACAATACCACAATTGATGACAGTGCCATACAGAAGTCTAGGCAGACATTAACATGGGTTTTTTTTATTGTAGGGTTGAAATAGCAAGTAGTTAATAATGCATGTGACCACACACGAAAGATGGAGAAAAAAAAAAAACCTTTCACAGAAAGTATTAAGGCAGAAATAAGGAGAGTAGAGGAAAGGAAAGGAGAAGAAAATAATGGAAAGAAAGGAATGATCACACCATATACTAGGATACCAAGTTAGGGTTTCATAACCCTGTTGAACACTGAAGTTTGTTAGTTTTTGTGTATTTCACATTGGTCTCTAATAGCTTTTTAAGAAGGGGGGGGGGGGGGGGGGGGGGTTAGTAACTTGTTTTTAAGATGTCATGTAGCATTTAATACATTCCATAAAAATACTACATAGGAAATCTACTATCTAGAAAATGGAAAATCTTTTAGCATGAGTGTTATCTTGTATTTCACCCAAGTACTGGGAAAATACTTCCTGTGAGAACTGGCACAATTTCAATATTTTTCATGAGGACCATTATACCAGAAGTTTTGTTTTCCTATTATTAAGTCTTTTGCAGCATTTCATATTGATAAACTTTAAGATAGAGAAAGAAAAATCTGCTTTAAAAGCACTGATAGCAATGAAATTACAACACGAGAACAAGGCTGTAAATGTGAGGTACACATTTGAAGGTATTTAGTGAAGCATTATTAAATGTGTGTCACAAACTAAAATCTTCAGCAAAAACATCACTTGATATCTACCCTCAATATTCTTCTCGTTTCAACATGCGCTCCTCCAAAACATTTAAATAGTAGATACTGCTGTCCAGAGACTTATTCTGCAAGAAGAGGGGAAGCAATGAATACCCACACCATAAGAAGTTCATAAAATGGCTCTGTACTGACAGAAAACCTGTTTCCAGAATCCCACAAATAACTCAAATTATGAAATCATTTATTATTTCAGCTGCAAGTGGGGAGCATGCTAAGATGCATTATAATAGAATGGGAAAAGGCATACAGTGAGTAATATATAAGCGCAATTAAATTTCATTTCAATAATAAATTATGTACCATTGTAAACCCAGTGCTTTATACAAATATCACTGATGACAGTAAGTTAGAATGCATTTGTGTTTTATGTATATTACAGCAAGGAAGATATAATGGTTCTAGGACATTTTCTCTATCGAAGTCAAGGATAAAATCAAGCAACCCATGTGAATAGTGGCTCTTGATATTTCACTTATTAGAACTCAGGCTTTGCTATTTTTCATTTGCAAGACACTGCTTGAGACTAGAGCATATGTTGCTTACCTTCTTCTAAGCTATAACATTTTAGCCCAGACATGTTTGAGTACACACGGAGCAAARGAGATGAAAGGATTTGCTGCAATCATCTCTGGTTTTATACATGTATGGATAGCAGAGTTAAGTACCCAAAAGACTCAGAAAAGAGGTTTCCAGAAATCAGTGAGGAAGCTAAATCATTGACTGGGGGCCAGGGAGCAAGTGCAACTGAGGACAGGTGCCATTTTCATCTCTTCAAAACTTCAGTCCAGGAGCAGAGCTTGAGTGAAGACATACAGCAGAGGTGAGTTGGAGAAAGCTCATACTAGAGGTGGAAGACGCCATGGCAGAGAAAAGGCGATTGCCAGGGCTGGCTCTTGAACTTGCAACCTGTTACTCAGCACAGTGATTTTGTGAACCATGAGAAAGCACTGGAAGAAGAAATTTTCACAAAGTTACCCAGTTTAGGCAGTTGCTCTTGTAAACTGGATTATGCAGATTTTGACACCGAGATAATGTTTTTGTTAATGAGTAACTGTCTAAAGAGATAAAACTAAATTACCTGACATAAGATACAGCTCTTGGGAAATCCAGCACTACTAATAGTACTGACTCACATCTGTAGTAGTTTGTAACAGTTTGACTTTAGAAAGGACTTTTAAGGGAACCTTTGAGAGTGGACTAAATGCTAAGGAGAATGGGTAGACTAAAACGTTGATAGAAAAAAACAGCATTAAATTATTCAACAGCTACATCCTACATACTTCCACAGTGCAATATAATCCTGATTTAGCTATGTTCCCATGGGTTGCCTCTGAATATATACATTCTCAAGTTTATAAATATGCTATGAAATATATTATTTTCAAGAAGTTAAGAATTAGAAGCTGCCAGAAATTGTGTGTCCTGGGTCCAACAGCCTCTTTAGAGATCAGTGAGATCCCAGTCTAGGCTCTCAACCCCTTCGGTCCTCCTGGCTCACAGTGTTGGACAAAAAGCCTGCAAAGTGGGTCTTTTTCTTTTTTTTTTTTTTTAATTAACCATTCATACTATGTTTTAGTGTAGGAAAATCTAGAGGTATTTAGGATCTCAGACTTCGTAGCTTGAAAGTTACCTCCCCATTATAAGCCTTAGATAATAGGACAGAAAGAGCATTTGAGACTACAGATGCAGACATCACTTTAACAGAGGTTTGTTTAATGCCCAGAGCAGTGAGATAGCTCACCCATCAGCAGAGCTGAGAAGGTGTGGGCAAGAACATATGCTCGATCATCTATACGAGATGATGAACTTGCCTTTTGATTTCCCACCACACTGCCAGCAGTCATGTTTTCTCAGGCAGAGCGTGGCTCAAAGCTCTCAAGGAAGCAATTTTATCCACTCTCTTCCCTGAAAGGGCCAGTGCCTTAAAGGCATAATTAAGTCCTAAGTACATAATATTTAGTGACATTTAGTGAAGCATGTCATCTCTGGCAAACTGCCATTGTAGAAGAAACAGACAAATGTATTTGCATCATTTTCAGTTGGTTTGTAATTTTTTGTAATTGTATTGTCAGCAAATGCAGAAGAAAGTGTTAGAGGAAATGCGCTGGTTAACAGACTGAACTAATTATATTGATGTAGTGAAAAGAACTAATACATTTTGCAGTATTTGGTGACAAAAATAATCTCTTTAAAGCTACACAAAATGCTTTATGTCTGCTACCAACACTTGTACAGTTTGCACTGCCCATGAGTACAGAGCTCGACAAATAAAACAATTGTACAAATTCAGAGCTACACCACAGTGTCCTGCTCAGCTTTGGATAAAACAGACCTTCCCCCAGCCCCGCCTGGCCTCGCACACCCCTCCCCTCCACAAATTCACCCTAAAGAATCAACTTTTTGCTTCTCCTTAAAACAGCAGGAGACAGGCATTACTGGGCAAGAATAGACAAAAGGAACGTGAACACCTTGGCTTGCGATCTCCTTGCTCCCATGTTACACCATGGGAGCTGACAGAAATACTTGGTCATAATCTCCAGCAAGAGGGGAGAACAAAAAAAAAAAAAAAATACCGAGAGCCGAATGTGGTAGAACTTAACATTTTAATTTAAATGTTCTCCAATTCAAAGACAGTAAAGGAGATCATGGAAACTGTCAAAGAGACATCATATTTAACCAGGAAATTCTGATCAGGAAACAGATATTCCCCATTAGAGATTACATGAATTTCCTTCCCCCCCCCCCCCCATTTTCAAATGAAATCTAACAGGCTATAATGAAATCATTTCCAGCTAAACACCCTAGACTGCACCTAACACTAAGTCAGCCCTACTACACCCAAGAACCTGCCTGGTGAAGAGAAGTTAACTGCTTCAGCTGGACATGCAACTCAGTCCCAGCAACTACCTTCAGTGGTTTCAAAACTACTGCCTGAGCCATCAGTCCTGCCCCTCTGCTTTAATTGCTGGAGAACATAGCTTTCAATTAAGACGCTGGACTTTGTAATGGATGCACTACAGCATGGGCTATATTGCTGTCTGCTAACTTTACTAAGACAACAATAACCTTCAGTAAAGGGGGGGGGGGGGGGGGGGGAGCAACATCATAAATTGACAAAGCAAGATTCATCAGAGTTCGTCTGTTAATGCAAAAGTCTTCTGCATTTAGTAATGAGGACACTTTCTTACTAAATGCAAGTATTTGCCAAGCATTTTAAGTAATACACTTCTTTGAAAGAACAGAAAAACAGTATTTCATCTCAATGACAGCAACCTCCAGCCTCACTGTGCAAGACATCCTCTGCAATATCAAGTTTAGATAAACTGAGCTAACACACATGTGAAGTTGTACTTAGTTTTACAGTCCAAGGGGATTCACCATCAAGTCATAGTCATAGCTCTGCCAGAAACTTTGCTCACCATGTTATGCAGGATGAGGGCAATCTCTTCGCTCCAGAGGCCAGGCTGGAGAGGCCAAACATATGAACCCTGCAATTTTGCAACTGTATTTGTTGTGCAGTTAGTAGATTTTGCGCTTGCACTCTTCTCCCTTGTGGCATGTGATTATTTAGGGTCTTTAAAATTGCACAAAAGGTTTCACCCACAAGAATTATTACATTCTCTTTAGCTGGTTTTAAAACACTGAATTTTACTTTCATTTATTAAAAAAAGACAGTGGTAACTCTTAAACTGATGAACTAAATTCTACTACCCTACTCCAGGCTAGATGTACTGGATGTTAAGACACTGTCTGTCAGGCTTCTGGTTCACTTGTCATGGTCAAATACTGACAGTGGTATGAGGTCCAATGCTAGTCTGACTTCTCTGCACTGATTTTTTTTTTTTTTTTTTTTTTTTTTTTTTGTTAAGCATAAAGACAGCATAAGGGAAAAAAGATTGAACTCAGTTTTCAAGAGTATGTTTGCTGGCTTAATCATTAAGATATTTTCACCTCAGAATTAAGAGTTGGCAGACATCCTCAGTGTGGGAAATAACAAGCAAAGAGAATCCCATAGCACAAGTAAATACAATTCTTCCACCTGTGTCAAACTGAAGATCATAAATATTTTTCATTGGAGGATTTTTGTGGGTTTAAGTGCTTGAAAAAAGCTCTTTTCTTTTAAGCGAGCTTTACCTTTGACATCTGGTCTAAAAACATTTAATTTACTCTACCTAAAGTCACCACGTTTTTATTATATCTGCCAGTGTTCCCCTCCACCCCCCAGAAAAGTAATTTTAATAGTGTTTGGCACTTTGAGCCACACTTTCATTTTTGTCTGAAAGTGACCAAAAACCAGAAGAAATTGAAAGAAGTGCTCCAGCTGTTAAAAAACTCTTTCCATACTTCAACATACCTTCAACAGGGCTCACACAAAAAATATTTAACATTGCATTACACGCTGCAAGCAGCTGCTAATTTGCAGTAAGAACAAATTTCAGCACTAACTACGCAGTTATTGACATTCACCCCATCAGAGAAACAAAAAGATTTCATATAAATGGTTAACTACCTGCCACAGCTCACACTTCAAATACAGAACATATGCAGGCAACTGCTTCCCATCCATCTGGAGGTAGGAATCAATGAGGAACCATTAAGAAAAGCTTAAAGATATATACGTGGCTATATCAAGAAAGGATACAGGAGCTGAAGCTCTGGACTAAGCATTTAGAGCAAGTTGTTTTTTTTTTTTTTTAGTTCTACAGGTACTTATACAGCATCCTCAGATTTGCATGGATGGGGACTTCCCGTGGCCCTGCTATGGCTCAGCAGCCCACACTTCCACYGCTGGCAGTGAAAGGACGGCTGTCACCATCCGAGATCTACATCTAATGCTGCAGTCAACCTCATCRTGCTTTCAAATCCCACGAATCAGCACCTTCACTGTGGAAAAGGCACTCAGAAGACGCTATCTCAGTTGCAGGAAAGTGTGGAAAGGGAACTGCATGTGAAAGAGCACCTGAGTGATGATAACAAGGAAGTTTGGAGTGATTTTCCAGACAGTTTAAGTGCTAAGCTGCATAAAGCCACTGTAAAGAAAAAGCAGCCCAAATGCTCAAATTTCAGTTTTCCTTATGAAAGTGTGCCCCTAGCACTACAGAATCTTACTGGGATACACAGGGACAGTTTCGTGGCTCACTAGCCTGCGTGTTACCAACATTCCACAACCTTTCATTTCAGTGCGGTATTAATACACCTGTGAGCATCATGAAGTATGGAAATTGTTATTTCCTTACTTGAGTGCTGTTCACAACAGCATCTGGGAGTGCCTGAAAAACCTCAAGGGCTGTGGACCATAAGTAAGATGCACAAAAAATCATGTTTTACAAGTAGGACAAAATGCTGTTAAACAATAGCAGCCTAGCAGTGACTGACATCTTAATACCGTGTAACAGCTTTTTGTAACTAGTAACTATATATTTTCAACCTAAGCAAGTTTGCTTTTAGATGAGTGAAACTAAATAGCACAAGTACAAAGTGTAAAGGCTTATGAGAGAGTATGGTTTGTCGCTTCTGCATAATGAGCAGTGTTTTCTGTTTACAAAGTGACAGTGCTTTGGGTACAACAGGCTACTGGAATTTAAAGCTATAAAATCACAGGAAAAAATTAGAACCACTTTGTGCCTAAAATAAATATCTAACTTGTTGCATTAAAGACCAACCCAAACCAACAAATATCATTTTGAAATAAAGCACTTGCTGAGGGCACATAAACAAATGGAAAACAGATGCTGGAAGAGGTTTTAAGCAGCAGGCTTGAACCTTATTTTTAAGAAGTATTGGATAAAAGTATGTATCTTTCTGCAATTTCAGTGATCAGGCCTGGTTGAGGTATGGGGTGCAAAGCTCCTGTTGGGTGGCCTTGCAGCCTGCAAAAGTGGGGGGAAACTGAACCGAACAGAACACCTCGGTTTGACTGCTTCTGTTAGACAGACAGCCGTCTGTCCCCTTCTGGCAAAAGATCAAACAGAAAGTCTCAAATCTCATTTACAATGGGAAACAGCGTCTTTATCACTTCTCTCCTCCACCTCACAATCACAAGTCACAAGAAGTGTTGKTTTTTTATACTCTGAGGAAGCACCTGAGTCTTGATTCTCTGTGCTCCAGCTGCAAGGCAGGCAGAAAACCCACTGAACCCCAGTCAATCCCATCCAACAGTGAAAAGTTTTTTCTAATCCTTCAATGCAGTATATAGTGCCCCAAGGCATTGCAGGGTGCTTCCGACTGTCGACATCTACTGAAATGGAAGGAACAACTCAAAAGGAAGAGCTGAGGAAAACTGGGGCATGAAAGACAGTCCTCCTTCAGCTAAGGGGCCAAAGTCCAGGTAACAGGGAACTCCAGTAATGCTCTTCCACAGCTCTGCCGCTGGGAGCCCAGCACTCCCCTTTTCGCCCCAGGCAGCTGTCATCACAGCTCCTGCAACACGATGCAGCACAGCGAGCGTTTCTTCTCCGAGACAAGCAGCTCCCACACCCATCTCAGCAAGTGGTAGATACACGATTAAAATGAAAATTTACTACTGACTTGTTGAACATGCCCCACAAGCTTGGTGCTTGGCCAAACAAGCCTCTGGACCCCGCCACCAGCATTCCCATTTGGTTTGCCGCGTGGCTGTGCAAGGGAGGGCTGCGCTGCCTCTCGGAACTGACCCAACCAGACGATGTCAACTCCCCACCCACTGCTGATGCCTCTGCTTCAAAGTTCTGCAGTGAAGGTTTGGAGTCTCTTGCTATCTCTATCCCTCTACTTTCTGGGATTCTGGAGCCCCACAATTCCTCACTATAATGATATCATTTATATGAAATCTCTTTAGTGCACCATCTATTTCACACTCTGTTTAGATGGCAAGTTCTCTGGGAGCAGCAACTGTCTCTTATTCCACGTTTCTGTATTGGCAGCACAATAGGCCTCACGCTTGCTGGATCATCAGGCATTATTATTTTAACATAGTAGTGATACTAACATCAATAGGAGTTTTGCCACAAACATCAGTTAAAAAAAAAAAAAAAAGAGGATTTTATTCCTACTGTTCAAAAAAAAAAAAAAATGGACAGACAACAGTTCCTGCTTTTCACAAGCAACTTACCCAGAGGGCAATTATTTCATTTATTACCCTTTGTCCTATCCAGGATAGAGGAGATGCTGCTAAATTGCTTATCAGAATTAGTGCATGCCAGTGAATTAGACACAGTGAATGCTGTAGCTGTGTTTGATTCCCATTTAATAGTTTTGGATGATACCATTTGGTATTAATTTCCTTCTCTTGTTGTTTTATGTATTTTGTCACAGTCGGCATTTGCTTCTGTGGTACTCAGCTTCACAGTTCAATACAAATGAAAAAGTTACAGTGATGCTGAAAACATTGCTCTAATATTTTAATGATTCAGAATATATTTGCACTCTTCTTCCAACTTTGCTTGCAGCACTGTACAATTATCTCTGCAGTATTTATTATTTCCAGTGGCTCAAAGTGCTGGAATTACTAAACCTTGTTCTAACCTTCCGCTTTTGTACCTTGAAGTACTTTCCTCCTTCCTGATGCAATCCGGAACTCAAAAGGTCAGCTATGCATATTATATTGCAAGGCTTCTGGTATTTCCTTCCTTTGAAGGTGTAGGTTAAAAGAAAACAAAAACCTAAGCCACAATAACAGTTCAAATACAGAATTTTTCATTTACTTTCCCTTAGCTCACATGGCTTGCAAGACTGGAAGAAGCACAATCAACACCATTAAAACAAACAGTTCAAAATCTTTAAAAGCAAGAGCTAGGCAGGCCAATCTGCAGACGCCACAAACTAAAGCCTTCTGTGGTATTTTGCTAACAGCAATCTTCCTTTGCCACACAAAATCTTTAATCTTCACCTAACATCCAGCCACAGTGCAAGCAATAATAGAATTTCTCTGCTATTCATTCGAGTCTGAACAGCATTATATACTTGCATTACAATATAACAATATCAGTCCTTTGTATTTTAGTTATAAGAGGGCAACAAAGCAGTAGGGAAGTGAATCTTCAGAAGAATAGTGAGTGCATACAAGCACTAAGACATGACGGTTTTTAAACAGTTTCCATCA
>JAYKAV010000445.1:3940372-4020668 GCA_035582835.1 Phoebastria nigripes | reverse complement strand
CCAATTCAATAACTTGGTTATGGAATAATCTCCAGTTTTTCAGGGCTCATGTTTCATCATTAGTTAGAGCACAATAAAAGACTTGCTCTAGCTTTAGCCAGGCTTCCAGGGAAAACCAAAATTCCAGCATAAGTCATGCTCTGAGTTCAGTGACAGTTTACCAGAAACTGACCTGTAAAAACACTATTTGTAACTCAACTTGTCAAATTCTAAACTATTTTCTCTTTCTCATGCCTAAGCAGCCCCCCACGCCCGGGCAGCTTTCTTCAGCACCACACACAACTGCAAATACTCCACTAAGCTGCCTTACACCCTTATGATGCTTCTGCACCCGGTGGGACAACCATAGCCAAGTCAGTTAAGAGATGCACATAAGAAGGAATTATAAAACTTACTCCTTGAATAAATGCTTTGCAGGTTCACCCAAGCCTTCTGCCTCATTCTGTAAGACACAGGTGTGCTATCTACCTGTGACCATTTGACACCAAGAGACCTAAGTCGAAGATACCCCAGAAAGGCACCACATTGTTACTGGGTCAGAGGATCATCAGCAGGGTAGACTTCACTCGCTGCTCAAAGCAAGTGCATTTTAGTGAAGAATGCATTTGGGCCCAGTACTGACAGCAGGGCAATTCTCTGAGTGCCAGTAGATTCATCCTATTGTTTTTTTAAAAATCAAGTATATTGTCCAAACCCTTTGCTCATATCTGACCTRGAAAACCTGGCTCATTTCAAAATTTTAGAGTACATCTTCCTCATTTTCAGTATGTCTTAAACACACAGATTTATATCAAAGCTACGTTCTTGGGGTTGCCCCCCAATTTGATGTCAAAACTGATTAACACTCATTGCCACCTAATCTGTTATATTTGTTTCCAGATGTTGCATACCTAAATCAACTGCTGTTGGCTTGTATACCCCCTCTTTGTATTTTTCTATATTCTACCACACCTGCCACTTCTGAAGAGCGATTACTTAAATTGTGAAGTAAAAGGTGATTATTTAATATTATAGCTAGGAGGAACGGTGTTACTTGGTCACAGATTAATAAGTACCCTGACTTTTACAGTTAGCAATTCGATTTGTGTTAAACATGCTTTGTCATCTTCTGTAGTAAGGTCCTGAACCCTGGAAGGAAGACAGATTACTCTGAGAATTTGTTAATGCCACTGGCATATTTTGATTCTCCCCTCGCTCCTTTCAGTGGCATACTTAAGATTTTCATCTTCTGCGCTGTAGTAATTTGTTTTGGGTTTGTTGTTGTTGTTATTTTTCTGAAATGCACTTTAGTGTCTCTGTTATAATCCTCATATTTAAAGGATGTAGACACAAATACTTAAAGAAATTGGAAACATCTCCAGCTCATTCCTGTCATAATCAGTAACTTTCTGGTTTCTTCTGTATACCTTTGAATTATCGGAATGAGAACATTGTTTTTCACTAGAGGATGAACTTTAAAAGTTAAATAACTGTTTCCTCCCACTGAACAGAGATGAAAGCAGGAGCATCTGACCATTTAAGATAATAGTTTCAAAACTAATAAAACCTCTAGAAGCATCTATTGCCATCTTACTTACAAATCCATGCTCCCAAAATATTATTTGAAGCCCTTCATTGAGAATGGAAAGGGGCCTCTAAATACCTTAAAATCAGCCACGTGATGCTAGTCGAAGGACTTCAGCCACCTTCAATGGGTTTCACAGCTGAAGCCAAGGGCTTCAACTATACAACCCTCTTTTATTCTATTTAATTTCCAGAGACCTTTCATTGGCCACACAACATCTGGTGCCCCAGGCTAATGTAAGAGAAGTATTGCTTTTTCTAAGCCTCCTTAAAACATGAAATTTGTCACTCAGAAAAGACACAGATAGACACTAAGATGTATTGGGTCACTTCTACAAGCAGCTACCCACACAGAAACACRGCTACTTGCAGCGCAGCCATCGCTTTCCTTCCACTTCTGGCCATTGCACCCCTGGCTATGCTACACATCTGGAAGGAAACCAGAATTCTGCTGCATATATTTTCTTCTTTTTCCTCGTTTAAATACAGTGATGACCAATTCACCTTTGAATTCAACCATCCAGTGGTTTTCATCATGTGCATTTGGAAGTTTCTGCAGATTGTCAGTCCGTACCTCTAACACGTTTAGCTGTCCCTCATGGCTTTGTGTGTGGTGAAATATTTCAATGCTGCTGTTAAATAATATCGTTTTCCTCAAAGCAAGCTAAAATTCTGGTTTGTAGGGTGAAGCCTTGGATGCAAGTGCTTCAGGCTAAGTAAATGAGCTCTAACTTTGGGGAAAACAAAACTACTAGACTGATCACAAGTGAAATTTGTGCTTTGACTTACATGCAGTGCATTATCTCCTTTACTGGCTCATGTAAATAGCTACCTGAGGAACTGGTAAACTGTAAAATAACACCTCAGTTGACTTTGTCAGTTTTCAGAAGTAGACTCCCAGTTTGACTTTTTCTGAGCAAATAGATTGTGGGCTGCTGATTTAAAGCCTCATTTTTAGGAGTTTTGGGGGAAATCTATGATGGAAAATTTTACATTCAAAACTTGTCTTTTATCTCAAGTGCCTTTGCAAGCTAACCATTTGTCAGGGCTATTTCAAAGCATGTTGTTCTTTTTATTGCTAGATATTCAGTCGCACCAACGTGACCACTCAAGTACAGGCAAGCGAGGATACACAAGGCATACCATCAGGTTGTCACAGGCACACACATCTGGTTCACCTAAGCTGTAATTGGCAACATATAGGAGATTCACGTGTTCAGTAAAAACACTGCAACTCTATGCTTTCCAATGCTTGGAAGACTTAATTACTCCTTAAAGACTTTAGCACAGAAGCGACACCATAGTCTTTCACTCCTGTTGCTTTTTTGAACACACATCCTGCTATTCACYACTGGCTTCTCATACCCCCCTCTCACCCCACTGGGTTTTGAGGTGAGAGTCATGGTCCCTCACACCTTTACTAGATGGCATTTCATACCCTGTTGTGAACAAAGCCTAGAGCTTGGCCATGCCCGAGAGATCCATGCTCAAATAACCATTTAGTTTTCTAAACAATGGGAATCATCATGTGCGTCTTTCCCCTGCACCGTCTTAGAATCCAGTGGGGTAGATTCCAGCATTTTAAGTTTTACACCCATAGGAGTACTACAAGGAAAGCAAAAAATCTCTTTAAAGTAGACTTCGAGCTCAGGAGTTTTCAGTCCAAAAGTCAGTTTTCAGAAGTGCTGAGAACAGTAGACTGGAAAGAAATCATCTGGTATAATGTTAAGTCAAACACCAGTTATCAACACAACAATTACTGTTTCTTGGGAAAAAACAGGTTATGTATGTTCGTATTTTGTCCATCCAGATGACAGGTCCTGTTTAGCTTTCAAGGTTCCATACAATGAAGTTATTTTTAAATTGTAAGCCACTGATCATTACTTGATTACCCATTACCACGTAAGTGAATTAGGAAAACAACACTAAGCATTTAATAAAACATAAAATAGATTAGCAATTAAATGCACAATTGTTCTATTGACTTGTTTTCAGCAAGCTTTCTCAAGAGTTTTAAAAAATAACTGTATAAAGCTGCTGTTTATAGTATTCGTTTGCTTTTAAAAAACAGGATATTTCATTATTTAATTATATAGAAGGAACCAGAAGTTTATCATTAACACTATAAAGATATAACAGTCAAATGGATTGAATGCACAACTTTGCATTTATATTTGAATACTCAAAACCTGGAAGAGTACTGCTCATTACATTTACTAGTAACTATAATATGTAGTTATGAGAGGATCGAGTACCATCAGTCCTCACAAGGATTGCACAAGTAGACTAAACCTGTAAAACATGCAATTCTTGTGCAATGCTTTCTTTAACTTCCATTAAAAAGTAAATGCACATTAAGTGATCCTGTAATACGCTTCTCATCTCTTATTATTGAAAACATTAAGCCATTGAGGAATTTCAAGGCTTATATTTTTACTGTGCAGAGTAAATGAGCCTACACATGCCTCTGGTATCCCATAAATTCACTATATAAAACCTTTAAAGGTTGAAACCAGGTGTTCAAATCTGAAAGAACTATATGCAGCAATATCAGTTAGATATATTCACTCTAATACATAAAGTGCCTTACAAATAATATTTTATAATCCCTGTATTATACTAGTAGATATTTTCCCCACTTGCCTGTGTGTTCAGTGCTTGTAAGTGCCATGTAACCATTTTTTACTTAAAAAGAGGGGGGAATCCTTGTTTTATTAGCTGTGATTTTCTACATAGTTCTACATATTAGTTGCATAATTCTGTTTGTAAAACTACGGTTTAAACCTAAGGGTACCAAGTCACCAAAAATCATGCACTGAATAAATCCCACTGTCACTGCTTAATTACTTGATCAAACTTGATAAATATTGGAGGGCAAATAGAAGCCTGAACTCCCTCGTGCACTTTTCCTCTGTCAAATTTTTCTTGTGCCACTGTCGTGGGCTGTAGTAGCAAACCATGGATAACATCACTAAACATGCCAGCTCTTACAGGGACCTTCCTACTTTTATGTTTTCAGCTGCCTTTACCCATTTATTACTGTTATGCAGGGAAGGAAAATACGGGTGTCTATCTTAACAACCATGCTAAATAAAATACACAGGGGCAGTGAAAAAATCTTGGCTTAAACCTAGGTCCCACTGGAGGCAGGAGTAAGACTTTCACTTACTGCAAGGTCAGGTTCTTACCCCATTATCCTCATTCCCACCGTAGAAGAGCAGATGTCAATAGCAGGTTTGGATGATTCACAGGACAAGCCACAGCAGGGACATGAGCAGAATGACAGTGCCATGTCTGCCTCAAGTAAATACAAGCAAGGGAAAACACCTGAGGAAGAAGCATTTGTTCCACATGATCAGAAGGTCTCTGCAAGGGGGAAAGGGGCAGTACGTGGTTTATCATGTGGAGGAGGAGAAATTGCAAAGTATAGAGCAAGCTACGCTGCTTACCATACTGTCTGCCTACCAAACCATAGGAAGTGCTGAATTGGGGCAGTTAATTAGCCATCCATCAGACAAAGCTCCCTCTTTCTCCTGTGCAGTCATAGGCAGTAGTTGGCACACACACATTTAGCGGACCAGCCTCGCTGAGGAGCTGCCAGCATCCTTCCCACGTCCTGGGAGCAGATGCTGAGTGCAGCTCCTCACTGCCTGCTCCTGCTGGGCAGTGGATAGAAAAATAAGGGCTGGTCCTCTTTTTCTAGATGTTAGCCAGCCTTGTACGCATAGTCCCAAGCAAAGCTCCTCCTTCAGGTTTCTGTCTCAGATATCTGGGTGGAAATGACTTAGCAGAGGGCATATTACACCATATTTAGGTACTTTTGGCTCAGTTTAGCTGTTGATGTAAAGAACACATGAAACACCAGCTCATCTATCAGTCATTACCATATGACCAGACCCCTCCTAACCTGCCAACACAAACTGCCTTTGGTGTACTCGTCTCTACAGTTAAAGTACAAGAAAGTTTTTTCTAGATTTTTGTTGTTTGCTGCTTAAGTAACAGACACATACAATGTTTCTTTGCTTAGTTGCATGCTACCATATTTGAGCAAGAGTGCTATGACTCATGTTTGTGTCACCAAGGTCTGAGATGACCCTTTTATTTCCACAAAAACACCTACATCCGTCATGGGAAAGTACCACATGCCACTGAAATCACCCCCACCACTTCTGGCTTTCATTTCAGCATAGAAAGATGAAGTGAACACTGAATCTTTGACACTTGTGACCAAGTTAAATTCAACCACATGCTCTTGCTCCCTTTTCCTCTAGTAACCACGTCTGTGATTTTACATGTCAGATCCTTCCTCAGAATGTTATAGCCACATGAAGTCCCTCCTAGCTTCCAGTCGATGCTGGGCAAACAAGAGTGACTTCTCCAGATTCTCCAAC
Source organism: Phoebastria nigripes (assembly GCA_035582835.1). Classification (NCBI taxonomy): domain Eukaryota; kingdom Metazoa; phylum Chordata; class Aves; order Procellariiformes; family Diomedeidae; genus Phoebastria; species Phoebastria nigripes. The sequence goes on along the minus strand of JAYKAV010000445.1, from coordinate 4,014,714 downwards.
ATGGTGGGATCCTGCTTCCCACTGCGTCAGTGACACTCAGTTAAATGCATTTGCTGGGGATGGGGAAACTATGTTACAGGGCAGTGTAAAGTATTTCTCTATGGTCATGTAATTTCTCTTCAGCCTACATTCAGCATTCAAGTGCAGCTCAATATTACTAAAGAGCAAATAACAGAATATATCGTCCCTAGGCTGAGGGCATTCATAACCATCTTTTAGTAAAGCACCTTTTACTGGAACAAAACAGACAGTTGAGTAGTTCCCACTTGCAAAGAGTGAGACAAGAAAGAGTGATGAAAACCAAGGTAAATAACTGGTCAAGGCATTATGCATTATAGTTTATTGAAGCAATTGGACAACATACATACATTTGGAAACATATGGATAATTTAGGAAGGAGTAAAACATGAAAAGAAAGGTTCATAAATAAAATACAAAATAAAAAAAGAAAGTGTGGTTAGCCTGACGATTTCAACTCCTGTTTAACCGATTAGAAAAATATGAAAATAAATTTTCAAAGAAAATGAATTTGAAAAATATCAAAGAAAAAAAAAAAGATGTTTAAGTGGTGAGGAATATCTAAACAGGGATCCACACTATTATATATTACCACTGGACTACGGCTTAAACCTAATTTAGAGTCCTCCCTTCCTATAGGGCTCCTAACACTACTAGAAAAACAAATTAGGAAGCCTATCTCCTTTACAAGTCCATGGAATAAGATGTCTGTAATACCCAACTGTTCCAATATGTTTAAACTAATGGGGTTATTTATTTATTGTTGGTTTTGAGTGAATAGTGAACAAGCAGGTTTAAAAAGTAAGCCTTGCTGGACAAACCCAAATGCCATTTTGGTAAACTTTTAATGTGACTCACAACACCTAACAGAAAAATTAATTTCCTTTTAATTTGAAATCATCATGTTATATTTTATAAACACTGAAAAGAGATAATTTGGTCAGTAGTAGAAAAGTAATCTTTCTTTCCTCTATTCTACTTTTTTCTTTTCTCCCATGGTAGATGAGAGAATAAACACCTTTTAGACAGGAGGTGTTTACGTCTGATTTTATCTTTTACCTCCGGTCACAGCACACAAGGATGCATTGCCTTTTTCTTTTAGCTGCAGAAGATTTCTTGCTACAAGGACGTGGTCACTACTGTTCATAGGAGGAATTATTATCAAAGGAATAACACGTAATAATTAAAGTGTGAACATGCAGGCTGGGGCTATCAACATTTGTCCTCGCTCTTAAACTTGTCTTTGTTAATAACAAAATAAATTATCTAAATTGATTCATAATAAAGACAATCTTCCCCACAGGATAAGAATCCAAAGATGGTTGGTTTCCTTCCCTTATTTTGTTAGCATAAAAGAAGCCCTCTTTTTCCACTGGGCTATTTACTAATTATGAGCAATTAATCATTAGTCTGAGAGTTTATACTATGGGATTTTGAAATATTATAATTAGGAAAAACTGAGCATAACATTTAATTGTTTGGATATATTTTTCTGCACTTGCCAGTGTCCTCCATAGTTGCTTGGTTTTGAATTGGATGCAATTCAAAGAGACAGGAGCAACAGCAACTAATGCCAGGCTCAGGTCAGGTCCAATTTCTTTTTAAAGATGTTGGATAATCATATTTTATTCTAAACCAAAAATATGTTTAAGCTGGAACAGAATCAGAATGACAAACTGTGAAATAGCTCTCCCAGACTAAGAACCCTATCCATCAATAACTGATGAAGAAACACTTAAAAAGGGGATTTTTGGCACCACATGAAGTGATTAGAACATCCATTGAATAAGTTTACATCATGATGACATTAATCAACATGGGGTATTTAGCATGCCCTTAAAAATACAGGACTCAAGAGGAACAGCACAGATTAGCAAAATGAATCTCAGAAGGTTTGGAGGTTCAGATTAGATAAGCATCCTGAGACTGACTGCTTAAAAGTAATCAGTCAGACCCAAAAAACCTGCATGAGTTGAACCTGTTACAAGTCATTCAGCAATAGGGTTTTTTAGAATGCAATTGGAACTGCAATTTTTTCTTCCGGTGGCTCAGCAGCATGAAATGGGCTGAACAGGGCACCAAAATCCTGCCTACAAGAAAAGCATCCCTGTTGCCCTTGTATTGCACCCACCTAGATCAGGAAACAAAGCAAGATAAGTGCGCAGCATTTCAGAAATTACACCACAATCCTATTTTAGGAGGTTCAGGTCCCTGGTCAAAACATGGCACCAACAGACAAGCACATTAAGTTATATAAAAGAATGTACAAATAAGCTGTAACATGATTTCAGTTCACCAGATGGTGGTATTAAGGTACTGCAAAAAGCACTAAAACAGTGTTTGAGCAAGGTTTTTTGTTTGCCCCAATATATTTCTTTAAAAGCACTGGATGTATCAGGAATACAAAGTGCTCCATCTCTTGCTGCCTTAATGAAAGTCATTTTCCAAAATCTGCTGCATATAGCAGGAATCATCAGCTTTTAAGGCAGCGTACCATATGGCATTCTTAAATTAGAGGTTAACTGGAGCAAAATCCCATGGAGCGTAGGGGATACTCTCTCTCAGGGAGAGAAGATGCTTCCAGTCCTGTTTTCAGGGGCATTTGTCTCTGACCAGATACTGCAGCTCCAACCAAAACTCCTGTGCAGGGCTTTCCGTGCTCCATTCAGTCTCCTCATAACCCACCCTTAGGACACATGTGCTGGTCTGCACAACACCCCACAGACAAATACTCTTACACTTTAACTGCGTATCTTGTCTYTTTTGTTACTGTTCCACCCAAGGTACACGTATATTCCTATTTTACATTTTATGTAGTACACTACCTAGGTATGAAATGAAGGGTCTATTTAAAAGTTATATGACAGAAGAAGCTTCTTTGCTACTCTGTAACAGTGTTTTACTCCCATATAGGTTTATAACTTGAGTTACGCAGGAGAGAATCAGACTCCATTCTGTCAAAGAACTCCATTCTGTGAGAGAAAGTATTCCTGAGATTGAAGAGCAACAAAACAGATACTTGAGAAGATACTGACTGAGACCTGGGAAGTCTCATCTACTTCCAAACTTCCTATAAAAATAGGATTTATCTCTCTCTATGCCCACTCAAAATGCAAGAACAACCTCCTCCCCCCCCCCCAAAAAAAAAAAGAACAGAAAACACATACACAACAATCAACGACTGCATCAGACACCGAGTGAGGAGAGCCACCTAAATACCAAATACAGCACTGAAGACTTCTTTCAAAAGCAGTGGAAGTTTCAATTACTGCCAGCACAGCACAAAAAGAAGAGCATGCATTTCATGGCACAAGTCTTGATGACATCTGTACTTAATCTTTCAAGTCTAGGTCTTAATTGCTAAACCATGTGAGGCAGCAAACTCAGCAGCATCAGCACAATGTATTGTACCAATAAAACACCAGTAAGAGGAGGCTCATTTTATGTGTGAACCATGGGAAAAAAAAAAAAAAAAAAAAAAAAAAAAAAAAAAAAAAAAAAAAAAAAAAAAAAAAAAAAAAAAAAAAAACAAAAAAAACCCAAAAAACAACCAAACAAAAAAACCCCCCCACAACCCAACAATGAACACAAAACCAAAAACTGAACACTTGGGAGGGCAGTCAGACAGAAAAGAGAAAATATTATGGTATCATTTCTATTTCATATCACATAAACATGTAGCTGTTCACCAATTACTCAGCAATTGCCAGACAAAGGCACGCTTTATGTTTTCTTGAAGAAAACACAGGGTAATTATGCCAAGTTGCCTGAGACACTACTGTAGCTTGTAACGATTACGCTTTATAATAATGAATCATCACAGAGGATAGCACTAATCAGCCACAATACCAAACGTAAAAGCTATTATTCACGCAATCYTTACACTTATTACTGTATCAATAGATTGCCTACGTAGTTTCCATACTATCATTAAAAAACTGTGTGTATATATACATATTTATGCACTCAGCCCACCAGGTCTTATAACTGGATCTGGTTCACAATTAACTCTCTTTTTTTAAGCTTACCAGATCTTCATCAGGAAAGAATACAGCCAAAGACTATTAAAAATATAGGTCTTTACACTTTGAAAGACCAAGATCTGAAAAAGGCAGGCAGACACAAAGGCATTTTTCAAAGGACTAAGAGCTGGATTGGGCTCTAGTCTAGAAAGTACAAAGGCTGCATATATTATATAAGATTGCTCTCATTACAGAAGGCACCATAAATCTTGAAGAAGCACAGATAACTACAGAGGATCAAAGGACTGAAGAGGAGGAATTCCTGCTAATGTACTTGTACTCTAAAGAGTGACTGTTTAAAGGGTAAAGCCACATTCCATCATCTCTGAATCTCAACAGCGCAGTCAAAATTGCTCCCATAGCAGGAAAGCAGTTCTATTTACTGCTCTTTCAAACTCCTCAAGAACCTTGAATTCAAGCTGGTTAGTTCTGACTTGCAAAAATCTCCATAAGCATGGATAAAAAGCACATGAAGTCGTACCACATTTATGCACCTTTTAACCCTGCGGTCTTGGGAACCACACAGAGCATGGAACAGGCAAGGATTTGCAGAGGATGCTGAGCAGCAGGCCTTCACTCAGACCCAATCACCTCCAACTATTGCCACCTGGGCCACAAGACCCAGTATATACTTTTTCATACCTGGGTCAGATTCACAGGGCTGACAGGTGAATGCAACACCTTACTGTTTAAAATGATGTAAGAGACTGCAAGCCTGCAAACATCCAGTGATCAGAAACGCCGAGTAACACGATGCCACTTCTAGGTAGTCAGTTTAAAATACAAAACCCACAGTTTAAGGGCTCTTTTATTCTTTCTTCATCTGAGCTCAATGAAGTTTGGCATGGGTGGCTGTAAACACTCACTAATGTTTCCATATAATAGAAAGATAGTAGATAAGACTAAGCATAAAGTGTTAGTGTTTGCAGTTTTACGTTAACCTCTTGAATGGCACTTTCTTAAACTGGGCATGCTGCATAGTCCGCTACCTTTGATCTAGACTTAACAACTGCTTTAAAAGAAAGGATTCTGGTTTATGTTTTACGATGTGCGAGGCTGATTATAGTAGACTATGAATTGTTAGGTGTCTGTCCTCAGTTATATGCTCAAATGTTTAAACATTGAGACAGATTTTTGAACTCTTCCATAAGTAGTTCATGTTAATAAATCCAGATGAAAGCCCCAGCTTTCTCTATCACATAGGATGATTACACAGTGTCTGAGTTTGTATGAACTAAGACGACATACATTTCTGAAATATTAACCATTATTCCATCATGCTCCGGGATTTTAAGGGTATTTCAGTCTCCCTGTTCAACTGTGTGAGGGCTGATAAAGTCCTCCTTCGCGTGCATTTATCTACTCGCATGCCTTGCGCTAACTGCAAAAGGAAATCTTCAGTTTCCGAGAAAGACTGCACAGATCTTTTTACACCATCCAGCTCTAGCTCGTTGTCAGGGCTAAAACAGCCTGTCACAACTTGGACAAGCTGCATGCTTGCTCACAGTCTGAGCCAGCACTGCCTGCAGATGACAGCAGCGCCCAGCAAGTTACAGCACAGTGTCCAGCAGGATCCTGTCACCTACAGCAAATCACAAGAGGGACACCTGGAGAGGTCTGCTTCAGAGAGCTATATGCTTCTTTCCTACAGGGAATTACAGCTGCCCAGAACAGCTGAAAAGTTTTTCTCCTGACCTACTCTTTCAGTGGCACTACAGTGCCTCATGTAACATTACCTTCACATGTTTTAATCCTATCCATCATTCTGAACAGTTAGCATTTATAGGAGTGACATGGGACAGGCATCTTCTTAATGCATGTGCCCATGCTCCCATAGCACAGCAACATTCCTACACTGAATCACGTTATTTTAGGTCCATGAAGATGAATTGGTTACCGTTCTTATGCCATTTTCCATGCCCAATTTAACTCTGGGTTTTTTTGCTTCGTATGACGCAGAATCTACATCATTCTGTTTCTGGTTCTAGGACTTCTATTATTTAGTTCATACTCTACTTTTGATTTTTTTTTTTTTTTTTTTAAATTTGAGGGTTTTTTAATATTTTATTGTAAGCACTGCGATAGTGCTAAACCTATGCAATAACAAAATTCAAAAGTGGGTGGTGGCTTAATGTTCCATTGTCCGAGTCAGACTGTTTGATAGGCTTACTTTTTAAAGTAAGAAATAGTTTGGATTCAGTCCAAGGTGAGAAAAGCACCAGTTTAGGAAATGAACAAATATTAGCTGTCTGAAAACAGAAGCAAAAATAAGAAGAACCCACAGTACTTCAGGTATCTCTTGGGTCTCCTCCATTCCCAACTCCTGGCATTCAAAGCAACAAAGTAGTCTGAAAATTTGAGTCAAAGACTTACGCACTAAAAAGCCTTTTCTCTCAAATTCTGTTTACCCAGATGTCCCTMGCTGATGATTTTTACTATTGAGCACATGCCATCAAACTTATATTTTGAGAAACAAAGCAAACACAATATCATATCAAATATTATACGGTAACAAGTGTGGGACAGAAAGCATTTTTTGCTCCAGGAAGCATAATTAAGGATGTATGAGGGAACAGGATACTCAAAAATAGTCATATAACTTTTTTTAAATAGACAGCCAGACAGCTCAAGGGAAGTGCAGGAATAGGGGAATCTACTATTTATACTTTTTGTGACTGAATGTTTACAATAACTTTCTCCAAGAGGGCAATAAAGGTTAATCTCCCATTTTAAGTATCTTCTGCACAGCATCTATTTCTATTAGAAACATTGTCGAAGACTGATGTTTTTTGCTATTTTTTGTCAATAAATACATGTGCACTAATGTATTAATGGATTAATGATCAGTAATGGAAAATTTCTTGCAGTCAGGCCAGGTTCTTTTGCTTATATTCTTTTAATAGGATTCTTGTCCCTCTCGTTCCTCTTTGGGAAGGCTTTCCAAAGGCATAGGTTACTGAGATTGCTATAGATACATTACTACACCTTATTCTTGCAGCCCATCAGCCATATTCCAGAAGCTCTATGCATAGCTGCCAGGCTGACTCTGCATCTTACCTTCCTTGCAGCATTCCAGCTTAGGCTAATTTCTTTAGCATATAGAGCCAAACTAGAAACTTTATACATCTCTTGCAGGTGAGGAATAGCTCCCTTGGTAATCCCGTTGAGCAAGACTAGCTTTTGTACATCTCATTCATGAAGTCTTCCTCCCTGATGGCTTGGAAGTGCTGTTTTTGTCTGCTACCCCATCCAATTAAGCTAATAAGGCAATGGGTTAGGAATGATTTGCCAAACTGCTCTGTACTTCTTAGTCAAGTTTTCTTACCGCTGTGTGTTGTTGCTTCAAAGAGGGAGAAAAATGACCACCGTTAGGAACCCATACCTTCTGCCTTGCAGAAGAGACACATGCAGATGAACTCAGACCGAAAGCATGAAGACACACAGCCAAGATACACACAGCAGCCCAGTGCAGGCCTCTCAAAGCCAACCCTGAAGCTGGTCATAGCCAAAAGTAATTATCTGCAAAGAGGTCAGCTGCATTCATTGGGAGGGATGTAGGTGTCGAGCAGCAGGGAGATTACATGAAGAAGTCTTGCAGTGCTACGAAGAGACATCAGAGGAACAGCGATCTCATGGGATGGAGATGGAGGAGGAGAGACCCTCTATGTATGATTAAAAGCAAAAYTTTAAGAAGTATTTTCAGAGAAACAGAAACAGCTTGTTTCAGTACTGTGTTACATAGACTACATCTGTCACAGCGAGGAAGGTTTTTGCCAGAGGGACTGTCAGCAGTCAGGTGGCAGATGGACATGATGTCTAGGATTAATGACAGGTAGCAAAGCATCACAGTTTGTGGCAGGGAACATGAGAGGAATAGAGATGCAAAGGACAACAAGGATTGCAGAATTAAGCAGACACGGCGTTCCTTCTCGTGATGGGATAAAAGACTTGATGACAGGAAAGGTAAGTTCTGTGCAGTAGAGTTAAAAATCAAGTGAGAAATCTACATATTGCTGGTGTACTGGGGCAGTGCCAGGACCCAGAGTTATGACTTTGTGGGCACGTACTTTAACTTCCTTGTTCCTCCTTTTCATATCTATGCACCTGCAATTTGATCCAACATTATGATGTATGATTTGTCATTGATGTATSTTTTATCAAAAGCCAGACTTACAAATCTCTCAGTTTTGACCTCTTAACTATTTGGCCAAATAGAGATGGAGGGAGCTTAGGGACCTCAATAACGTAAGAAGGAAGAGCTTCTCTTTGCAGAATGCACTGGGTAGCAGATGAAAAAAAAAAAAAAAAAAAATCTCTCTACTATCACTGAACAGGGTTTCACCAATTATTTATATTTATCACTTGGCAATATATTCAAAATGGACCAGGTGGGATGAGCTAAGGGAAGCAGGTTTTCTCTGGTGGATTCATGCAAGGTCTCACAAATAACATATTATTGAAATGAGAAAAGTGTTTCTGTCCACATCTCTGGAACCAGCCAGCAGAAGAGCAACTGGAAAGACCAGCCACCATTTTGGAATGCAAAGATGCTCCAAGTATACTGTGGTAAGATAAAAAAATTCCTAGTACGTGAGTAATATTAAGGTGTGCAGATGAGATGTAGAGAAGACACATGTGGTGCCTCCTCATAGTGACGTGGTGCGTGTGACTTACTGGAAACAAGGGCACATGGAAGCACAGGCGCAAGGCCCTTCAGCACAGAGTAGCTTCAGTAAATAGTAGTTGTGGTAGGACAACCAAAGGCTGAGGGAGAAGTTTTCAAATGCAGATTGTGATATCAGTGAAAGTTTAATGCCAACAGAAGATGATTAATTGTTCATATCTGCAGATACAAACATTATTGTTTTTTTCCCCAAACAACAAAAAAGTGATCAAATGGAAATAAGCTGTCAAAACTACACCCACAGAGACAATTTCAAGGACAAGCTGCATCTAAAATACTTATGCACTTGCAGCAAGGGAAAAAAAATAATCACAATTTAGACTACCTTTTTTATTTTTATATATGCACACACAAAAACACTAATTACAGCTGAACATAGGCTAAATTTCTCTTGGTTTGAAATGTGGAATTCAGCTGAGGTCCCTCTCCCCACAGCAGATTCACCAGCCCTTAACTAATGAGCCCCTACCCAGTATAAGCCTGATTGAGCTCTGAAATTAGGCATGGTGCAGCCTTTTTGCAGTGCCAGGATAAGGGGTGGGTTCCAGAGAGGAGTGTAGAAAGCTAGAAAGGGGCTTCTCTTTCTTGGGAAAGAGGAGCTAGGATTAAGAATGAACAGGACAGGGAACTTGCTGGAAAGAGAAACCTGCCAAGCAAATCCCCAGGCGTTACGGAAAACCAGTGACATTAATCTGGTTCATCTGCTCTTTTCCTACATCTCCAGCAATGGAGGTCTGGAAACGATGACCTCGCAGCAGCCCTGGTATTTGAAGTGTATGATTTTTCGTTCAGCATAGTTTRCATATTTTCAGACTAGAATAATTTGCCAGTATTTCCCTGGGACAGAGGCAAGAATATCCTAATACAGATTCTATTCCCTTATACAAAGTTATTTCAGTAAGAATTATGCTGAAAGGATGAGAAAAAAAAATAAGCAGTTTCAGTGAGAAATAGTCAAAGCTTTTTTTTTTTTTTTTTTAAATTTATACCAACATTTGCATGACCCAGAGCAACACTAAAAAGCTAAGGATTGTCACATGCATGGCACACCCACTCCTTTTGTGGGCTTGGCATCAACTCCTGTTTTATTTCTCACCTCAGTCCCAGCTCAGAGAGCATAGGCACTAGCGAGAACCACCCCACCATGCTGGTGGGTAGCCAGGACACCCCTGAGGTTAGGGGGTGCCAGGGCAGGCTCAGGAGCAGGGGGACCCTGCCTTGGGGACCCCTCCCTACCTCTTACTGTTTTATCAGGTCCTGCCCATCTGGAAGTGCTGGACTTCCCCTGCTGAGACACACACATGGACACTGTTGTGAATTAACTTTAAAAACAAACAGAATGCAACATTGCTTGCAGTAAGCACTATAATAGCAGCAGGAGGGCTCTGTTAAACATACAGATTATAACACCAGCTCCAGAGCAAAAAGCAGCAGCAAACAATATATGCTGCTCACCAAAACAGCACTACTTTGAGCTAGATTTTTTTCCGTAAGAGATTTGTTCTGCATGTCAGAAAAATCAAGAGTTCTTTTCTCATTGCATTGCTTCCTTGAATACAGGGTGTATATTAAGTTAGAAGACCTATATTTGTTAGCGATACAGAAATTGCCTCATGGACCACGGACTGTCTCACATACAGCTTTCAAGTGCCACTTATTTAAATAACATTACTCCCTAGAAAGAAAAACACTGATCAAGGAGCATAACATACCATTTCTGGCCTGGGGAGCGCACAACCTTACTTACCGTATGTCAAAATTAGCAAAAGTGTTTACCAGAACTTTATAGCCTCATACATAAAAGTGCAAAATACAGTTCTGCTTGGAAAAGCAGCCCCAGAGAAATGGTGTATCATTGAGTTCATTCTTTATTGTATCTTCATCTTTCTTTTTCTCAATTTAGAAAAAAAAAATCATGGACCAAGTGACTGAGGTGTAGTTTTTCCAGCCTCCAGACTTGTAAAATTACAATAGGATCTTGCCTTCCCACCCTTACAATATGATCAATAGAGGGCAATGTGCTAACACAGGTTTTTAAAAATGAAAAGATTGTCCTTCTTAAGCTCTACATACAGTGCCATGAACAAAATTAGCAACAAATTCTTTTCACAAGAGGAGGTTTTTGCTATCATATTTCAGCTACGAGGAATCCTATTAGAACTCCGTAAAGGCATAATCCACACAACTGGATTGGAAACTTCCCCTGTTTGCCAGCCTATCTCCAAAACAGATGGAAGGGCTACAGAAGAGGAGGAGCCCAGGACAATAACACTGGTGCTCACCAGCTCTCATGCACCTCATGAACTTATTTCTAGGGAACAGGCACAGCAGACCAAAACAAGAAAACGCACAGTTTATATTAGGGTAGGTCATTTAGGACTTGCAGAAGGCAGAAGTAGCACAGTAAGTATCATCTTGTAGTCACTAAGCTGCCAGTGCAGCCTGGGGACTGTAGTATCACTGAGCTTGCTCAGAAGGTGTTTAAGTAAACTGCTATTTTCTGTGCTAGCTCTAGTCTGAGCACAATTCAAGTATACCTGAATACAGAGCACTCTACAGGAGTCCACCCCTCAGATTAAAAGGAGTATAAAAGTGTCAAGGACCAAATCCATGAAGAGTGAGCCTCTTTCTAATGATGGGTCTTGGGCTATTCATCAGTAGAAGAGTTTTGGAGCTCCCAAACCTGAAATAGCCACCAAGCACCAAGGGACTCTGGAAACCCCTAGAGGGAAGAGATCAGAGCACCCCTGGATTTTCTCCAGCCTTCACCAGAACCGAGCTTTTGCTTCTATAAAATATGGCAACAGTTTTTGCTTACCGGCAAATTCTTATTAAACAATGTCATCATTTGCCTGTCCAACTATATTTGTGTAAAACAGACYATTGTAATTGTTCTAGCCAATTGACAAAAAAATACTTCTTTTATGCAAGGCTGTAAACCAGGGATCGAGGCGCATTCTGAGTGTGTAGACCAAGTAGACCAACACTGGTGGCATGTCAGCAACCAAAGACCTCCAAAACTTTTCTTTGCGGCATCAGAATCACCTTAGTCTTTCTTCACCCAGCATTAGCTAGCTGCTTTTCACTTATTATTTCACCTGATCCTTTCTAAAAATATGCTCAGAAAAACGCAGAGAGCTGACCATCTCCTGCAAGTTGCAACCCAAGCTGAAATGACCTCATCCCCGCAAGGTGTTGAAAGAATCATTAGAGCACATCTCCAGGAAGAAACATCAAGCTCTTCCTACTGAAGAGGGTTGCTCACAACAAAGTCTGTCTTCCACTTACAACAGCACAAGATCATCCACTTTCACATCCGAAATCAACATATTACAAATCAGTCCCAGTGCACTTAACTTCACTGTCTGGAGAAAGTGAGATGGTCACTATGCATCGGGTTGACACCTGAGAAAAATCTACCAGTTCACAGGATTTAAATACATTCACTGGGTTGGAAAAGTGTTAGACAAAGCTGGTGTTTTCTGTCACGTTATTAACAAGAATTAGGCTTGGTGTCTTTCCCTTCTTTTCGAGCCCAAATTAAGTTTAGGAAGTTTGGCTACTGAAGTCAGTAGACTAAGTAAAAATTGGTTGGTGTTATCAGAGACAAATCAGAACTGCAACTTTGAGCTTCTTCTTATATTATATCCAACATTGATCAGGTAATATTGTTCAATCCGCTTACTGAAATGTAGTCTGAATTAAGTTGAAGCAGTAATGATGATGAATATATTCATAGTGAGAAAACACTGGATGAGACTAGACCGATTGCAAAGGTTTCAGCAGGTCAGCTCTAATGAAGCAGTTCAGCCATTGTATTCCCTTTTTCTGACCTATACTCCCAGTATATTTTAGAGCATATTAAACTCTGGTGAGGCATTTTAATTGAGAAAATTAATCTGTTCTTACAGCATTAGAAAGGTAGAATGCTTCACAACAGTTCAGTTTGCCCTGCAATAATATTCTAATAGATTTTTTTTTACCTCAGCTCTGCATAAGGTTTGTACCCCTAATAGTATTCGGTTTACTAACATGTCAAGGGCACTTCCTTCCCCTTCCCCCACCAGCCAGGGAAATACCTTAATTTCTAAGATGACGCATTTCCCCCCTCTCCCCCCAGTTATATATATATGGTTTTCCTTTTTTTCATTCTCCAAATACACCTCATTTGCACATGTAAATATTTGAAGGACCTAAAATTTCATCTGGCAGATCTAAGATGATGATGTTCATGTTTAAACTTTTTTTTTTTTTAAACTAAAAGTATTTCTTTTATTATCAATGCATTTAGACCTCTGCAAATAGGCTTTTTTGAGACCTAAAAATGTTGAGGGTTAGTGTCTCTGCAAGTGTAAATCAGCATATTTCCTTTGATAAAACTGTGTTAGGTAACAACAGCCAGGATCCAGTCCTGACTGGATTGTCCCTAAAGTAGATAAAAGTAGTCCTGAACTCTGAGGCATGAGCCAGTACCAAAGAGATTTCAAAGACTGACTGCTTATGTTTCCCCAAAGTTAAATTCAGATTGAAGCCACTCACTTCGCTTTAAAGAGCTTTCTTTTTTCAAGCATAGTAAGCAATTGACTAATTTGCTTGAAAGAATTGTGCATGGAATAGTCCAATGGATACAGTTCTGTTTTGCAAAGGTATCAAGAGTAATTATATGCTCTTACTCCAAAGCATACAGGACACTTGATGCAAAAGTGAACACAGCTCTGAGCAGTCATTTTATTTAAGAAAAAAAAAAAAATGAACCTGTCGAACTAGACATCATAATCCTGTGGCATCTGTTCATGAAGTGAAATGCTCCCGAAAACTGACTGAAGCTTTTGTTATACTGCAAGATAAGATCTAGGCAGATAGAACTGCTGCAAATATTGAAGATGATCTTATGCACGTGCTGGATCACGTAACAGGTTAAGGCACTTCCTTCCATTAATGAGTCGGTGCCTCTTTCTGTAACTAACATGCTTGATTTTTATTTTGGGCTGTGTGGGAAACATTCTTTTGCATTGCAGAGTCCTTCAATACCGTCCTTCACCAGGGGTTAGGATAACGTTTAGTTACTTGCTCAGTAAATAATGACTGAGAACATACATTTTCCTTGCTGGTGGGGAAAGGCACAGTATTATTGAGTATTTTCTCTGCTAGCTGTGTTCCAGCCACCTCAAAACTTAACAAGAAACAGAACAAATTAAAAGGCACATGTCCTACTCATAAAAAGCCTGTTGCTTGCAGTCTGCGCACAGTCCTGTGCATGAACTGACAGTGTGAGCTAAGCTACCAACCGTCAAACTCCTCCGATTCAGGATGGAGGCCAGGCGTAGCACTGTGCCCAGGCAGCACCTCTGCTGCTGCTCCCACCGTGATCATAACTGTACTTCAATAAAAACTCAAATTGCTTTTGGCTCAGATGTAGCAACAAACACCTAACCTTATCTTTGCAAGGCAATGTATACAGAAGTGCAATACAAGACTACAGGAAAGTACTTTTTATTTTTTGTAGACAACTGAAATGGGATTCAAGACAATGAAAGATATATTTTTTCATCTTTTCACTGTCTTCAGCTTTGTGAGTAACAGTCTAGCTCAATTATTTGCAGATGATATAAAGGCTATTGCTGAAGGACTATGGATCAGTTATCAAAAACATCACCTGCCTCTGTTAGGTTTACCACAAGGCTAATTCTTAGTATCCTCTATTTGCCAGGGGAAATATTTCAAATAATTATACAATTACAGAAAGCTGCATGGAAGAGTTCAGTATGGATTATTTCACTTAAATTCACACTCTTCATTGCTTTCTAGAGCCTCTTAGATTACCCAGTACAATTATATAGCTCAGAAGACAAGCAAACAACCTTTTTATTAAACTTTAATAGAAATAAAGTAGCAAATTTCATAGGTGCAACATATTAGCCAGAATTCATACAATCCTGATGACAATTCAGGGAATTCTCCAATTTTTCTTTTTGCCTTCTATTTCCTTGATAGTTTCATGCCTTCACGGATTTTCGTTTTTTCCTTTGGGCGGTGCTGAAGAATACTATGCTATTCACATAATTTTGGCCATTGGCTTCAATGAGAATAAGGCTAGAACCAATAACGCATGTTATCATAAAAGTGGCTCGCAAACTGTAACTAGCTAATTCTTACCGCACTGCTGTGAAGGTGCCATTAGTGATGTTATTATCCTCACTTTACACCGCAGAAAGAATAGTTAACACAGAGGCTGAGTGACTGCTGAGGGCCTTGGAGGGAAGCAATGTTTGTACAAGAAAATAGACTAAGAAAGAAGCTCTTAGCTCAAAGGGCAAAAAGTGCTTTTCATTACTTAGGAAGAGAAAAGCAAGCTTTAGCTAATAACATTCTTGTAGATGTTTAGGTGGAAAACTAAGATAGGACAAAGAAGCAATAATAAAGTAATCTCTCTAATCATCTTAGATGTATCTAACTTTTTTAGCATACCAAAAAGCATCTGTGCTTATGTGGCTAAAAATGATAATGTAGCGAGAGCAACAATATACACTTCCTCTATACACATTCACATTTAATCTGCTGAGAACATGAAAGAGATAGATCTATACACAAACTTTAGGCAGGTTTTGAACATTTTTGAAACTTAAGTACCTGTACATGAGTTATGTTGCCGATTCATATTTAGATACATTCTTGGCTATGAAACCCCATAGAAAAGTTATACGTAGCAATAAGTATCAGTGCCACACGAATCATGGGAAGAGAGAAGATGGTACTGTTATCATCTATTCTCATTTCCGAGTACATTGTTGAAAAATTGTATTGCTTTAACTAGGCTAGTGTTTCTCTCCTCTTTGCTGTCTGTAAGTATCTGAGCAAAACTTTTCTCCCATATGCATTCAGAGTTAAACATGAGGTTAGTTATATTTAATCAAGGATGCTGCATGACTATTCACCACCTGAAAAGATGGGTTACAGCAGTGTGGAGAGTTTATCCCAGAAATTTTGCTCCAGTAAATCAGTGCAGAATTAATACAGTCCCAGGGCAGAAAGCCATAGAAGTTAACACAAAAAAGACTCCTTTGATAGGCCTGATACCAAGGCAAGTAAAATCAAAGGCTGAAAATTACATGTACATGCCTCAGTGTGTAAAACCTGGGGAAAAAGTATTTTGTCCGAATATACAAAAACTGGGTTTCAGTGAGCTGCTAAGTTTTATGATCATTTCTAGGAATGATGCCACAGGTGAAGTCCAAAGGGTTCTGAGATGAAACTAAAAAAAAAAAAAAAACCAACACACACACCACTGAAAATTAGCATTTCTCTTTATTGTCCACTTCTCTCTAAACAGGTTTCTTTTGCCCACTGGTAAGTTGAATCATCTTCTTCCAAAATATGGCCTTTGCATAGCTAATAGAAGCTGCCCCACTAGCTCAAGTGGAAGCAGTTGTAGCATTCAGAAGATGCCATCTGACCAAGATTGAAAGATCAGTGCCAGGCAACAACTGATGGGTCAGAGCTACCTACTCCAAGCCAAATTAATATCCTCTCTGCAAAGGAGCTAAACTACCGCTGTAGTGTCCTCAAGTTAAGAATCTATAAAAACACTAGRAGGGCAGTAAGGGGATAGACATTTAAGTCTTCCGCAGGGCAGGAGCAGATTTGCCATAGCTGCACCACTGAGGGAAGAGGGGATTCTGCAGTAAGTTAACCATTCACACACGTGTAAACTACACTGCAGCTGAGCTGCAGGATTTAGGGGTCTTTTGGGGGGGGGGGTGGGGGGGGGGGGGGCGGCATGGAGGTTAACAGCAAGTTAGCCATGCAATTAATTTGACCCCATACAGATCTCCGGTATGAGCCCTCCATATTTAGTGAAACAGAACGAGCATCTGAAACAAAGCTAACCAATAAAAAGTTGACTTTAAGTGGTTTTCATTGTATGGATTTCACTATCCAAGTAATGCATAGAAAGTATACTCTTAGCAACACACAAGACATGGCCCTTCTCTTTCTCAAAAGGAAAAAAAAAATCTTGCCTTGGCCTGGGTGTGAACTCAGTAAAGACGGGGGGGGGGGGAGGGAGGAAATCAGTATCAATTTCAATGGCATGTCAATGAACAGGTAGCAACGACAAGGGTGAAGGGATGTGCAAAAGAGCCAGGAGAAGTATGAAGTGCCTGAAATTTTAAAAGGGTTTTCAGAACAGAGTAAGCATACCTTGTTCCTTTGAGCAAGCTATAAATAAGCTCATGTTAGTGGCATCACTCTCCAATTGCATAGCTTAAAGAGACCTCAAGATAGAAAGCACTGTCAGGCAAGTAGATTTTTGCATGATGTAGACCTCTTGCTTATACTACAAAGAAAGCTGAAACACCTGACCTAAAATGGGGAGCAAGAGGCAAAGACTAACTGCTAAGTGTTCAAATCAAGGGAAATACTACTGGAAATTATTCTTGCTTCTAGAAATAGAAACCCAAATTAGCAGACAACTTACGTTAAAACAAATTTGCTGATATCTAAGCCTATTGCCTGTCTACACAGAGCTGGGATCYATGCATCACAAAGACCAATCTGGTCTTTTATAGGCAGGTTTATTTGGTCTTACAGCTTCAGCCATTGAGCTTGTTAAATTGGTAAAAATCAGATTATAATCAATATAAAAATAACAATCATAAGAAAAAAATGCCTATCCTGAATTACTATGGCATAAGATCTATAATGCATCATATAAAATGAATTTTTTTTCCTTTCTTTTTATTGCTCAAGCATTAGTTTCCATCTCAGGGACTGGACTATACAGAGGATTGGTAATGAAATACAGATTGGCAATGGAAAAGCAGCTTTTCACCAACAGGCTGCCAGCTAACTCCTGTCCCATCAGCAGAGATCCTCCTTGGCCTTCTGCAGCCAGCAGGCCAGCTGTCCTGCTCCACTTCTTACCAGATGCATTTCCGTATCCAAAAAATTAAACACTGCCTGGAATGGAAACTGCCCTGGGTGTGCATGCAGAACTGCCCTCTCACAGGCTGCTGGCAGGCCTGAAGACCCAGACATAACACAGGATGATTGCAACTGTATTGTCACCTTGCTTGCTTATAAAAAAACAGGCAATGAGCTGCAGCTGCACTACTGCATTTTGCAACACTCTGTTCTGTTACAGAGCACTTCTGGGGAAGTTTTGAGAAACCACTGGCTGTCTCTAAGCTAGGTTGCTTTGCTGCTGGGCATGTTTCCTTGCTCTTTTTGATAATCATACCAATACAGTTTGGCACTTGGATTGCTGCGTCTTGTGCAGACTTATGTTGAGATTACACTCAATGCTGCTTTCTGGGAGGCTGAAGACTACAACTCCAGAGTGGCTGCATAGACCAGCTGCTTGCCAGAAGCAGAAACCTTGGAAAGCTAAGTAGGGAATGAAATTCAATACCTGTTCCTTTCACTAGGAGAACACTTTGACCCAAGATATGAAGCAGCAATTACTGAAGTGCACTTACAAAACTGTGGAAAGGAACTCTACTGTAATAATGAGCAACAATATTCTCCAAACTGCGTACATGCGATACATCATTCAAATGAGCACTCACACTGAGCACAGGCAAACGGAGGCAGAGACATAATGCACTCAATGCCAGCCTTGCAGAAAAAAAAGATTTCTAGTGAGAGAAAGGAGGCTTTTATATCTGGAGATGACTAGGCTTCCCAGGATTCACAGAAATAATGGCTCTGTCTGCATCTTCATATCCTGGACACGCTAGAGCTAGGCAGGTCTGGCCAGGTGCTGCATCCTTTATATTTTTATGATGCTTTAAAGCTTATTGCCATTATTATTATATCAGCAAGTATTTCTTGGTACCACTGAGGTCATAAAATGCCAGGCAACAGAAGTCACGCTTAATCTTCACTTTACAGTCACAGATTTGTTTTTAAGACAGCAGTGCAGATATCAAGAAAAGGAAAATTCCCATTCCTCTACAAGTCAATGGCGAAACTGTCGTGTACCTCAAGGTCTGGAAGGTAGCCTGCAGCATGAGAAATACATCAGCACCTTAGGAATTCGAGTGCTCCAGGCAAGACAGATCACTTATCACTGAAGCCAGGATTAGCATGCTGGACTGAATTATATAATGATGGGAAGAGAAAACACTTTCTGGAGGAGAAATCTCAAACTTGGAACAGCCAGAAGAGTGCTCAGGATGCTCACCTCATATACTTTGCTTCTCCAGGGCAAGAGCAATCCCATTAGGGATTCTTTCCCTTTTCTTGTGCTGCCCAGCAGTCAAGGAACAAGCTGGAAGGGGAGAGGTATGGCATCTTAGCAAGATGCCTAGGTTTCTCCAACTTGCTCCTGCAGTTTTGGGTGTGGTGGCAGCTTCCAGATGTTGGGAAAAAGCAACAGTGGAAGTAATCAAACCTAAACATTTCTTTACCCAGGACAGCTATTGTTTGTGATGCTTTTCCTAACCTGAGCTACAGACTACACCAATCTCCAGGTTTGGGGTGTAGAAAGTGGTGTTTTTTTGTTGGGGTTTCTTTTTTTTTGGTGTTTTTTTGTTGTTGTTGTTGTTGTGTGTGTGGTTTGTTTTTGGTTTTGGTGCGGTGGGGTTTTTTGTTTGGTTTTTTTTTGTTGTTGTTGTTTGTTCTTTGTTTGKTTTTTTTTGTTGTTGTTGTTTTTTTAAAAAAAGTGCACTAAAATGACAAAACTACCATATGAAACAACCTTCCACCCAGCAGCCAAGAAGCCTAGGTTGAGGCTGTGGGACTATTTAAACCATGCCTGTCATGGCTTGGCAAGTTTCTGTGCAGTTGGTGGTTTGAGAAGGGTCCAGAGAGGCTGCCTGATCACCAGTCCTGGACACAGCCACACAGCAGGATGTCTCCACATCTGGCAGCATTTACCATTGCTGTCCTGCCTCTGGCAGGGAAAGGAGTGAATGGGGACTGGCGTGCTGCCAGTGCTCTTTAGCTGGCCCGAGGTATGAAGGGGGCATGGCTTTCCATCTTCTTCACAGCCATCAGCTCCAGCTGAGAGCTGCGCTGGAACAGCTTTACTTGCTGGCTTATCCCAACTCTGTAATAGCTGTAGTTGACATCAGAGATTCATTTAGACACTTCATTTTGTTATCAGTGTTATATTGCTTCCATGAGCACATCACTTAAACCAGCCAAAGCCAGCATGCTTCTAAAAAACCAAAGTTATTCAGAAAGGGAAAAACCCCAAACCAAAACATTTAAACCCAGAAGAATTTTAATTTAAGAGCCTGATAAGCAAATCATGACAAAGAAGTGTATAGCTCTATCACCTCAGAATTCAGCTTTTCTTGCTGTCCCACGATCGAAACAGCTTGACCTAGAGGATCCTTTCAATTCCCCCATTTATCCATGTAGAAGGAAAAAAAAAAAGACTAATGCCCATCACAATAAGGCAGCTGAAGAAATTTTGGGTTTTTTAACACTTTCCCCTATGGAAAAATCTTTCCGGAAAAAATCTGGATTTTGTGTGTGGGGGGAATATGTTTGGGCAGGGGGATAAAGACTCCTAGCTTGCTCAAGGTAAAAAGCTCTTTTATTCTAGAGAAATTGTTTTGAGTGTCGCAATATCCTGGGATAGTGCAGTAGTAGAGAAAGTGGTGATTTATAGTAGTTGAGAAAGAGGAAGAAAGGGTGGCAGCAAGAACTAGTTGGCATAGTTGTGATTTTACCACTCAGACTTTCCACTTTTCCACACCTGGGCTGGTCTCTCTCCGAGAAGAGACCAAAATAAAATTATTTCTGATCTGCACTCTTACACATTTTTTTGGGCCGATCTACTAATCAATCATAAAACAGGCCTCAGTGTCCACAAGTTCTTTCAGGGTGCACCTGAAAATGAACATTAAGTAATGGTCCCTACAAAGGGCCACTAATGAATTTACTCAGACCCTGCCTATAAAGTCCTAAGGTCCTAATATTAAGTTAAATACGTTTTTCAAAGGTAGCATTCATGAGCACTGTGAGTGTATTTTACAGGTTTTATATCTGATGAGATCACTTCTTGGTTTCCTCTGCTCCAAAGCACACAGAACTCAGGCCAAATTCTGTCCTCATCTAAAACCAAACTGTCCCATTGGTTTCAGATGGGGGTATAGCCCAGGTCAGAACTGGCTCTACTCCTGTATTTCCTGAATGAGAAAGACGTGATCTCGTCAGGGCATTAGAGATCCTCTATAGGACAAGTAGTCACGTACAGAATGGTCTGTACCTGTCAAACACAAAGCCAGCATGCACGAATTGAACCACACCCTACATGGGTTCTCACGGAAACGGCAACATCCCATTTCCAGTGAAAATGGAAGTAAACGCAAGTGGTACAAATAGCTTATTACAGTTCTAAGACAAGTGTCATTTGATATTTTTGCTGATGTTGAGACAAATTTTTTTTGTTCCCAAGAAATACTGAGCAGACTCAGTTTGGCCAGAGAATAGCTGCCATGATGCCAGCTTGAGGAGATTTAGCACATACTGGGTTTAACCTATGTTGTTCTCCATTCAGACCTCAATTCTTCAGTCTTGACAGGATTTCCAAGAACCTCCTTAGCATCAGCTTCAGTGGTTTTAGTAAAGAGATGCTTTTAAACTGTAATTAAAACCCCTCAATCTGGACTTGTGAAAACACATATTTAGAAGGCAAAGCATAAATACTGTGCCCTGTTTCATACTTCACACTAAGCTTCCAGTTAGTAACAATTCAACGTGGCTAAGTGCTTCTCCAAGGAACAGATTTTGCAGATTACAAGGAAATGTAATATAAAACAGTAGCCAAGTTATCAAGATTGTATATTTAATAGCTAACTTTACATGCTCTGCTACTTCTAATGGCTCTCTTGTCCATGCAAAGGTATTCCTTGCCTGTCAGATCCAAGTAACCTGTAGCATTTAGCAAAAATGTGTAAGGCAGCCCAAGAGACAGCATTGATCTCAGTCAGGTAATCTGAAGCCATAAAACAGCTACTTGGTGAAGCTTGTGCAGAGATGAACACAGCCTCAGAGAATAATCTAACAGCAATAACATGTACTATAGTGAATGAGCACAATTTGAAACCAATTAGCATTATGAGAGTTTTGGTAAGTATATTGTGCAAACACCTATAATATTGCAGAGTATTGCTTTAAACAGGGAGAAGGAAAGAGGTAAATAAAGGTGTCATGTTTTGCACACGTAGCCAATGAGACATAAGCCCAGAAGCTTAGCACAAGTAGATGGTGCAGCTTTCTTATTTTCAAGTAATTTCAGACTGAGCTTTGGGCTAAGGAGGTCCATTCCACGGTTTCCTTTTTCTCCCCAGAGCTGCTTAACAATCCCCAATCCTATTCAGAATTGGTCAGTCTTGCACTGAATATAGGGATCAAAGAAGTGTCTTGGTCTCCAAAAAAAAATTCCACGTTTCTGAATTGAATACTGCAGAAACAATACCTATGCACTGCAAGACAGACAGATATTGTGTACTAACTTTTCAAAGGAGAGCTGTGACTTTCTACCTCATTTGGTAAATACATAGTTATAAGAGTTGAAAAGCCTTTTATGGTCTGCAAATAGGACACTAGTGACCAGAAACTAAAGAGTCATCTGTAAAACCTACAAACAATGTATTGGAAAACTGAATTCAACCCACATTCAAGAGTACTTAGATTTTATTTAAAATAGGCAGAGAATGATGCACTCTATGAATTATGTACAATTCAGTTCACATACGTATCGCAGAATGCACTGAAAGCCTCCTGCCAGCTGCTACAGAGATCCAACAAAGCCAGACTGAGGACCTGTGGTGCCTGCTTCAGAGCAAGAGCTTTAATACATCTCCACCCAAAGACGTAGAGACCGAACAAGAGAATGTTTCGCGTTGTAATTCAGAAGGTGGTAGCAATATTTTTGCAAAGCATATAGAAAGGAGAAATTCTTTGCATTGTTTCTCAATATTTCTTGAAGCATTTTCTTAAGATATTTTGTGAAGATTTTCAGTTTAATTTTATATAAAGCAAGCCCCCCCAACTGTGAGTAAACAGAGCCTTTATTTTCTGTTCCTGCAGATAACTGCTTTATCTAGTAACTTTTCAAAACACCAAGCTTCAGAATAAGGTAATATTAGATTCTTTTTTTTTTTTTTAGTTTTTCCTGAACATTTGAACTTGAAAGTTAGTTCAACTACCAAAAATTAAATGCATTTAGTACATCCATTTCAAAATTTTGCAGTAAGCAGTGTTTTAAGGTCTTATTTCAACATTTTTGCAAGTAAATTTTCTGCCAGAAAGGATCAGATTTAATTCTACTATATAGACAGAAAGTTAACATAATATTCAGAGACAAACAAGTCGGTCATTGTAAAAGAGAAACAGTCATACAGAGCAATAACACAAAATAACCCTTTCAATGGAGGGTTGCAATTTTGCAACCGATTAGTCTTTCAAAAATGAAAATTAAAGAAAAATATTAAATCCTGTAACAACCAAACCAAAACCAGTATTTAGATGGGGAAAAACCTTCAGTTTTGGCTTCGCCAAGCCCTTCTTAATTGAGATAAAACTCCTTAAATAAGCATGGCTAATTTTTGCTTCAGATAATGCCGAATCAGATTGTCAACTGTATTTCAGTCAGCTGAGAGTTAAATTGCATTTATTCCATCTAAATGGAACATAAGACTTGACTACATTCCTTTCTGCATATCAAGTGTCAAGCACTGTTAGTCTCATAAAACACTGCTAGTCTCAGAGCAACACTGATCGATACATTTCCCCCCATCCAAAATGAAAAGAGCGTACAAATGGGAAGCTGCTGAAAGGACACAGCCTGGAGTCACGGTCAGAGCACGCACGTTTTCGTGCGCACGCAGAGGATGCGAAGGTCTCTCTGCACAGCTCTTGGCTCTGCACAGCTCAATTCTCACTCTCAGCCAGACTACAGATGTACATTAATGCTTTCGTTGCTGTACCCATAAGCATCGGTATGGAGGGTCATTATGCCTAATCCCATATGCCAGCCAGAGTTTAGCACAGTTATTTGTCAGATATTCTGGGTTAGCACCATTCTGTTCATTCAACCACACCATAACGAGATCTTCAATACAGTTGACTGGGCATTTATTTTGGACTTACCATATCTCATGTGTCTAAATGAATATGGACTAATTACTGAAACCATTAAAGCTACACAAATGCTTTGGACTATTTGTATTGTCGCATGCAACTGCTTTTGACTGCATTTTTAAGAAGCAGGGTAGGCAATTTCTTAGTGTATCAGATTTTGGGATGGCAGCTCCCCACAAACACCTTTTCAGCTTCCAGTGGGAAGCTCTTATTTCTCCCCACAAGCAGAACATCCAGCAAGACAGACAAGATGTCTGGGACTTTGCATGCAACCTTGGGGCTAATACCAGGGTTTTTTAAAAATCACTCCTGGTGTCATATTTGGTTAGCAAGAACCCCTACAATAATTTTACCCTGCTTCTTTAATGTGATATCCTACTCACAGTGGCATGCAGTTAAACACTAGCAATAATATTTCTAGACAGAGGTAAGAAATCGCCTTTCTATTGCAATTTTTTGTGGTTTCCTTTCTCAGCTTCCATCTTTCCACATCCCACTTTGTTTCCATGGCTTTTCCCCACTTCCACCAGTAGGCAATCTTGTAAATAACACAGATGCTCAAGTGGCCCTCCTCCTTCCCACTGCACTGACCTTTCTGTAGTATCACGTACAAGGCAGCCAGGCTATGGATTTGTCATTCTGCCACACCACACCAGGAACCACTGTGGGGACTGAAACTGAAAATCCAATTCAGACTTAAAGGCATTTAAGATATGGAAGAACCAGTACAGAGCTCTCGCATTTTACTTGGCCTGACTTTTCCACCCCTGAGTCCTCAGACAAATTCTGACAGCACTGACCTATTTCAATAGCTACTTTTACCTTGCACTTGACTGTATCACTCTTCACCACAGGCTCACAAGTTGATCTGCAATTCCCTTTTTCTCCTGATAGTGAGACAGTAGCAGATTGTCCACACATTTCCTCAACAAGGCAGGAAATTCTATAGTTTGACGTAAAGGCAGGGGTATCCACACTGAACATCTTCCCATTTTAAGTTTCTTTTATCTCTACAGAGGGTCTGTGTTTTTCCCTACTATTTTAGCAGGTCTAACCCATGAAGTTTCTCAGTGTGGTGCACTGTTATAGCTTTGTCAGTTAAAAGTACAAATGCATTTTGTGCTCAGTAATCCTCACGACTCCTCTGTAACATGGGAAAATGTTATTCATGCTCCTCTGTTATTTATACTCAGAAAAATAACTACTCTAACACAATGCTACATAAACCCGATAAGAACAAAGCCCAATTACCATAACAGGACAACATGTTCAGAACTTGAGAGCAAGGCTGATAAGCAGCCAGATAACAGACTAATGAGTAAAATGCCTGTAGTCTATTAAATGACTAATGAAGGTGTCCAAGACACCTGTAGCATTTTATAGAGGAAAAAATAAAAAGGTCCAAATATGGCATTTAAAAAAATACACCATAAACTCACGGTATACTAATTTGTCCACTTAGAGTGTGGATAAGCAAAGTAGCAGAAAAATTTTTTGCAAGTCTTACCTGGTTATATAGAACAACATATACAATGGAAATTAGTAAACATGTCCTGAATAAACAAGTAGACCTGCATAGCAGGGCAAGGCTGAGCCTTGGGAAAGAAGGTGTGGAAAGACTCTGGAGCAGCTGCTGCGGCCATAGGCGAGCATCTCCTGGAATTGTATTTGTAAGTGCCACTGGCCCTGCAAATACTTAATCCAGAGGGAGACAGAGACCCTGGAGAAAATAAGCAATATTAGCACTACAGCTGTTTGATTTCTCAGCAGGACTGATTTGGGCATGAGCACAGTGCAGAGACTAGCAAGGTAAACACAGACCGAAGCTGAGATGTGTACATCACACAAAACTAGTGACCATAAATAGCAGCTGTAGCACCACTTACTGACATTAGTAATATTATCCACCTTAAACAATAAATATCCTAAGGGTTATAAAGCCTGCAACTATCATAACTTCTAGCCTGAAGCAGTGTTTCTCTACTTAACAGTGATAATTGCATTCATTTCTTCCTGCTTGTTAGGCAAACAACTAGCAGTGGTAGAGGAAAAGTCATCATGACAAACCTTACAAAAGGCCTTGTGATAAATGGCAACAGTTAAGGCCACCAGCAAAATAACTCTAAATGTAGTGATGTTCTCTAGCTCCCCATCCAGTTTGCTCCTATGAGATCTGTTGAAAAACATCTGTCTCACAGCAATAGATGCAAGAAAAGATGAGCTGTGGTTTTTCCCTAAAACAAGGCGGAGTGCACAGTAGGCAAAGGCACCAGAGGACACAAGTATGCTTGGTTTTCCTTATTTTTCCTGTGTGACCTTGGTCACATCACTTAATTTGTCTGACTCAGTTTCTCCTCTGCAAAAATGGAGATAACTACACAGGAGCATTGTAGAATCCACTAACTCTTGAAGAATGTCAAGTACTAAACTGAACCAGCAACAAGTACATAAGACAAAGGAGGCTGTCATGCCAACATTACCTACAGCAGGGCCTGTTGCGATAGGACAAGGCGTAATGGTTTTAAACTAAGAGAGGGTCGTTTTAGACTAGATATAAGCAAGAACTTTTTTTACAATGAGGGTGGTGAAACCCTGGCACAGGTTGCCCAGAGAGGTGGTAGATGCCCCATCCCTGGAAACATTCAAGGTCAGGTTGGATGGGGCTCTGAGCAACCTGATCTAGTTGAAGATGTCCCTGCTCACTGCAGGGGGGTTGGACTACATGACCTTTAAAGGTCCCTTCCAACCCAAACTATTCTATGATTCTATGATAATTTAAGTTGTAATTTCACTGCCCTTGGTGTTTTCCCTTCTTCCCCGCCCACCCCCCCACCAAGATATAATCTGCTACCGTTTTACCGCCAGGAAAAGGAAAATCACTTTAACAGGCAGTAGTTTAATACCTTGAAAGAGCTCAAATAAAGACTTCCCAATAATCAAGCCTTGATTAGGGTCTAGTAACCCAATGCTTTGATCTGAATAGGGTAAATGGAAAATGAGGCTGCTACATGCTGGCCTCGACATTAACGTGTTCTCCCTTTCAAAGCTCTGCATTTAGGCTTCAAATACTCAGAAAGATGACATATTTCTGCTATGAAATATAATCAAGTATTGCAATTTTAGACATGGCAAGTTGAAATTCCCATGCCTATCAATGTTACATATGAAGATGGTTTGTTTATTAAGACAACAGCTGCTGCAAGAAGAGAGGGAAGTCACACCAGGGTTTACTTGCTCTGCAGTATCTTCCTCTCCACCCCCCAGCAGCCTCCAGGCTTTGTCCGTGACAGTCCACAGCTCAGCACAACCCACGGTCCCCACGGGAACAGGGACTCTCATGTCCCCACTTCCACAAGGGAGATGGGGGCTGCTCACACAAAGCTGCTCTTGCAGCTACAGCAAAATCCTGGCCCCGTTGGAGTCAATGGGAGATGCCATTGACCCCCACAAGGCTAAGTTTCACCCTTTGCTGAAGCTATGAAGTGTAAACAGCCTTGACATATTTCCAAAACCACATCGATATTTGCAGGCTGTGGGAACATGCACATATTCAGCATCCTGTGTCACTCAAACTGCATGAATTTGCACTGTTCTTTCAAAACAATTTCCAGAAACAGGATAATATTTTTAGGTTCTATTTCACATTGAAAAATAAAATAAAATCTGATTTTACATTTATTATTCATATGTTATTTCATGACATAGGTCAGTGATAACATTTAATACAACACATCATCGTACCAAGTCATGTCACAAGCTTTATAATCATAATGACATGTCAGATTAAGGCAAACGTGAAATATTCTATTTTTAAAAGCCTTAACGGTGGCTGCAGCTACTTAGTACTCCTTGAAACTTCTTAACTTTTCTAGATCAAAATATTTCCTTTTTCCCCTGTAATGAGACACATCGTTATTTTCCAGATCAAAGTATTAAGCTCTATTTTCTAAACAGAAGAGCAGCTGCTTTCAATAACTTTGAGCTTCTAGTATTAAATTAAAACAGCCCCTTTTGACTATGGGGCCTGTCAGGGCCTACAATTACTCAGTACCTAACCAGAAATAAAGCAAAAACTATATATAATAGCTATATATAAGCACAGTACATTTTAAAATTACAGTGATCTATTAGTGAATTTGAAGTTTCAAATGCCTTCTAAAATGCTTAATTTCAGGAAACATTCTAATATAATTTTTGTTTGAATGTGGAAAGAAAACATAACAAGATGTTGGAACTTCTAATATAACCAAGTTATCCATGTTAACCAGCTCCAGGTCTGGGCCGAGATACTGAGACATGGAAGAAGCTGAAAGAATCCAGTTTATTAGAAAATGATACTTTAAATTTTTATTTAATAACCTGGAATTGGTCACAGTAGTTGTTCATCATTTTCCCTCTGCAGCAGAGAAGTTGCTACAAGTCTTGGGTTTCTATGTGACTTTGCTCTTCCAACACTTTCAGGTTTTGATTTGTTTCTTATTATCCAAGAACAAACTTCTAATATCAGATTTTTGCATAACGATGCTGCAACCATTAGCAGGGACAGAAGAGAGTCAGAACAGCGCAGTGCCAGGCAGAGACCAGGAGTACCCGCGCAGACCACAGCCACGCTCCGGCCACTAAGAAATTTTCCCTGAGCAAAGGAGTTTCCAGAGCAAATAAGCCGCTTACTCCACCTACATTTTCTGCCACTGCAGGCTACCATTTCCTTTTCATAACACAGCTCACTGTTCTCAATACCATATGCCATTCTGTAACCATTCAGCTTACCATCTGAGATACTGGCATAAGATTTGCTCACGCAGAGTTTCACTGTCATGCAGCCTAAACACCTCTGCCCTGGTGTTCCCAGGAAACCAGCTCCCTTGGGAAGGGGAGTTCGACAAAATACTGAAGTCCTAGTTCCTTTGCCCGCYGTGAGCTGCAACTCCTCTTGGGTTTCTTTTGACTTGCTCCCACAGTACCAAGATGAGGATAAATAATTCCTAACTTGTAAACCTAGCTACTTGAAGCCCTGTACATCCATTTTGAGTAAGCGGAAGAGCACAAGCCATCCCCTGGCCTCCGAAGAAGCAGGACGCTCTTTGTACCGAGTGAAGAAATCATTCGGTCTAAATAGTGAAAAAGCATTACGTTTTTGTGGGCAAGATGATGCATACAGAGGAAACTGCAGTGAAGTTTAAGTATATGCGACAGGGCGTGGTTTCAACTGGAGCTGAGGCTTCTCCCGTTGTTTGGGAGGACCCAGAAAAAGCAAGATTCAAGGAAGAGGAGAGAAGGCAGAGCAGCATGCACAGGAGGAAGAAGGAGAAGCAGAATATTTGGAGGAGTGGGTTCAGCCAAAGTTGAAGCAGAACAGGCCCCTTCCTCCGTGCTCGGAAACACAAGCGTTCCCAAGCACGGCACCCACCCGCAGTCACCAGTGCCCACGCAGAGGACAGCCCTGCCGTGGGTCAGCCAGGGGGACACCCTGCAGCTCCCACTGCCCAGCTCCAGGGRACAGCAGCCGCACTGCTCCCAAATACACTCTGTAAGCACTCTCACGGTGACCTCCACACCACCTAGCCCGCAGTAAATCCTCATCAGCACTTACTCTGAGGAATTAAGGGATTATTTCACTAGAACTGCCCGAAATAAATACCCTGGAGACAACTTCTTTAATAGTTTACTAAATGAACAAGCCCAGTTTAGTTGTTGCATCCCTAAGAGCTGCATGAGATTAAGCAGTGGCCTCCCGTTGCCCTCTCCCCCACTGGCAGCCTCACCGCCAGCACAGGCCAGAGCAGGCATCAGCCTCCTCCTGCACATCGCAGGTCCTCACCCAGACCCCTCACCTGCCTTCCCACTACAGGCAGCTCCCAGCCTGCCTCCTCTGCTTTTGAGCACCAGGCATCTCCTTCTGCTTTAGCCAGCATCAGCCACAAGAGCCAGGCTGCATGTACCTTTGTGTTAGCGCACCAAGGGCTGAACCCATAACCCTTTATTAGCGCGGGCAACCCTGCACAAGCTTTAATTTATGACAGGAGCCAGACAGCCCAGAACCACAGGAGAACAGAGAAGTGTGTAAGCAGGCATGGAAAAAGTTGGGCTCTCACTGTCCAACTGCTTCTATGACTAGGCAACAAATGTACATGGTTGCTCTTCCAAAGATTAACCCTCTGCACTAAATAAATCCCTTGTTCCTCAATTCCAGAATAAATCTAAACGCTGTCCCAACTTGCAAGACTGTAGCATACTAACTCCTGCAGTACATTTAGAGGGTATACACACACGTACAGAGAAGAAAGCTCAAGAAATAAGCAATAGCAGCTGCACACAGCCAACCAGGCAGCACAAGTACAGCAGGAGGGAGGCAGGGCATGTGGAGGCATTGGAAAGCATATGGAAATAGCACTGAGTTTGTCCAATCTGTCACCATAACGCAGGGCTGCACACCCTGCTCCAGGTTCTACTGCATGGGGGGAATTTTAAGACCAGGTTAGCTCAATTTGTCATGAAGTTAACTAGTTCTCCTAGCAGGGTCATGCATGTCTGTCACTCCACATTCTGGAGGTACTGGCAACTTTAGGAATTATTATCTATTTTAGTCTAAGCTTCAAGCTCATTTGGAATTTTTTTACATCCAAACCAACATCACATGAAGCCTGAAAAAGTTCTAAGCATTAATTTTTCTTTAAATCAAGCACAGCCAAGTGCTCCCAGAGTGTCAGCTGAAAGCTGCACCAAGCCAACACCTAGACTGCAGAAATTCAGCACCAATGCATTATACAGATTCAGCACTTCCTAAATTCCACAGTTTGTGTCACATTCAAGCAACATGAAAGAGGAACACAGTGGGGACACATTACAAATTTTCTTTTTAAGGAAAAAAAGAATCTAGCCACCCTCTTATTAGCTTTTTTCCATCTGAAATGGACTTGTCCAGAAAGAGCAACCAATGCACCCAGTGGAGATACCTCAGCTGGGAATTCAGAATTAAAATTCCATTATGAGTAATTCCCTATCCTTTCAATCAAGGCTTTCTCCATTTCAAGACATAAGCTTCAGACCAGAACAAAGTAACTCAAGTGACCACTCAATACCAGTCAAATGCTTTAAGGCATCCCCAGATACTTACAGAAGTTCCAAGAGCAGAGAAAGGAATGCTTTTCTGCATTGTTAACCATGGAGACCCCTGCATCATTGGCCTCATCTCTCCCACCTACTGCCTTTGCCTGGGAGGCCAGCAGCTCCATGCATGCTTATTCCAGGTCAGGTGCCATCACAGGTGCACCTAAAGTTAGACCTCCAAGTCCAAATTAAGGCTACTTAATCTGTCATTAATGGAAGTATACAACAGGCATGCAAACCTCCCAGCTGCTGTAGTTCAACATGGAAAGGTTGAGACTTGCTGCTTGAGCTTATGCCAGGAACCAAGGAAATATCCAGGCTCACTAGCGAGTCCATTTTAGCTCCTTCAGACAAGTGATCAAGCCCTTGCTAAGCCCCATGCCAGCTGTTATTAACTATAACCATCAACCCAGGCACAGCCACATGAACCATCAACCAAAGCCCAATGGTAACACAAGCAGAAGCCCAAGCACTCTCTCCCAGTATTAGGCAAGTGGATTTGTAGAGCCTTAAAAAAGCCAGAGGAACTCACTTGACTTTCATGGTCCTCTCATATATGCACACATACAAATATAAATAAATATAAAAATTTTGGCTATTCCACTTCTTTCCACAATCACCAGGACCTGTGTTATGGTAAGGAACTTTGGAATACTGGGTAATAAAACCAAAAGTTTAACATCATGACTACAGAAATTTTTTTCTGCAGCTACAGTCTTTTTTTGGTATTCACTCTTGGGCAGTTCCTGTGATGTATCTTCCAGCCAGTGCAATCTACCAGCCTGGTCTTCATATAAATTTAAATTAAAAAAAAATAATTCCCAACTCTTTAGGGTAGGAGGAGGAAACATTACCCCTCACTTACAGGGCTTCCACACAGACCACATGAAAGCAAAAGCTGTGAGGAGCCCATTTCATCTGCTTTGTTGGCAATCTTGAAATGAGAGGAGTTTAGGAATCTGCTACTAACAGCCCAGTTCACAACCATTTGCTCTCCGCCTTGACAAGTGGCAGGCAGTAGCTACAAACACCTTCTGTGGGATCTCGGAGAGTTCAGTAAGGGTTACATATCCGTATTTTCATCACTTTTCATGAAGTGCTTTAAATGTTAATAACGAAATTGGCCAGAGACTATTAAATACTGACTGAAGTGACAGCTCTGCTATAGTATTACAGTGTTTGCACAGCAATCATTCTGCAGGTTAAGTTATTTTAGGATGAGTGGTGTTTAAATTAAATATAGTCCCCTGTGTTCTTATTTCATTTAAAGTCAACCACAGACTGCATGCCTCAACATTGTGCAGAGTCAGTAAGTTCCGCTGAGTCTCATTTGTTTGTTTTGTTTTTACCCCTTATTATTCCTTTTGCCAGGCAAGATGAGGAAATTGAAAAAATCCTGCTGCAATACTTCACAGGCATTCATAGCATGAACCACCACAGAGCACGAATGATGCTAACTTGGTGAAAACCAGGCTGAAGTAATTTAACCCGAATAACACACACAAACTCTGCTCACCATCTTAACCACTGGCACTAGGCTTCAACCAAAGAAAGTCTGAACCTAAGTTTCCAACTTGTTTTCTACAAAAATTGGAGGCACTTTGAATCAAAGTGAATAAAGACAGAAAATCACAGGTCAGTTCTACCCAGATCTTTCTCTACAAGCAGAGGTAATAGAGCTATTGTATTTAAGGCAGAAAGAACAGCTTCAGTCTTTTTTATGCTGTTAATATGGTTGGACACAATTGTTTACCTGTTAAAAACATTTTTCAGATATGTATTATCTTCTTCAGACAGTTTATGCCATTAATGAGATTTAACTAATCACTTTTCTGGAAAGTGAGCACGCTGCAGTACTTGTAATGTAGCTACTTCTTACCAGGGAACTATTTCAAGTTACAGTAGTTTATAGTCCACTTTCCCCAGTGGCTTGAAAACCCGTAGTAAACATTAGCATTGCATCCATTAATAATACTTATTCAAGTACATTTTAATAAACACTGCATACATATGCATATAAGTACATGCTCTTGCATCAGCCTTTGAACTGCTCATAGTAAGATGTTTCCCAGAGCATTTACTGTTCCTGCTGTGCCACCAAGTGCATTTACTGTTAGCTGAGAGACAGCCTGATTTGTAGAAAGAGTAAAGAGAATAGCATTGCAAGGCTGTAGGGAAACCAAGCTGGAAAATAAAACAGCAAGTTAGATGGAGGTCTGCAGGATGGCCCCTTCCCAAGGGCACTGCCCGAGAACAAGCACAGCCCACAGCGGGTGTGGGGGTCACATTCAGTCACAGGGTTTATTTCAATTTTAACATGAAATAGCAGCACTCAGGATGGCGTGGATAAGATAGAGAGAAGCAGCAGGATACTTAATAATCATTTTTATTACCATGAGAACTAGTAACAAGGCTAGACCCCACACAAAGAATAAAAAGGAAAAAAACCTCTCCCTGACATCTAAAGACATGCCAGCAGTGCAGGGACCAGTACATTCAACTCAGCAAACTTCAAATTAGTTAATCCCCAGTACCAGTAGTAGTCTTTCAGAGATAAGACAGACCACAACCAAAAAGCCTGACCCACACTCAGCTCAATGCTTCCATATTTGTACAGCTATAAGAAACCAAACCAGCAAATTTAAAATCAAGCACTTCAAAAGTTACTTGCTTAGGAAACAGTTGTGGTATCTTAATGCACTTCAGTCCCTACCTCCTCTCTTGGAAGTTGCTCATCTTCCAGAGCCCGGCAGCCTCAGCAACATAAAACCTCAATAACTTACCTCCCAGTCCTGTGAAAACGGGTCTACACAAATCTGACAACAGCCCACGTGCTTCCACCAGCTCCTGTGCTGCAGCCAAACCCCCAGTCCCAGGCACAAGGAAAAGCCCTACCTCGGCCACYCCCCTCCCAAATCAAGCAGCCTCCACCACAGCACTCATTGCAAACAGCTGAGAGGCAATGACACCCCAAACAGCTCCAGCTGTGAACCCCAGGCCAAGCCCCACCGAAGGCAGGCACATAGCCCACACCTGAAGTACATCAATGTAATGGGGACGTATCTTAAATATCAGACAACTGAGAACAAGAGAACTGTAAGTGAACACTACCTAAACTAGGCAGATCAAAACCCTGTGTCATAAGTTTTACTAAGGGAATAGTTTTAAAACCCATTCTGATAATGCGTTTTTTTTCCTTTTGTATCAAACTTAAGTGTGTCAGTGTGGATAACTACATGCAGGATATTGCTGTGGAACACACACAGGTCTTTAAAGGCACCGCCTGAAAGGGGCATATGGATGTTCCCTGAAGGACAGAAGGTTGTGAGTAAGAGGCAGCCCAGGGAGTGCTGGGTGAGGGATACCAAACGCAGTCAGGAAGCTGAGAAGTTTGCGCCATCTGAATACATATTAAATCACCTATTCCATGAAAAAGGCTAGTCCTCCAACTCAACACGATTAACAGACTTCTACTCACTACCTTTTCTAAACACTGAACCATGGAAAGCTGGGCTTCGGGCAATTAGGGAAGAAGGACATGAAATGATCTAAACAGCTACCTCACATTTAGCTGAATTTGTATTTGCAGAATATTAAAGCCTTTGGACATCATCTTTAGAAAAGATCTGTTTTCTGGATGCCCAATGTAACACCTTAGAAGGAACCTGCAGTTCTGAGCAGACAAGTTCATCACTTCTAAAGCTAGACTTCTTTTCTTTTAGCTGTCATAAGCTGGAAGTCCCAAATCCCCAAATAATTGAAAATCTCGACACATGCCACGCGTTCCTGGAGTTTGCCGTGGTACAAACACTCAGCCTCGCTGGACGCAGTAGGCCCCCTCAGCTGAGTGTTGTTTAACTCGTGTGTAGGTATTTGCAGGGTCAGGGGCCTGAGTGATAAAGAACTTACGGGATATATTATAATAAAAACTGGAACTAGCAAGTTCTTGCTTGAGTAGCATTTATGAAGATTTATTGTAAATATATGTAAACATTAAGTAATAAGTGTTGTAAAATATCAGATTGTTACATGCTTTAGCTGCTCTGTATGAAAGCATTTTACCTAAGATAGCTTTTAAAGTAGTCCATGAATATCCGTGCTTTGCCATCTGCTTTCGAATTGAATGATCCCTCGAAAGCAGCACCATAAATATTTCCACAAATGAGTGATCTGTTCACATTATACCCGCTAATGCTGTCTCATGGCAGAGCAAACAAATAACTCAGATGTCACATCACTGCACACAGCAACAATAAGGTGCACTCTGGCTGGGTTTTAGCACATCACTAAGAACTGCATCACTGGTTGTCTCTGAGGATCTAACCTGGCTTTTTAGAGACATATTTCTTGACAGCCTGTCAAGAAAGGCTGGAGATGCACACTGAAGAAAGAATACCTTTAGCATCTCATTTTTTTTAGAGATGATGAATTCTAATCTGGGTTAACTCTCAAAAAGATCTGAACAAAAGGATGAATAGGAAGTAGGAAAAGAGGATTTGTAAAGGTGCTTTTATAAAATGAAGTCTTGAAGGCAGAATATGTAAAAGAATATTTTTATGCATCGATTATACAATCTGCTAGTCTAGTCAATATTTTAAAATACAAGAAATTAATTTTCCATGTTTATACAATTGTTAGCTATTTCAAAATGTTCTCATCAGCTTCTTGGGAGACAGTGAGAATTGTACCAGCCAAGCAAATGCACACACAGGGTTCGCTGAAGTTCATCGACTGAGGAAAACGGTTCCTCGTCGATGTTCATGAACTCCAGGTCGCTGCTTGATCTTCCCAGCAAAGTGTCCAGGCTGAAAAAGGGGCTTTGGCACAGGGGATTCCTTTATATTTATTTCCTGCCCGGCATTGGGCAGACCAGTGGGTCCAGAGGAGAGGGGTGCTGAGCAGTGCGGGGAGCACGCCCACCCGCCCTTGCAGCTCCTGCTCTCCAAAGCCCCACTGCCATTCAGGCCTGATGAAATCAGCAGCTTTGCCCTAGGAATGGGCTGGTTCGGGTGCCTACACAGAGGCAAGGAGAGCTTAAAATAGAGCTTGTCTCTGAGGCAGCAGGGCTGGGGAGGCTTTCCAAGGCCCCGTACCAGCCGAGTGCTGTGGTGCTTGCTGAGTCCGCCTGATGTCTGCTGCTCCCCCGTGGGAAGTTCTGTGGACACCCCTCTGTTGTTCCTTTTCTTTTATTTTAAAGTAAAGTAAAGTTTTAAAGAAAACCACGGGGTGGGTGAGTGATGTCAAATGCTTAACGGCAGCTGAACAAAACCAGTCTGGTCTACACTTGACACCCCATCGCTTACTGAGTTTTTATTTCAAAAATGAATGAAGCAAACCACTGCTTTAATAAGGCTCTTTTGTTTGTCAGAAATAAAACACGAAGCAGTCGGGGCCACAAGTGGGGAAATTATCAAGGAAGATAGTTAAAGTGGAGTTAATGCAGTTTTTCTTATAGATGCCGTTCTTGTGACAGATGGCCTGGTCTCCCTGCCCTCCTAACAGGAAAGAAATGGCCCTGCGGGAGGAAAGTAAACAAAATTTCAAATAGATCTATTGTTTCAGCAGACAGGAGAGACACCATACACTCAAGYAGCTAACAGCACTGGCTGACTAACCTCAAAGCTGGTCTTTCATACGAGGATTGACCTTTTCCTCTATGCTGCTTCTTSAGAGTATCCTCTAGGGCTAGCCATGCCTGGGAATTAGGAAGCTGACTTTAGCATCACAGCACCCAATGTAATATCTAATTTTGCCCTTGGGTTAACAGGTACTATTGGCTAACAAATAGGAAAAATGATGCACGGTGGTAGAAATAATAATACTCATACGATGGCACAAAGTTCTATAGGTTCTAAAAAAATTAAGAATACCAGATGTTACTGTTCTTTCCAGTTGCCATGCAACCACAGCTACCCTGCTATGCTTCACCTTCCTAATCTCCTTAACAGCTAACTCTAAAACAAGTACAATTAATTCCCCAATGAACAAGACAGGACATCACCCAGTCCTGTGGTTACAGAAGTGCTTTGACTGTTGGTATATAAACACTAAACAGATACAGCACCAGCACACAGCACGGCACTGAGCTGCGGTTTTGTAAGACTAACACAAGCCATTGTTGCAAACTATGATCTTTCCTGTAGTACAGGTTTTTACAACAACTCCTAACAGGTATTTCTTACGCTGCTTAGGAGACAGTCCTTGCCAGTCCTCTGGTGATCCAGGCAGCCTCTTACCCTAGAAACCCAGATAGAAACGAGTGTGCTGTGCTTCAGCTGAGCAGCACGTAGTGGCATTGAGACATGTAGAGTATTAACAGTTTACTCGCTATGCCAGCTTATGCCCTCTGACAATAACTATATGAACAATGATCTTATTTTCTCTTTTATGAGCAACGTCTCGCATGATCTGCTTTGTTGTGGTTTTTAAACAAATAGCTTCTGGACCATACGTATAAAAACATGATAGTTATAGCTGTGCTAAATCAGATCACTTCCATTATCAATAAAATGGATAGTGAACAGTGGCTTTTGCTTCTAACAAATATTTGTATGTATTTGTACATTTACGGAAAGTAATAAACACTCAAAAATCCCTTTTGTTCTGAAGTGGGTCTCATTTACACCAGGCACAGTCCCATGCTACTAACATTTCTACGTAGCCTCCTGACCACAGTGCAGAGCTGGTGAGCAGCCATAGAAATGATTGGAATTAGCACTGAATATGAAGGTGTTCCCAGAGTTTCTGATGAAGATTTTATTGTAATGACTATAGATTGTACAAGTGACATGCCAGTTTTGTGCAGTGCCTTATTTCACAATATGGAAAAAAAATACATGAAAGAGGAAAAAAGCTGTTCCATTTCATTTCCTGTGAATTCAAGCTCTGGGGAGCGGCATGTATTTGCATATAAGCTGTGTAGGAACAATAACGATGACATTTAGTATTTCGATAATTATGGCTTTCTGATATTTTCAAAGGTGTTCTTAAACGATAAATACTTCAGTTAAGCACATGATCTATATGCTCTCAAGCATTTACAAATGGTGATAATTCTCCATTCATCTGCTGTAGAAATTATTGCATTGGAAAGGGCCAGCAGACACACTTGGCTGTGAAATAGGGTGGTATTAAAACCTTTCCTTTTCAGACCTCCTGTGACTGTCCTGCTCCCTCTCAAAAATTCTCATGGGTGGATTGTTATTCCTGCCTTCAGCCCACTGCCAGGAGTCACTACATCCCTCCAACATAATCAAATTTCCCAGGCTGAGCTGTCCACTTTTGATACAGTGACCTTGACAACRTGGTCAAAACCAGGAAAGAGTTAAACAGCTAGGTGTGCCAGGGCCAAGTCTTCAGGAGAAGAAAATTATATGTTGGCTATAGTACCAAGAGCAGACCCATGTCTGGGACCCTGCTTCCAAAGATCTCCTCCAAAGATTTCAGATGCATTGTTCGGAAATGCAGCACTGTGGCCAGCTGTTCTGGTGGATGAAGATGAGAGCAGGACTGACTGGTTACTCCCAAAAGATACATCCCAATAAGTGGATGGTTAAGTACCCATTCACCTGTCAGTTTGGGGCTTTTAAGGAGGAGGCTGATAGGAAGCCAGTTAGCCTGGTCGTGGGGTGTTAAAAGAATTTTAGCAGTCTGACAGGGAGCAGCTGATTTGATCTATGCTGTGTGTAAGTCAAATAGATCTTACCCTTGGCTTCATGGCACAAGTATGTACTTGTCCAAATTATGCTTTCATGAGTTCATCAGGTTTTTAGGATTTGCCAGTCTTCATGCACTGTTACTCAAAGAAAAGTTCACAGAAAAAAATCACATGCTGTCTGCATAAAAAGGTTTGCGTAGCTGTGCTCTAAAGCCAACTCACGTTTCAAAGTCAGAAATGATCGTGTTAGGCTATAACTTGTAATAGCAGCAAGCACTGGCGCCATGATTTCCCATTTACTGTTTCTCAGGCACATGGAAAGGCAGAAAAGAATTTTTCAGTGTCATACAAACCCATGCACGAATCAGTTAAAATGAGATTTTAACATTCTGATTATATACTTAGATTATTAATTGCTAGTCCAGCCCTCCTTGTATTTTGCCCTCTTCTCATTATCTCGTTTTTGCAGTAGATGATAAGGGAGAAAGACAGACAAACCTGAATGGTATTGTAGCCAGAGGGGCATTTAAAATATTGCTCTGCACCTGGGAAACAGGTTTAATTACTGCTGCTGTCAAAATGTTTTAATGTAAACAAGTTTCCTGATGGATCACATTTCCTTACTGTGAGCTATCATCCCCCAAACACTATCCACTTTATGGTAGGGCTTAAAATGCAGGTATCATAAATTAGAGCAATGAAGCTTTTATGATTAAAGATGCTTCATCTGCTTTTAATGCCTCAAATTATAGAAACTATAACAAGCCTTCACATTAAAATTTAAATAGGATTAAGAGTCTGAAACTCTCTATAAAGTACGTATCATAGGCCTGATTCATTCTGAGATGGTGCAGAGCTTAGCACAGACATAGGAGGGAGGCAGCTCCTGCTTCCTCTCTTTTGGACAGCTTGGAATTGGTCTCGCTGTTGGCATATATTAAAAAGGGACTGAGACTGCCCTAACCTGCATACYGGAGACAGTCTTTGATGTACCAAGGCAATACTGTGATTGCTTCAGCCATGCTTTCTCTGTCATACAATGCTGCTCCCTCTGGAGACCTTCCTAAAAGGCACCACAGAGCCAGAAAGCATGGTCTCTGCCTGCGCTTTCTGCGCTATTCCTCAGGGGTTCTTCGGGTCCTTTAAAATAGGCAATGTACCTCCTGTATATCTATTCCAAAAGAGGATTCACCATAAAAATACCTGCACATGAATTGAGAGATGATTCTGATTACCCTGTTGTATTTGATTTATGTAATCATCTTATCCTATTCACATTACTCCTGGTAATAACTTCTGAGAGCATGTTTCATATTAAGCRGTGTTTGTCAAAAGCAGATTTAAAAACTGTAATTAAAACATTTGCTTCCACAACATATTTATATTCTGCTCATCCATTCAAGATACAGAAACAAGGTTCTTACTTGACCAGGCACCAATAGGTAAAGAAGCTCAGCTGTCAGATTTGCATATTACCTCCGAATTTAAAAAAAAAAAAAGAAAAAAAAAAAAGAAAAAAGTAAAATAAATGAAATTATTTCACGTAGGTGGTACATGAAAGAGGAACCTCAATTCATCTTATAAATTATTCATGGCAAATTATTCACTTGACTCATATAGAGATAAAGAAAGTGCTTTTTTACACTATAAAATCCACTCAGACTTAAAACCTGTATTAATATGAAGTAATGCATGATTATAGTTGGAGATGTACTTTTAAATCATCTTTGTGAAATCTGAGTTTGACTGAAGACACTTACTAAGTATCCACTCGGTTCCTTGATACGAGTAGTCACATGCAAAGTGTGCAAGTCAAGTGCAGAATTCAAGAAAAACCAAAGGGCACCCAACTTTGTAGATGACAAGTTCCCTCATTCTTTTGGGGAATGAAGCAAGTAAGAAAAGTCCAAAACACTCTAAGGGCATTCCTCAAGATTTCTGATTTGTGTTGTGGGCCACAGCCTTCTCTGCTTGTACCACAGCAGACTTTTCAAACTGTTGGTATTTTTTCTAATACTTACCAGTTCGGACTCATAAGATCCTTTTGCTAAATTATGAAAAGTCAAAGCCCTGATTCTCCYGGCCTTTAATCACATTAACAATGGTACTGTGAACATGCCCACTGATTTATTGCCGTAGTTCAGATGAGTGAAACTACATGTACACCTGCATGTTAGCAGCCTTAGAAACACACAAGGAAACTCTTAGTTAATCAAGGCCAGTCTTCCAGCACTGAAACACTACTGTAAATAAATGCCCTACAGAAACAGAGTTCTGTATTTGAAACAGTCCTTTTATTAGTGGAAAGCTCTTCCAGAATATAACTATGAGAGTTAGGAACATTTCCCCCTAATTTCTGTTCTACATTCATTCATGTTTGTACCATTTTGTCCTCCTTCAGCATGTTAGGATTAGGACCTAACTTGAAGATGCTCCAAGTTTGATTAATACCTCACTTTCTTACCTGAGAACCAACGTAACACATCTCACACTTGACTAAACACCACTGTATCACATGAAAAGTCATCTTCAATAACTAACATTCTTCGCYGATCAAACATAACTGTGCTAAATGAGAGGCACTGAAGTATTCTGCAGATCCAGAAACCTGTTCACACGTAACAGCATGGACTACAAAGCTGTAATAACTGCATGTTCCCTCTCTACTATACACACTAACTAGTTTCCATGGTGATCTTATATTTCAGAGCAAATACTAACACTAGGCAAACTGGATAGCTGGTGATAATGTCTAGATGGTGGCATGGTACTGGACGTTACAACCTTTCTCTGGTGATGACAGCAGTAAATCCCTCCAGACTTACAAGATCAGTGTCTTATTTGGTCTTTCCCAGGAAGCTCCTGGCCCATCATGTCAGCAGTTGGAAATCAATGTCAGACTTTATCTTCCCTCTCTCCAGCGAACATGGATGTCGATGTAATATTGCTGGGCATGTTATGGGCTCCACTTGGTCCAGTTTACTAGAACACCTATAGCTAGCCCTGGCAGCTTCTGATTACCACACCATGCACAATATTACCCACGGTCTGTTGCCAGACTTTTGTGCTAGCAGAGTCCACATTTCCTTTAGAAATAGGAGCTTTAAGTCCAAATTTTTTATGAACAAAGGGGAAAAGAAAAGCAAGTGAAGTTTACCATTTAAAATCAAAGCTGTATGTGCAATAAATTTTAAAAAATGGTGGTTAAATTGAGATGCCAGAGTTACCTAAATTCACGCTGTGACATTCAAATTCATATGTTTTTTTCTGTATATTTGTTAAGATGGCTGGTTTATTTGTCTTAAGCAGGGTCTTTTCCATTGTTGCTCCTTTTAACTGGTGAGATTAAGGCCAGTATGAACTTCAGCCATCTGAAGTCAGGCTTCATTCCAATAGTAAGATTGTCACTAAGACGAAGATTGATGAATTGATGCAGAAGAAACCTGATATGCCCAAAGTTGTGCCCAGACTCCCTCAATAGGATGGCAGATACTTCATTCAGTTGCCTGGATTTTGTTTGCTGATTTAGAGTGATACAGATTTTGTTCTGAGGATATTTTTTTACTTCAACTTACGAATAACTGCAAGATATAAAAACTATCTTTTGTGTAATTCATTAATATTAATAGGTTTGAATTTCATTCAGAGAATTTAGAGCACTGGTTATTTTCAAGGAAACAGTATAAATCAGTAAGACAATAATCATTAAGCTGTGATGCTATTGTATTAATTTATTACATCACCCAATACTAGTAGAGACATCGTTCAAAATCAGAAACTCACCAAAGAGTTTCTATTTTGAGCCTGACCAGATGACCACCTGTCTTTAAACAACGCTTTTGCTTAAAAGTATGTTTTTGGATATAGACACGGTACTTAGAATTTTTAATTATAATGCACATTCTTAGCATCATTTATCTCACCTCACCTTTTGCTTTCTGTCAAGAAATCCCCCTCTTCTTCCCACTCAGATATATTTCTATGAATTGCATAAGTATTTTGTGCTTTACTTTTACCTTTAAACTTTTAATCCCAAGTATTCAATGCATTTGCAAAGGATTCTTCCTTCAATAGGCACATATTAGAGACAGGCCTAGGCTGCAAAGTTTGCATCTGTACCTTCATTTTCTTTACAGATATTAGGAAAATAATCAATAATCTATGTGCAATTTGGGAGAAAACTTAATGTGAAGTAAGGAGACATTGAAATCAGATTTTTTTCTTCTGGGAAGAGATTTCCTGAAAGTTTCCACTCTGGAATATCCAAAATGCAGCTATGAGATCCACAGCTGACTCTCTCCCATCCAAACAAGGCAATGCAGAGAGTGGGAAGTTCTATGCACTCCGCTCCTTCCCTGCAGCTAAGCAGCCACTCTGCTCCTTCTAAAAGAAATCAAAAGGGATTTGGACATTGCTAGCGGACGGGCATAGAGCTGTCATCACAAAATTAAAACACAGAAAATAAATGTAGAACAGTCTGAGAAAGTCTAAAATAAGCTTTTACCCTTCAGTTAATTAATTCTGGGGGTAATTTTTGATCAAATCTCATTTTTAACCTTGCTGTCAGGTGGTGAATCTCCCTGTTTTTCTGAAGCAGGTGTTGGCTGATAGCAATATCTTATCTTAGATCATACATCTCCAAAGACTTCTATTTTTTAAAAGAAGGCTTACATTGGGAAGGGACAGGAGGTCTTTTGAAATTACTGTACAATGCATATATTTAAGTTTATTTGTAAGATTTTGCAAGACGTGTGTGCCCAGCAATGTGCCTTTCATGAAAGGTGTTTTGATTTATCACTGAAGCAAACATTTGAATGTCCTTTTCAGAAATATAAAAAACTGCTATAAAGCTTTTTCTAGAACAAATTATTTAACTAATACCAAGCAAAGTATCTAAAAAACTTATTTGTTGTTGTAAATAAAATACAGCATCTGAAAGGATATTTCTCTGAGTGACTGCTGAAAATCCATTTTCTGTAACATGTGCAGCAGAAATTTCACATTCATGCTCATCATAGCATTAGGGGCCTGAGAAGAATCTATTCAGTTCAGTGACCTATTATCCATGCTATTTGATTAGATGCAGCCAACGCTTTTCTATTTGGATAAAACTCAGCTTAAAACATTTTTAAGATTTCTTTACCCTTTTAAGGAAAATATGAAAGATATATTGTACCACAGTTGTTTATCATCCTAAAATGGCATAGTATGAATCACTCAAGCTGAATTGCAAAAAAAAAAATCTGTTCACTATACATGAAGGGAATCAGGACTTAAGAATTAGAATTGTGAAATACTGGAACTTGCAAAGTACTTTAACACCTGAAACGGAAACATTAAGGGCCACAGTTTTGAGACACAGCAGCACCTGAAGATACAGAAAGGCACCTTGTGGAATTTCAGAAGTCCCCACGCATGCATTCAACCCACATTTCTGTCARTATAAACTGACGTGCTGGACACATCTGTCTGCACCTTTATGTTTTTGTCCCCCTATACCTTTTTTTCTGACACAATATATCTGCATAGAAATAGCCGATATAGAAAACAGGGCAACTTCTCACACCCTCTTACTCTGCAGTTTCCGCAGCCTTTCTTCGTGAAGTCAGTGGTCTGCCTGGATCTGAGCAAGCTCAGCCACGGGCCGCTCTGAAGGAGCAGAGGGCCAGCTGTGCAAAGCGCTCTCGGTTTGGCAGCGTTATTTGCTCAGCTGTGGACAGCAGCAGCTCGTCCTCTGACAGCCAGCGCCTCTGCAGGTTTTGTTGACTGTGGCTGCAGGGAAAAAAAAATCACCCCAAACGGTGACTGTTTTGGCTGCAGTCATATTGGAAGGAGCCCATTTAGTCCTCTGCTCTCTCCCACTGAGACTGGTAATGTGCACCTTAGGAAGGTACTGTCCCTATGCAATTGATGTGGGCTTATTAGTATTTATTAGGTTGAATACAGAATACAATTTTGTTGGCAGTGTGCTATATTGAATATGGATGAACTGCAATGTTATCAATGAAGTTGCCTTCACTGCTGACTGCTTTCCACTGCATAAGATAAGACCATTCACAGTTAAAAGCTGTTTCTTCAGCTGTCTTTGGGGGCCAGAATTACAGAGGCACTTATGCACCCACTAAAATCAAATAAGAATTATGTCTAAAATTTTTTCACAGTCAGGCTATTAATGACTCCAGTGCTCACAAGTAGTCTATTTTATATTTAGTGCTTTATGGCAGTATATAACAATAAGATAAGATTTGCACCACTCCGCTTAGACTTTCAGTTTCTT
The DNA here is from genome assembly GCA_035582835.1 of Phoebastria nigripes. Classification (NCBI taxonomy): domain Eukaryota; kingdom Metazoa; phylum Chordata; class Aves; order Procellariiformes; family Diomedeidae; genus Phoebastria; species Phoebastria nigripes. The sequence goes on along the minus strand of JAYKAV010000445.1, from coordinate 3,969,847 downwards.
AAGGCACAGTCCTCAAACCATACAACCCATAGATAAATTTGTCAGTGGCTGGGAGTGTACTCAAGGAGACATTAATAGGGGAAGAGAGAAAAGCAGGTTGCAAAGGGATTTAAGGAAGGAGAATCTCAACAGGGATACAGAATCATAGACACTCTCTTAAAATTTCCTTTTAAAATGTTAATAAAGGATATTAAGTACAGAAGTGCTCTAAGGAAACAAGGCAGATGCAATTATTAAGAACAAAGTAGCAGCTAACCTTCAGGTTTTGGATTAACACGTGTTACAATTCAACAACGCCTGTGAAAGCCCATCAACTCCAATCTCTGTTCCTTGCCTTTCTCCAGGTCCACATAGCATAGGACAATTTAATACTCAGGCTAAGAGGCTTAAGTATTGGCTTTTACACAATGTTACCGCTGTTCTGTCATCAGGGCTACAGCTATGACTATTGCTACTACTGGTGAAGAGATGCAAGTTCAGATTTTGGGGACTGCTTTGAAGTATTTAGGCAGAAAATGCAGACAATTAAACCAAAAAATAATCATCAGTTTCTCCCAGGGAATGTAACAGAAAAATCTAACAAAATTCAGCAAAGGGCAACGTTTTATAAACGGATTAAATAAGATTTGGTGGATAAGACAGAAGAATGGACTGATAAAGCAGAAAATCAGAAATGAGAACTGTAGGATATCTTTGTTCAGTTAAAAAACAATTTCTGATGGGAACATAGGCAGTACTGGAATGGAATTATTCTTAATTTTCCCCAAAGAGAAGAATAAACATTTTTAATGAAAAGTAAGTTCAGGCAAGAAAATCGCAAAATTAGTTGTCTTTACTGATGGTATGTAATGCTTTTTGTAACTAAATTTCAAAGCACTGTTTCGAGAGAGTTCATCACTATCATCTTCATTTTATAGACATGGAAATTGAGATGATACATGATCAGAACAAAAAAATGTATCCAAGAAATTGCCAACACTGAAGAACAGATTGTGGAACCAGCAGGCAAATGGATATAAAGAAGAGAGATAGTGCACATGTAAGCCATACTAAGCAGCCCACGTGGTTGCTATTCATCTATTATGCTCCGTACATATAATGAACTCTCATAGAGCAAAAAGTTAGCCATACAAATCTGTATCTGTTTCTCTTATTGCACATAATTATTTTCCTTTATTTGATAAAACAGATTTAAATTACTGCTGCATTGTCAGATTATGTTTCTCTGGCCTATTTTATCAAATGCATTGGCTAAATCTGTGTCAGGTGACAATTTTGCCTGCTTGGATTTAATGTAACTGTCAGACATATAGGCCATTTCACCAGTGCATTTGTAAGTAACATTTCAAATTCCCCAATAGCTGTCAAGTGCATAAAAGATATATTTTCAGTTCAGCAAACTTGCTACCATCACTTCTGCTTTTTGTTTATTATGCAAACCCAATAGCATTCAGTATTTTTGTACAGTTGATAATTGCTAATTATGGAAGGAAAAGTTATCTGATTGTCAACCATGGAATCAAATGAATTGAAAATATTCCATCAAGCATTTAACAAAAGTGTAGGAAAACGACTGACTAAAAATAACAATGAACATGTTCTTTGCATTGAAAGATCATTGGCATAAGTAAATCACACAAAATTCAGATCCTTATTGCTTAATCATCTCACATTTCATTAGCCACAGCTGCCAGTTGTCTTGTGCAATGTGAATTGCTTTTCATAACAAAAAAAAAAAAAAAGAAAAAAAAGAAAAAAGAAAAAAAAAGGGAAAAAATGTTTCTTAGTTTGGAAGTCAGTTTCACTAAGATGCAGCGTTGGAATGCAAATATTCATTTCTGAATTAATTCATGACGGAGGGCTTGGCCAACCTGAGCTAATCACACCCCTGGGGTCCTCTAATCCTCTAAAGCTGATTATCTCATGATTGTCACACCCACTGGGAGTTCCCTTTGTCATTAGCAAATTCAAACTGTAGTTTAAAAAAAAAAAATACTTGTTTTGATGCTAAGGTTGGGTAGTGAATAGCAGCTCCAGCTCTAATCCTTTGGCTGGCTGACAGGAGGAAATGCACTCTAGTATGTCTCATTGCTCCCTCAGAATTATTAGGATTCAGAGAGAACCAASAGCTAGCAAGTCAGACGGCAAGATCATATACTGATAAAACAGCTTTGTCCCTCCAAACTTAAAGCAGATGCCAGTAATAAATACATGCAATTCTCTTTTTTTCTATTCTTTGTTTAGTGTGTCTGTTTTGATGGCAAAGTGGCATCAAGTCATGAAGAAAGTTGTACAACATAAATTGCAAATATGTTGTACAACACATGTTTCATGATGTCCTCTTCAAAATCTGTCTTCTACCAAGACTGTAGAAGCTGCAGGAGGAGCAGACAAGTTCACAGCATGCATGTGAAACAACTGGTAGTGAACAGGTGACATCCATCTCCAGAATGTACTTCTTAATGCTATTTACTAGATTATATCAATAGAGAATTAAAGTCAAAGTTTAAAGCCCAGTGCTGGGGCTATTACACATGCAAGCCCTGCAAAACACAGTTTGCACATTCAGGCACATTGTGTAGAAATTCTCCATGTGAGATAATTTTCATTTATTGAATATGAGTTTTGTGTGCTTTAAAACTTGTGTTGTACAAACACTATAAAATTTGAATTTGTGTCAAGCTGGAAAATTTTGTGGAAAAGCTTGCACTGAGGATATGCTTTTAATTATTCATCACAGTTGTTGTTGAATTTGCATTGTTTGTTACCAGCATTTCCAAGCTGCTGGAATTTGCTTGCTACGTTAGCTAACCACTGTATTTAAGTGTACTGTAGTGTCTTTCCACTTCCTAGTCCAAACACTACTTGTCTGTCATCTGAACTGTTTAAATGTCTAATAATGACTCTGTATTTGTGGGATTTTTTTTGGTGCTCTCTTTTTTTGTTTTAAATTAAAAAAAAAATCAGGTGGGCAGACGTGTGTGCACATGCAGGTATGGGATGTGCAAGAATGTAAAATCTATTAACTTTTGTAGCTGGTATATGAGAAAATTGCTGGTATTTGTTTGATGTGCTTAGAAATACTAGTATGACATACTCTCATGTCATTTATTTTGAATCCATCCATACATTTAAGTTTTCACTCAGCTGTAAAGTGTCCAATCTATACTACAATATGAAGCTTGTCTTGCTCAGTGAAATTCATACTAATCCTCTAAAGTTTGTATTACGAGATTTAACACTCCTTCTGCATGAAAGCTTTTAAGATGCAATATAATGCGTATTTTGTGAAAATGTGTAATGTGATGTGGAATGTAGATAGCCTGGCTCGTAATGTTCCAGTAACATAAAGAAGCACGAGATCTGCTGTAAAAGTTTAATCATGTGTGGTTTGCAATTAATTTTGCATGAAACATGAAACTTATGCTCTAAATTTGTGTTCTTTCTTGAATGGGCTGAGAAATTTTTATCAGGCAAGTATTACACTTTGCATATTGAAAATCTGTTCTCTGTCTACTGTGAAGTTGGTACTGCATGCATACTGCTATTCATGTGAATATTTGCACTTCCCTCAGGTGTGCTGTAGGGACTGTATTAAATGCTCCAAATTATATATGCATGCTGAGAAATCTGAGCCACACAATGAGAAATTTGCACTGAGTTTACCATGAGCATACCACTTATCTCTCCCAAAAGATATTCACAACATATGTATTCTATGAAATTTTCATTGTAAACAGGAGATCAGATTTTACCAAAGGAAGGTAGCGCTGCAGCAAAATCATGTGCTCAGTACACAAACACATAGACACAGATGCACATACAGACAGTATGATCTTGAAGATATTACAGACTTTTCCAAAACTCTAACTACCAACAATAGTAGCAAGATTTTTCCCCAAATCTTCATATGATTCTGCATGAAATTCCATATGGAAATGTAGTTTCACATAAAAGATTTTAGGTACATTTCTGTGAGAAACTTTTTATGGGCTTGACAATCACAATGCAAGATTTATAAATCGAGCTCATTCTGGAAATTCGTACTATGTGCATGCATGGTAAAAATTATAATCTCAAACCCAGTGCTGCCAATCCTCAACATTCTTAATATGCATGGTATTTTCATACAGCCCCAGCTCCCTATAGCAAACACTCATGGAATACTTTAAACTTTAATTTAAACAAATCACTCGTTAAAATTACAAAGCAAGAATTGAAAACGCAAGGCTTTATGCACATGGACCAAATAAAAATCAGCCACTACTACAGAAAACTAATTTCTTTAAATCGCTTGACAATGACAGTAAAGCTTCTACACTGGAAATGATGGAGAAATCTGAAATACTAAAGCCATTGAGTTAAAAGTCATATATCTCAAGCAAGTTATGCAGCTATACAAAATAATGATTTTAAGAGGCTGCTTTTCTCATCAAATTTATAGGGTAAGTTAAGTTAAAAAGCTGAAAAATCTGAACTTCTAGGAATATGTAAGAAACCGGTATCAGAGTGTATGAATAATCAGAATTAGAAATAATGTACATTTTACTTTAACTAGCAGTTTGCTGGTTTTATTTTTTAAAAGTTACACATCTGAAGCTAACTATTTTTTATCATATCAGTTAATACACTGTGAAACTCCCATGGGGAATGATAACATCTAAACTAGTGTCATACCACAGCAAAAACAACTGAGCTGAAAGAACTGAATTTACAGTTGAATTGGTGAACCTAAGTCTTACCRTGTACTTGCCAGTGTTTTAAGTCTTCAGCTTTTATTGCAAAAATCATTATTTTCCTGATTGCTTCAGAATCTAAATCTTCAAACTGTTTTGATCATTAAAGCTTGTAAATCACTTAGGAACATTTCAAAATGTTATGATGCAAGCTTAATTTTCTGCAGTATAGATGTGCATGTGCATGCACGCATGCGTGTGTGTGAACATATCTTCCTCAATGTGTCACCAACAAAATGAACTGTTTGTCTTATGAGTATGACTGAGCTTTTTCCTGTGTAACTATAGAGTAGAAAAGAAAAATGGGATTTTAAAAAACCCTCTCACTTCTTTTGAAAGCCATGCATAAACCCATAATTTAGCATGGGGGAGGAAAGAATTTTGATAGATACAACAGATTTGGGCAAAACACTTTTTTTGTACAGATCTTTTGGAAAAACTTTGCTCAGCATCATTGTAGTGCTCAGTGTCACCTGTTTTGTATCCAAAACAACTGACCTGGAATCATCTCCAACCGTTCATGGGTGAGCATGAAGAGATGGATATGATGTTCAGCCACGACATGTCACATTTCCTCACAACATGCCTCATGTAGGGAAAATTCTTGTGACGAAATTGAAACATGTCAAAACTGTAGCAGACTGCATGAGTCAAATGGAAATCAGGTTGTAAAAATGTCTTCTAAATCTGGGAATGCACTAGTCAAATTTACTTACATTTATTGTGGTAATACAGAGGCCTTACCAAAAATCAGGCTCACTCTGTGCAAGGAACATGCTTTTTACACCAAAGGAGAGGGAGAGCTTGATAGCTTATATTGCATATTCTATAGACAGTTATGTGGACCCTATTGGCTTCTACAATATTTTGAAAATGCGTTCACAATAATATTCTATTTCCACGCTAGTAATGTCAGTGGGAGTCCTGGTAGTACGCTACTTAGGCACATTGAGAAAATAATAGGGTTTACAATAGCTGGCAATTTGTTTTCTACTGCCACAATGTCTGCTTTTGTTACAGTCTTTGTAGCTGTTAGAAATTTCTTTCTGGCTATTCTGTTCATCTTTTCCACAGAAACATTTCTTCAGTGTGAATCGCTTCAGTATGAATTGGAGTGTTTTTGCTGCCATAAGTTTTCATTATTACACCTAATATAAATAGTGCAAATGTTTTTCCAGGAATAGTCATTCACATTTTTAATGTTTACTAAAACATTAGTTTGTGGGCCTGATGGATGGTCTTACCAGCAGTACTAGCATACTATTTCAGAAGGCAAGGGATATTGCCAAATACTGGTATCAAGTTGTTGGGGCTTTTCTAATCTAAAAAAAATTACATTTAAAAATCAGATTTTTTTTTTTTTTTACTTTTTTGGCTAACGCTATCTGCACTAGAATGTTTGTTTTGTGAAGTATGCTTATTCAGTCAGGGAAAGTGATCGTGCAAGGAAGTTTCAGCCTCATCAAAACTAACCAACAACTCATATCAAGCACTGGCAATCACAGGTCAGTTGGCTGCACCATTTGCAGAATTCAATGAAAAAAAATACTGCCAATAATGAACATATTAAAGCCAATTAACAAAACCTGACATGTTAAAGACCTAGCAAATGCTGTCATCCAGTGAAATTGTTCACTCAAATTCAGTATGACACCCCTGAGAAGGACAGCCTGCAGATCTGGGTTTGTCAGTCCAGTGTTTGTTGCACAGTTGTATGTTGTATGCTGCAAAGAAGTGTATTTCCCTGCTGTTCTCAGGTTTGCACATCATCACATAACTATTCATGATTACTCTAAATGTTAAACTCACTTTAGATACTCCAAACTCCAGTGTAAATACCATCAGATCTGCAAAAATAATATGCTATGTGATACTGTAAGAATCCATAATAGAAAACCTGTGAATTTACTGCACAGATGAAAAAGTCCACATTCAATTATGAAAAGAGATACAGACAAATACTTTAAAGCTGTTACGAATTATGTGTTGCACATTGAATTAACTTAGATTACACAGGGAGGAGGAAAATTAAAACATAATAAACTGCCAAGATAAAAATAATTTTCTTACTTCAGACTTCTGATACTTAGACAGTAATGTCCCAGTGCAGTGTAAATATCTCATTCATATATAGCTATATGCTTATAATTTTTTATAATATGTTAGTTAGAAGTTGGTTATTATTTTTTAAAAACTTGCCAAGAATAGCATTGCCTAAGATTTGCTGTGTACCTGTGATCTAATTCTTCCAGCTGCTTCACACCGTTTGTCTGGATTGTCACCTGCTGCATTGCCCCAGACATGTAAATACATGAAAATAAGAAGAACGTGACCTATTAAGCTGCAACTTTGCTACTTTAACTTACCCAGTAACTATGTGGCAGATACGGAATGGTGAAGGTCATCTTTTCTTTTTTAATCACTTCCAACTATTGGAGGGAGCCTAGCCTCCAGGTCTTCCTTCACCTGTTGCCAGACCGTTTTGGGGATCTTAGTCTTTTACATGTGTGTTAAAAGATGGAGGGAGGGGAAGGAAAAAATTCTATTTGTTTGTCACATCTTAAATGGAGAACTATAGTCCTAAACTTCTTTTTGAAAGCCAAGTCCCGTAGCGAATTGAGTGTTGCTCTGGTCACCTACCACGCAAGGATAATAGTAATTAACTTTTAATTGCTAACCACTTTCTTCAGGTTAGTCAGTGAGAGCTGTGCTCCTACATAAGTACCCAGCAGAACTTAATCCAATGCTTGGATCCACAGACCTAGTCTCAAACTCAGACCTATCAAACTCCATCTACTGACCAAAAGACACTTGCAGCTAGTGCCTGACTTCTAAAGGTGTGTTTCATTCTGTGGCCTCATCATTTGACTCACCAGCCAATTTTTCCAGCTGGGTAGGGATAAGCCCAGAAGCAGCCAAACAACTAAGTGTACAGCTAGATTCAGGGACAGTCTAGTTCCATGAAGTTTAGAAGTCATCTAACTGAGCTAGCACCGCAGGACACAGCATTTGGCCCCAAGGCTGGGGTCCAGACAGTGGTCCCAAGGGCACAGTCTCAGTAGTACCCTTTCTGGACTAGGGTTAATGCACTTAAATATTCTGTCTTTCTGTACTCAAATCAGAAGATACAAACACGTTTAGTAAAAGATGATTATTAGAGGTTAATTTGCTGTAATTTTTTCTGCCAAATTACCAATTACTGTAGCTGGAAAGAAATATTTTACAGATCTATAATCAAGCCCAGAAAGAAATTGGAGCTTCAATTGGAGCCTCTAACTATTAATGTATTAAATTATCCTGATACATCTTCAGCTGATTATATCAAGCAGTCTTCCAGAACTTGAGAAAGTAGTAATAAATTAAATGATAAATTCCTATTGATTATTTTTAACTTGTTATCATCCTCTAGATTTTGATATGGATAGTGCCAACCAATGCTGAGACATGGTGAACACCGGCAGTGGTTTCAAACAAATGCTTAACATCTGTATAATAATTGTGTATCAGGGTTCCATTTTTTCTCTATGCTCTATTTTTTTACCTCTATGCTAGGTAATAGATGCTCTRTTGTTAGGTAACGATGCACTATGGCTATTCTTTTTAAGCATATATGTATGCTTATGTGCATAACAGCAAGTTCCCTTCAGATGCAGAAAGACTGCTAACTGAAATGTTTTTGTTCTTCCGTTAAGGATGTTCAGTGGGAGGTACAGAGGAGGAGGAGGAGAAGTACAGGAGGAGGAGTACAAACTCACAGCTTTTCATGTCTCATTGCCACACCATGGCCCTTTTGAGCGCTAGACCCTATGCAGCTATTGCCAGAGGAACCCTTTTAATTTTTGAAGATAATTAATGCTTAAATTAAATTTTTAAAAAAGGGACTGTTTTTCACCTTCTCTTCCCTCCTCTTCACCTTCTGACACCCACAGAACAAGTGAGTGTAAAAGGCAGCAAGTATGTTCTTTCCCTTAGGTGAGAAGTGCTTGCTTCAAAGGGTATGTAGTTTCTAGGTTTGCCTGTTTCATTTAAAAAAAAAAATTACCCACATAGAATAAACATAGTGTTTTATCAACATACATGTTAAACAGAGCATGCCTGGGTATGCAGTTATATAAGCACCACAAAACAATTGCAAGGACTGTGTTTGTCAACATTTAAAGATCTGGAAGTCAGAAATGCCATTGCCAATTCTTTTCATAAAGCGTGATTGCAAAAAAGTCCTGAAAATGCTACTATTGGCATACAAGTCATGGTAGTAACATTATCCTACACAAAGAAATATTGTTCTAATCAGCAACTTTCTAGGTGCCAAGTACTTTCGGTTTCAAAAGCGTTTTGTTTATCTATGCAAAACTGTTACTGACAGTAGGTTTTCTTTAATGCAAAAAAAATTACTAGGATAGATAATAGCTTCTATGATACCTAAAAAGTAATATTCATATTACTACAGTAATTCTAATAAATATATACTTTCTTATTAATTTGTGGCATAATAAATTCAGTCATTTTACAGCTTATAAGAGTGTTTTATTGGCCATTACAAAATTCCATTTCCTTCCAGATAGCTCCCTGCAGTTTTGTCTCACAATTACAGAAATATCCTTGAATGCATTTTTAGAGAGTCACAGGCCAAACTACATAAAAAGACAGCTGCAGACAGCTACCTGCTTCAGTTTTCCATAGCAAATTTGGCCTGGAAATGCAATCAAAAATTGAGGTCCCACAGGTTGGTGGAAAAATATCTTCACATCCTACTTGTCCCAGGCTGTCCACATAATCAACTTTTAATACAGAGGGAGAAGCAGATGCAGAACATTACTCTCCCTTGAGAGAGATCTATGTGGGTCCAGGTGGCCACGTGGCATCAGAACACTTTTGTGCTGCAGTGGAGAGCAACTACAGTTGTCACACCAACAGCAAACAGATCCAGAGCCCTCCTACACAGACTTTACACTATTCCGCTGTCCTTAGCGCAGTCCAAGCACACAGTTTTGGCTGCATTAGGTCCTTGCATATAATCAGCTGGAGGACATAGATGTGTGATGACTAGAAATGAAAATGCAGAGGATTCTGAAATAACACTGAATGAGTTAATTATATTAAAGGATGGGAATTACATATATACTGTGAGTGAAGAACAGGTAGGATGCAGCTGGATAGAGCAGTCATTCAGTTAAAATGGAAACAGTTTATGAAGGTTGAGCTCTAAAATAAAATCCATTTTGCTGTCACTACAGGAAGCTGGAATGTTAAATCTGACAAAAAGGCTAAGCAACATCAAGTGAAATTTGATTTTACGTATACCGGGTCAAATTACACGTTGCAAATAAGATTTACTACAAGTTTAGTGTTCATGAATCATTTGTGAACAGATTTTATTTATTTGTAGGCATACACCAAATTGCTTCTATGTAAGCATGCCACAATCTTCTGCATTGTTTGCGAATCGCTCATACTGACTATTCATAGCACGTAAGTGATTATTTAGCTCACAAGGCAAAATTTCCATTCTTGAAGGATGACTTAGAATGTCTAACTAAAATAGAGATGAAATAACAAAGATACACTTTTGATAGGTATGTCTGGATGAATACTTGTGTCTTCTGAAATTTATGACATTTTAGTAAATATTCAGAAACTGTGCAAATATGAAGACTGGACAAAAAAGTGAAAGTGAATACACTAGTGTTCATTGATTAAGTCAATAATTAAGGACTGGTTTTTAACTCTAATTCTAAGAATTACACAGAAAAATCATGTGGAAGTATTAAAATTCCCCCGAAGGAAGGAAAAAATAGCGTTCAAGGTAATGAGTAGCTTTTGGATTAAAAAATAACTGAAATATTACTTAATTCCACGGAAAAAACAGCATAATAAAAAAGTTTCATGAAAAAAATGAAAATACTCAAGGCAGCAGAATACAACTGAAAAACTTAGGCAAATCAAGAGAAAATTAACTTCACTGCAAGCTAAAATAATTTAGGTTCCATAGCCTAAATGACATACTTCATAGAAATGAAGATATAACCAGCATCTTTTGTGAAAAAGGCCAGCCTACTACAGAGAAACTACAGAGATTAGAGAAAGAGGTTGCAGAAAAACAATTGAACAATGATCTAAGAAAACATGAAAGCAATTCCCTGAGCAGAAGGAACTTTATCTGAACCAGAATCTACTGATAATCCAGGAATGTCTAATTTGGAGAAAGCTTTTAAGGCAAATCTAAAGAATAAGTGTCAAAAATTACCATAAAAGAAGTTTAGTTTTTGCCAGACAGAAATCCTTCTTTCTTCCCCCTATCAGTCCTCAGTCACAAAGACACATCACCTTAATGATCTTAATCATCAAGCAACCTTAATCATCACCTATGATGATTATTTGGAATCTTAACTTGAAAGCCATGAAAATGAAAACTATTATTCTACATACCAGCACTGCTTTTTTTGTAATGTGTGATCATCACGTTCAGAAACCATGTGAAAATGTTCTGGCCAGAAGGGGAAAAAAATTAAGCTAACTGACAAATTGTTAAACAAAAACATTGACAAAAGTAGTGGAGTGATTTTACTACAAAATTAAAAGAATGGCAATGTTTAAGAAGTCTGATCAGTCAGAAAGACATTCCTGAAAAGGTGTCCTATTCTACAGAAGAGATTTAAATATCTTCTGGTTAACGTGCAAAATCTTGCGAGACAAAATTAAAGACATTTATCTTATTCAGCACTTGTTAACTTTTTTAATAATAGGTAGACTCAATGAGCCTATCATCAACACTATATTCTGACTGCCTGTTTTCAGTACAGAAAGACAAAAATGTATTTCCCTTTACCAAAGAGCTTTATGAATTTGGGTAAATCAGTGAGTCATGACATCAACACTTCTTGTCATTTTTTCCTACTTATTCTTGTTTGCTTTACTCTCTTACAGGTGAAACACTGAGTATGTAACAGTGGAAGTAATGAAGATCTTGAAAAAGTAGCCTGGCTCCCAAAATATTATATTCTAATGTCCACAACAGCAAAAATAAAGATTGTAATAGCTCCTATGAATAAAAGCCTTGTGGATGATGGAGTTAACTCTTTCTACGGAAGGGCTCAGGACAAACTGTTTTTCTGGTCACAGTGGCCTTTTTCCTTCCTAAAGGACATGACCTCAAAGCAATGGTAGACATTCAAAAGGTTTTTGTGAAGAGCATGAAAAATGTATTAACTTCTCATGCAGTGTGACATCTTACCTGCTGTTATTCATTATTATCTTCAGTAACAGGAATAGGAAATGCTACGGAAAAAAACCCCAAATAGATCCTTCAGCCAAAGTTAGTGGAATACTGTTGGGTTCAATGGTTTGGTTCAATTCAATTCCAGGGGTTTATATAGCTGCTAACACACTGGGAGGGATAAGAATCAAAAGAAGAAAAAAAGGGCACACGGCATAGACGTTACAGATCATTTTGCAATTGACATTCTAACAGGGGGATGACATAGCCAGGCACCATTTAAAGCAACAAAACTATTTAGGGAACACTGTTCACAGAAGAGGATGTACAGAGCTGGGAATGTAGCTGGTGCATGTAAATAGGAACTGAAGATAGAACCAGCCTTTTCTGTTATCTACAAAACTTAGACAACCATTTTGCTTAGTTAAAGCAAAACAGTTAGATAAAACCGGGATGCTCCATCCTGGCTTAAAGCAGCCCAAAACAAAGGGGCTAGTGTCTTCAGATTCTTAAGCTTGTTACCAGCACTGACATGAAAAAATTATTGCACAAATTTGCACAGATTTTTTAAGGCATATTTAGGTAGTTTTCTATTAATAAGGCACTATTATAACATTGCTATAGCAACTCTAGAGTTATGGTTGAAAAGATATTTTCTAAGCCTTTCTACCCAGGTGCTTCTAACTTTTAAAGCTTTGGAAAAGGCTTTAAAATGCTCACCAGTTCAGCTTAAATATTTCAAGTCTGTTGTTACTTAATAGCAAACACTTCAAAAAAGTTTTTTGGAGGGGAAATGTCATGCTTGATGAATCAGCGCGTATAAATATTATACTTCTTGCATTAAGAAGTATGTTCAGAAGATGAAGCAGTATTCAATGAAAAGGAAATGAAAGGCAAAAGATGTTGATATGATGAGTATGCCTGTAAGTTTATACAAACCTAAGTCGGTAAATTAAAAATGATGATATCCTCAACACCTGTAATGCTTCCCTGAGCAGAGACATTAACGTACTAAGCAGTGCACACATTAAACGATTAAAGTAACCAGCATACACAGCAATACAAAGCACTATGTAAGCACAAGATAAGGTTATTTTGGGAAACAATTTCTCCACTTGTGTGTACAAAACCTTATGCTAACATAGGACCAGATTTACTCTTTGGCAGAAATGCAGCAGAGATGAGAAGAAAGCCCATAAGCCTGTCATTGGGAAGTTTCCCCTTCACGAGCTTGTTTCCACTCAAAAGTAACAACAGTTTTCACCTACAGACCTACATGCAGGGCTATGCTCAGCTCTGTAGCTCTTCTTAGCCACCAAGTGAAGCAGGTCTACTTTGGCGCTCTGCCATTCAAGACCCAGGCTGCTCTTGGAGGAAGCTAGACCTGTGTGGAGATTTCTTCTATTCCTCCAACTATGAAAGGACCTTCTAGGCAAGGTGGAGTACTCTAGGAAGCCCACTATTTTTCTTTTCTGTAAGTGTCGCCTGAAGACTGTGAAACAAATCGCACATGTTTTCATTTCTGGTTAAAAGAGAAAAATCAAATTTTTTCACAGATGGCAAATGCTTCAATTTTTCCATTTTTTGAGCCAATGCTGAATCATGCTGTTCTGGTCACGATGAGACAATCATGACTGGAATCACAGGAATATATCTCCCTGCTCCAGAACAGGATTAAGCTATTTCTGATGGATATTTTCCTCTAACATCTTCTCAGAAATCCTCAGTGATTCCACAATTTCACAAGACAACCTGCCCTATTGTTGTACCACACTTAAGACTGGGAAGTTTTTCTTGATGTCTAACATAAATCTCTCTTCCTGCAATTATGTTGAATTTATCTCTTGAAGATGAAGTACTATGTTCAGCAGGAGATGATGTGTGAATGACGATGTGGCAACTTGTGAAGCTACATCATCACTCCTCAATGTGCTATTCTTACAGGACAGGCGGTTTATATTTTCACTAGAGATCACTTAGTTGAAAAAGACACATTCACCTGGGGGAAATAAAAAAGTCCAAATTTTAATGAAATCTAATTTGCTACTACTATTTTTTTTTCAGTTTTACACAGGATACAATATACAATATTGTATACAATACAATACAAATATACAATCTCATGAAAGGTTTTTTCATGCAATGTTTTCTGTTTGCATATAATATACATTAGATCTTGAAGGAAAAATGGCAATGGTTTTTACTTTTGCATTTAAAAACTTTTTTCCATATGTGCTGAACAGCCTACAGAAAAAGTCCCTTATAAGTAGCAGATACATACTAATAGACATTAAAGACCAGAATATTTTCAAACGTCTCTGAAAAATTCATACGGCACAAGTTCCTTGATTCCTGCAGAACACACCTAGCAAAGACACTGCTTTCATAGCATTTGTTGACAGAAAATGATGATTTCCTATTTTAGGTAAGTTAGAGATTTTACATTTCCTAAGGTTAAAGGTTCCTAAACACAGCTGTTTCTGGCATAATCAGAGAAGAAATACATACGGAAAAGACACCAACTGAAAGATTATGTTTCTTCCCTGCTAAGTGAGTAGCTTATCAAAATATCTGACTTTTTTTCTTCAGGAAGAGATAACCACATTTAATTGGTCAAATGCTTTTTGTATAGCTCTTACAAGCTGTATTTTATACCTCTGGATACTGATTAAACATGACAAACAATGGATGAGAAATGTAGAGAAGAATATACAGGCCAGCACTGCTCAGCTGTGGACCAGAAAAGATTTCAAACTTAGGGGACAGAAGGGGACTCAGACTAAAGTAAGTTTGTACATCAGAAACAGTGAGTTCAATTTGCACACCAGTCCTCAAAGAAGAGAGTAACATAGGTTTGGCTGGGATACAGAGGATGAGATCAGACATCAATGTAGGATGAATGTAGGACACAGTGATCACAATCTCATTTTTAATAAGGGTATTGGAAGTTGCTGTTGTTGAAAGTCTAAATTAATTCATYGTCTCAGCAGTCCAAAGGGATGATAACAGCATGCAACATTGTTAATATAGTTAAGAAAAATAAAGAAGCTAGAACATCCCAGAAACAGAGCAATTGAGGCAATTTGGCAATTTAGTGACACTAAAAGCTGACAAAGCAGGAGAGACAGCTAACACACACTGCCGCAGAGAACCCTCGGCAGTACAACAGCTCCTGGCAGGGAACTTGTATCCAGACCCATACTCGCTGCAGTGTAATTGCAATTCCATGGAAATCAACCGTTTAAACTGTGTAAACTGTGTCTGAATTGAATCTTTTGGGTTTTATATCGGTTTCAAATGAGCCTTCCCATTTTTTTCCACAATAACAACAGTTGGTCTAAGTGATATCAACAGCGTGGAAAGATGACAGGTAGTAACAGCCACTTCGGGATTCTTAACAATTCTTTTGTGTTGCTCATGGAGGTGCTGAATTGGTGACAGCATCATCATTACTTTTGTTTCCTAGCTAAAATGAAAAGTGTTAGGGATTCAGCTCTCACTGTAGTCTACCAGGAGCTCCATAAAACAGTAATATGCTGTGGGTTAATTTTCCACATGGAACATTTCACACAGCTCTTTCCACAGAAAAGGAATCCTCAAAGGAAAAGCAATCTATTGACTGAAGATGGGGGCTGACAATGTGGTGGGTGTGTATAAACAAACTGGTTATATTTGTAAACATCTATATTAACCACTTAGTTAACACTGAATCAGAATACATTGTTTTCCCCCTCTTAGGTTCTAGTCAGGCCTTTTTCCCTGCAAACCTGTCCTTGAGATTCTATGGTGTCCAGGAAGTTCTGCAAAGTCAGAGAATAGTTAGCAATTAAATTTGATAACTAGTCACTTATTGTGAAGAAGGTTATATAGAAATATGTTTGCTGTCAAAAGTGTTCATTTATCACTTATATGACACCTAGGGGACATAAGTATGCTGAAGCATGAAAACAGTGCGCTGGAGTTAAAACATTTTTGTTTCTTCCTTTTCTTCACACCTTCAAGTAAGATATATGATGCTGCTATTGAAAACCTATTCATACTTGAAACCAAGTCAGGTCTGAAACATGTTTAACATATTCTAGGTGGGGGAAAAGATAATAAGTAAATAAGGAAAGCCATTTATTTACCAAACCCCTGCAGCTACTGTATTATTTATCCCAGTGCAAAATGTTACCAAATAAGAATGGTGTTTGTGTTTTCTTTAATCTTCCTAAAACACACTTAACATATAGAAATGTTTAAAAACTATGGAAACCATTTTTCTAACTATAACCATTGCTTTCTGTTCCAATACTAGTGGTCAAAAAACCAGAGATGATCCCTATCCTAAATATTTATGATCTAAACAATAGACAGACAACAGATTAAGAAACAAGCATCAGAAAATAGTAGTTCTGTGAATATCAGAATCCATGAGGTCTTCTTTCCATTGGGAGTTGTGATTGATTGGTTTTGTTACTGAATAATATTAACGACATACCATGAGTTCACTTGTTATTGGACAGCAAAGAATACACACAGGAGAGAAATAATTTGAAGGCTGCAACTGTGGGAAAAGCCAAAATCAGAGTTTGCATCTGGAGAGTCCACAGAGGAGAGAAACCCAGACCAAAGCTCTAACAATATAATCTCTAATAATGTAATACCTAATACAACGAGAGTCCCACAGTCCTCTGCGTGGATTTTCTATTGTCTAGTAAGAATGAGCTCAAACTGCACTCCTTCTTTTCAGAGGAACACGAAATAAACTCCTTTTCTTCTGTGTAGCCATCTTCTTTGATAAAACTTAAAGACACTTTAAATCCCTCTACTCCTCTTCCAAGTTTTGCCAAAGGCTTAATACTTTACTCAAAGTAAAGGGTAAATACATGCATTTATACTGTATAATCACAGAAATTTTGCTTCCTCAAGAAACTAGGCCTAAAACTGGATGAAGGAAGCACTAACAAGAAGCAGGTTTTTTATTACAGTGAGAAGTGACAAGGCTGGGCAAGCAGGCATTCAAAAGGGAAGAGCAGATCTAGAATGAAGGGTCAAGTGAGGCAGTGAAGTGGGTGGCCAACCTGCCAAATGAGAACTTAAGGGGATGAAAACAGACAAACGCAAGGAGAGAGAAAGATGAGAGAGAAAATCAGAGAAGAGAGCGAGGAATAAATGGAGGAGAACAGGAGAATGGATGAGAATATGGAGAGTAAAAACTGGCTTGTTGGGGAGAAAAGATTGACACTGCTTAACAACTAGTCCCTCTGGAGAACATAGTCTCAAATTATTTGCAAGCACAAATTCATTCATCTTCATGCAAATTATGCAGGGAAGAAAAGGAGGGCATCTCAGAGGAGATGTTATCCACTCAGTCCTTCCACTTCTCTGAGGAAACAGCATCTGCTCAGCCCTTCCAAGGCAAGGAAGTGAAAACTAGCTTTATATAACAGCTGCAGATGTAGGCTGCCAAGAAGTCAAAGTAGTTCATTGCTCCTTCAAGAGTCTAAAAATTCCCAGCTCCTGTGATCCGCTGGAAGCTTGTTGGGGGCTGTAACAAACAGTTTGAAGAATTCTCCTGTGGAGAATATCAGTTGTGGGAGCACAGACGAATGATGCAAGCAATGGAACCTGAAAAAGGAAAAAAATTTCAGGTGACATAAGAGATGGCAGTGTTCAGAGGCTCTGGATGTCATTGATACTCTCCAAGATGGAGCAGAGGAGCAAAAAAAGAATGTTGCATACTGCAACTGCAAGAACGAGAAGCTGTTCAGCACAGATATTTGAATTATATTTGAAAATAAACTTCAGTAAAAGAAGGCTCATGCTCCAGGATTGCCTTAGGAAAGAGGTCATGGTGAGAGAAGTTACAGAGCTCTGTGACAGCTAATGAGTAACTAATAATGAGTAACTGTATGTAGCCACTGACACTATAACTGGTTTGGAAATGTTATAAAAATGGGAATAATTTTAAAGATTAAAATTAACCTGATCTGAGGATGAAAAGGTCTTTGGTTTTATTTAGTAATTTATTGTGGGTTTAATGTTAATTTAAAACCTAGAAATGCAACTGGATGATTTTAATCCTTTCCTGACATTGGCTTAATGAGGGCCAGACCATCTCATCAGCTCTGGTACTCTCCTTGCTAATAGGAGCGCCATGGTGGGTAGTGCTGAAGATGATGTAAAAGGCAATCCCCTCCATAACGGCCCATGCCCACCATGCTCTTCAGAACCACAACACTGGTGCAAATCACATTCTGCATAATTGTGGAAAGGCAGACATCAAGAGAGGAGCAGAAGGGCTACAGTTTTGTTTGCATCACCTACCCCTACAGAGGTGAGACCTCTCCACTTCTCTATTGCACCTTCTCCAGAAAAAGAAATGCCATAGTTTTACCTTCCTTATGACAGCAGCTGCTGAACAGTCCTCTTTTTTGGTGGTAAGAAAAGTACATGGTATGGAGAGAAGAGGCAAGGTTGGCATCTTATTTGCAGCTCTTGTAAAGAAATTATCTCTTGCCTTCAAAAGAAAATGTCAATGTTGTTTCCAGAGAATGGTCTCACGAGGAGCCTGAGCAGTCTCTGAGACTTGGCTGTGCTTGATGGGAATGGGGGGGGGGGGACAAGCGCCACAGCAGACAGGAGAGTGCATTAGCAGCACTCCTCTGCTTTAAAATTAGACATGTTTCACAACAACCCTTCCTTCTTCTAATTTTTAAAGTTGACTGTTTTCCAAAAAACTCTGAACTGACAGTACCTGTTTTTTAAATGAATTTGGCTAGAATATAGAGAGATGGAAAAGACAGCCCAGAAGACACAGGTTATTCTGTATTTCCAACTGGTGGTCTCAACAAGCCTTAACAATAAGCACTGATTAATGCTTCCAAGGACCCTGAAATGTAAGTAAGAACAATTCTCATTTTACAGATGAGGAAACTCAGACACAGAACAGTTCTGTGACTGCTGGGGTCAGAGTGTAGCAATGCTATCTATCTCATCTGTCAATCTCTGCTGCCCTTTCCCACAGTATATGATCTTCTCTCAAGAATTAATAACCAATATTACAACAGGCCACAAGTCTAAATTCGCTCTTTCCTTTCCCCAGACAGGGTTTATCTAACTTATTTCCTCTTCTCACTCTCCATTCTGACCTTTTCTGCTTTCCTCTTTTCTTCATTGCTGCTTTAAGCTGTGTACATTGTGGGGATAGCAGGGTAAAATAACATGTTATACTTCACCCTGAAGGCTGTGAAAGTTGTGATCATTCTTATCTGTTTCAGCAAGGGGTTCAAAAGTCTTCTATGTCTTCTACTGTCATGAGACTTACCCTTGAGGTTAGGAGAAATGCTGCTCCTAAAGTAAAGTAGATGGCAGGAGAGAACATTGTCTGAAAATAAGCTGCTCTAGGTAGTGACTTGGAAAACAAAGCTTTTAAATTTAATAATGATATTCTGAAACTGACCCAAATTTTGTGGAGGGCCAGCCTACAGACGGAAGCACACCTCTTAGATTCCAGGCAGCAGGGTAGCTATTAGTGAACAGGTACACCTGAAGACAGAATAGAAATCTCCCCTTTCTAGTGGTTGGCAGAAAAAGACTATTTATTTGTTAGTTGGAAGTTCTGTTGTATGTGGAAATGTCAGGAAAAGTGGTCTAACTTGAGCACAGTGCTGAACAAAATACAAGTTTGCTTCTTCAGATACGACCTTGACAATCTCGCAGCTCCTTTGCCACGTGCTGAAGCATCCTGCAGCAAAGGTGGACAGGCATCACCCAAAATCACAAGTAAGCACATTGTACATTTCTAGGTAGTGCCTTTTCCCAGAAACCTGCCAATGTCTTTGCAGCATATTAAGTCCTGTGCCTGCTGCATGATTACTGCCCGCCAAAGAAGGTTGACCTGTTCTGGTAAGTATGCTCACGTCTCCTTACAGTACAGTCCTTTCACAGTTCACTGCATTCAGGCCAGCGTGAGAAATTAATCCACAGCCTCAAGATACTACAGAGAGCCGAATTTCAGACTGTGGAAACCTCAGTGACAGAGTTTATCTGCAAGTTTATCTGCAAGTATTACATGACCTGCAAACTATGTCACAAATTGGATTTGCTTTATTCCTGTTATATCTGACAACACTGTAAAGAAAATGGAGGAAGAGATGGGAAGAAAAGTGAAATATTTTTACAAGTGGTGTTACCTGCAGGAGGCCCCACATTCTCAGAAAAAAATGGATGATTTTTTCTTTAGTGGATGCTTTAAAGTACCTGAGCTGAAAGATTTTCAGTTTGAGGGCAGACACACCAGGGTAGGTGAGCAACTTTATTTTTCAGGCCACACCTATGTTTGTAATTGAGTTTGTGATGTGACCAACATGTGCCAAGGTGGTTACCTGAATGACAATCATGTGACTGATTGGAGAGACGATTTGGGAATGTCTGAGTACAGCCTGTGTGAATAACGAAGCGCCTTAGGAAATGAGCTTCACCAGCACGTAAAACCTACATGCACCAATCTTGGGAACCCTCTCTTGTGGGGAGATCTGAGAGCTGGCTTGAAGGTAGATATATGCAAATGATACTACTACCATTTTAGCATTTGTGGCTGACTAGTATAGCATACCTTCTCTCCTTGTTGTTTTGAACAGCCCAGTGGACTGACTTTGGCTAGCTGGCACCATCWGATCTGGTTTTGTTAATGAAGGTCAGGGTGGAGCTGTACATCAGCTCTGAGGTCGAAATTCAACAGTTCTGGATCTTGCACTCAACAGCATGAGTTTTCTGTTAATAAAGTACAAAAAGAAACAGACATATCAATTCACCTATAATTATTCAAGAGAATGGTGCATTTATTCTCCTGTGTAGGTTTTTTTTTTGCATCAATGTGTAGTAAAGGACAATGCTAATGGAGATCTATATATCTGAATACTGTGGGGTGGTAGATAGGTGCTTTCTCCCACTTGTTTCTCATTTCCCTTTTTTTTCTGGGAGCAGAACCACAGCTTATCATCTGCTAGCCCTGAGCCTCAGCACAAAAGCTCTTCCTATTCTGCTGGACATTACTTGTATGAACTGGGCTTTTTGATAGTTCAGAATGATCCCATCAATAGCATATTAACTGCTAAGAAACAATGCAAAGAAAAGAAGTTGATCTGCACTTTTAAAACTCTTTTTTCATGTACACATCTACCAGTTGGGTAGGATTCTGTGAAAGATAAATTTGGGAATGTAAAGACTGACTTTGCTGCTTCCTTGGTTCAAGAAACCAATGAAAAATAATGTATCATTAAAAAGATTTTTGTTTGCTTCAGGATTTCACACATTCTGGGTCACTTATCCACGTCACCAAAGTTTAATAGCTATTAATTTGATAAAATGAATCTTAATGTCACTGTATTTCTTCATTGAAAGAGGTATCAAACAAGTGTTTCATATATTAGCACCATACTATTTCAAAGTTAAATTTGAGAAAGATAATTAAATAGGAAAAATGTACTCTGGAGACTTAAAATGCACATTGCAAAATGTCCGTTATTAAATGGATATACTTTAACCAATTCTGATTAACAGAACCATTTTGGTTCTACATCTCCTTTATCCTTGGTTTGATGCTGAGACAGGAAAGTACCACACCAATATGTCAGATATCTATACCGGATATTAGAAGACATCATATGTAAAATACTGATGGGAGTTACTAGCTTTTTTTTAAACAATCTGGCCACCTGTTCATGTGCTGGCATTTAAACACTTAACTTTAAATACCTGTGTCCCAGTTCAACACTAAATTAGATGAATTTGATTCCATTGACCAAGACATCCCCTATCTTAAAATTTCCACTAGTAGGATTCATACAGTCTACTAGCAAGAACATTACTATTTAAAATCATGATCAGCCTGACAGCAAAGGCCAAAAGTTCATTCTCACACACAGTTGAAACAGGGACAAAAATAAGCAGACCTCAGGAATGATGATCTCCATTTAGCAAATTAATTAAAACAACGTAAGGTAACTTAGGAATAAGAATACCCCTGAGAGATTTTTTCATGGCTTTCAAGATCATGGATACAGTACAAAGTAAAGTAATCTTTTGATGTTAGATGAGTGGAAGCAGCTTCATTGGCATATTTTTTCTGCTGTTTGAAGTTAGCACCATGTTCTTATTTGTTCTGGCATAGTACAGTCTCCTCTATTTTTATTTAACCAAAAAGCACTCTTAAAAACATAGTATGTTAATATGCACATTAAATATTAGTGAGAACATAGTAAAGCAATAGTAAAAGACAACTGTTAGAAATTCAAGTAGGAATAAGCAATGCTATGGTTAGACCGATCCAAGCAGAGCTGGCGTGAATTAAGCTTGCGTTTCCTACTCTTCCTCACCAGTGTTGTGCAGAACACAGGAGCATCATTTCAGCTTAACTCTGGTTGGAAACACTAAACCACTTTAAACTTAGGCTTTAACTGACACTTTCCTTGTGCTAATTATATTTCAAACTTCCACCTCAAGCTCCTGCCCCTCCACACTGTGCCATCCTCATGAATAGCATACTCAGTGATATACAAGTGCAGTCATACAACTCTCCTACCTGAAAAGATAGAGTAGGTTAATTTACATATTTATTAAACATTGTAAGTAGAAGCACGCACTGCAGTGCCACGTTGCATTGTGAAGGAGGGCTCCAGTAGCAGCTGGCATTACTGCACTGGAAAACACATGACAGTCAGTCTGTTGACATACATGTGAATAAAGGTAGGGAAATGACACAATGGGTATTTAAGACAACAGCAACTTGAGGGATAACTGCACTGGGCAGTGCAGCTGTGCTCTGCAAGAGCACGGAGAACATCCTTGATCTCTCATTCTCTGCTGGGAGTGCAGTAGAGACAGCACACGTGGCTGGCCAGGAAGGACACTCATCCATCAGCTGCTACCCAGCCAGCCTAGCACTAATGAGGGACTCCAGAGGGAGCCTGGTTCAGTTCTCACTTGGAAGGAGGATGTTGCTCAAAAGTGTAAAATGGAAATGCTTATTATAAAAAGAATGAAAAGTTGAAAGAAGAGTTTATTGTTGAAACCATGGGACAAGACTAAGATCAGACTGGTCTCACACCTGCTAATCATAACTTCTTTCCTATGCAAAGATTTCTGGCTGGTGATACTAAAAGAGTAGAAGATAGTCACATCTTGACATCACACAGATGGGGGTGATAAAAATGACTGTAACTCTAAAAGCAGCTCATTTCTAAGTCTGCACCACTTCACCACTCAAATACTTCAGAGAAACCTTTCAACGTGCTCAATGACAAACATAAACCCTCCACCTACCCTGCAGGATTCAATCCATTCTTGCCCTTGAGTTTTTCCAGTGTATCTCCAGGGCCTGACTTTCCATCTCAGATGGCTTTAGCTACAATTATTTAAGACAGCACCACCCAGGCTCTCTGCTTGGATGTGACTGCTCCAGCAGGGGAGGTAGCAGAACAAATATGTGGAAGCTCTTCATCCAGGGCTGTCCTACCCTCTCAGCCCTCACCACCACCGCGGAGATCCATTCCTGACACACATTTGCTCCTGCTGCGACTGCTATGGGAACAACTCCCACTGACCAGGGCACAAGAGAGACTGCTGGGAGTTGCAACACCTACTCCTATTGCAGAGCCTGCCCAGCAATCTCAGGAGTCCAGGCTGTGGAAGATCAGCCCTGCCCAGTTATTTGCAGTGGTGATTTGTCATGATCAGGCCCTGACCTGTCTTTCCTGTCCCTTTGTGGGAGGTTAGGGCTCCTACAGCAGGAAGGGAGTGGATAAATGCAGACAGTAATGTTCCTAGTCAAAAAGCAAGATGCCACAAAGCTACTCCACAGGAGTCTTTGGTAATCCTGATCTTTATAAGCTAAAAAAGGTATTACTTCTTTATTGTAGAACAGGCGATCAGCCAAGCTGGCCTTTTATCCAGTGCAGACATGATAATGGGAAATATGTATGGGCCTTACCCTATAATTAGGGTGCATTCAGAAGTGTCACAGGCTCTCCAGGCAGGCAAATGTAAAGCACCGTGACTCATCGCTAAAGGGTGTGACTGCTCTCGGGGATTTGTAAGATTTTCTTTAAATGCTGATCGGTTCCTTCCTCTTCGATGGGATGTCAGAAACCAGAATTTGAAGAGCCTGTTGGGGGCCGATGTGTCAAACTGCTGATAAGCCAGATAAAGCTGTTTGTGCCAATTGTCGCCAGCCCTAAAGGTGATGAAGGAAATCTTTTACCCACCTAACCCCGGGGAAATAGGTTAGCCAGTCTGAAGCAGTAAGGAGCTGTCCAGGATCCTTTTTTTTTAATAACATCCTCAGGATGGACCAATTTAGTCATGTAAATTTTAATTTTTTTTTTGAAAAAACATCAATCAGCTTATGAATAATGCCTGCCCCATGTGTATGTTTCTTTCTGACCTCAACTCAGTCAAGTGAGTTTGACTTTATAACTATCTTGCCTTCTTCTGGCTGGCATGAATGAGGATATTAGCTCTATTACTACCAGCCTATTAACTTCCTGCTTTCACTCAGACTTTGGTCTTTGGAGTCAAAGGTTTTATGGAGCCAAAGGTTTCCAATCTAAGCAGTCTGTAGGTAGCACTAATATATATGCTTGTGTATATACTTACAGATAATTTAATCTGAGATGGTTTAGGGGTGGAATATCTCTATTTGTAACAGGGAAATAAGAAGTTTACTAGGCCTTCAACATTATTCACTGCAACAACTACTACTTTCATAGCAGAATATCACACACCGAGAATGACAGCGTTATTTTACTAAGCCCAGTGTGCAGAAAAGGGGCAGATTCTTACACTGAAAGTTTTCCTTGAATGCTGCTCTGCCAGGGTTGTACCTGTAGAGCCAAGTTCTCCCTAACTTATGATTTAAATACTATACTGTCGAATATACCTCACAAAATCATTTTATGGAGTTTATGAAGTTGCTTATAGACCTATCATTCTCACACTTTGCTACAGGTAAAAGTCTGCCAGTATTTGCATTTTACTTTACTATAGTCAAACATTCATGACACTGTACTAAAAATTAAGTCTGTGTTAAAGCAAGCTGAAACTACCCATATATATACATCAAGGATATTTTTTCAATTAAAATTTCACGGAAAAAAAAAATCTCCTCATGACATTGCTTGCAGATGAATACTCACTGAAATAATGCTTATTTATAGAGGGAAATACCCCTATGCAGTACAAACTACTGTCCAGTAGACAGACCAATCCCACCTGAATTTTCTCTATTTAATTTTCTCACTTTTCTTACAGCTTTCCAAGTAAAATGGAAATTATAGAGGTTAAAAGTTGGCTAGTACAAGCTGCTTCCAAGAAAAAAAGTATGGATTTTTTTAAAGCACTGATACTTATTTGACATGCACAGACACTGGATTCACATGAATGACTACAGGAACTCCAAAGGGGCCATTATGGTTTTTTCTTGCATCAATAATCCACACACAAGGAAAGAATTTACACAATAGAATACAAGGATTCCATGGGAACACTGAAATAAAAACATTTCCACATGACTTTGTGCTTCAAAAACGTGGATTTACCTGTTAAGTTTTTTAAGTGCTTAAGGCTAATCTGCCCATTAAAAACTAGTACCCAACTGACCATTTAGTCTTTTAGTGTGTAAAAAACAACTGTCAAATACAATGTATACCACACAGTAGAACTTACTATATCTACTTCATAGGATTACAATGAAGATTAATTAATATCTGTAGTGCTTTAATGTATGTTAAGTATTTTTCTATGGATTTAGATACAACAGTGTTCAACACTATAAAGAACCCTGGCTAGCTAGCTAACACCTGTGTTAAAATACAGTTGGTAAAATTCTCCTCCTGGCTTTATTCGAGCACATAAGGATCCAGAGAAAGTAGATATCCTGAAAACTCCTCTAAGCATCCTGAGTTCCAGGCCTCGTGACAGTCTGCATTAGAGCAGTCTCAGGACTATTGCTGAGCTACTGCAGCCTCCAAGAAGTCATTCTTCAAACAAGAACAACTGAAGCACAGCAGTGTTCTGGCTCTTACCTTCATCTCTTCCCCCCACCACCCTCCCCATCCTTCCTCCACCATATTCCCGTGCCAGGATTTGTAAGGTGGCAATACAAAACCAACAGATGGGCTGAACACCAGCTGACAAAGGGACTGGGAAGTGGTTTCCTAACAGTCGGTTCCTGCCCACTGCCACGCTTACTTTACTTCTCAGTTTGAGGACAAAAAAATTACCTCTGCTTTTCTTGTAAATTCTTGAGGATACAAATTAATTGAAACTTAGTAGGAACATTGTTCTTTAGGGGCTTATTTTTCATTCATAAACCCAAATGAACCTATAGCATCACAATGTAAAAATAGTCCTATTTATGGTAGTGATTTTAAGTTTAAGGCATAACAGGATAAGCTGCAACTATTGACCCTGTAGCAGGCTTCCTGCACTCGCTTCTGTAAATCACTACATCTCTTCCTGGCCCAAGGTTTTTGCCTAATCTACTTTCCCAGCTCTCTCTGTTAAAATTGTTAATTATCTTGGGAAAAGACATGCTGGATATTTGTACAGGATCTACCTTACAAGGAGCACTAGTTGCTACTATGACACTAATTACTAATAAAAGCACAGTCTAAATTTTACCCCATCTACTTTAAAAAAAAAATTTTGTTCATTTCCTGGTTCTGCAGTTTGTGCCCATCTAGCTGTGGCGTTGTAGTATAGCTCCAACAGGTGCTTTAACAACACAGCCTGGTACGGGAACACACATAGAACAGAAAGATGCATTGCTAGGTAGAGATATATTTACTGTCAGGAAACAATGATTTTGTGATAAAGAAGATGGAGTATACGACTGTAAACATTAAGTAGTATTTTCAATTGAGTTGCTCTTAATCATGAAAAATGTATGCTGGCCTTATTTTACCATCTGTACACCCTTAAAATGATAGGGGCAAGGAGATCAAGCAATGATTTTTCCATTCCTCATAGTTTTCTTGTGAGAAGCAGAAAATGCCTTTCACCCTAGTTCTGGTGCCAGGCACTGAGTTGTTTGCTATCACAGAATTTCATGTCAGATGGAGGAGACTGAACTGTGAATTCCTAAATCTAGAAAAATATTTTCAGATGTCTGTGCAGCCCAAAGCAGCTGTTAAACCTCCGCATGCTGAGAGTAACTTCATACCTGTACTCTGACAGGACAGGGATGGAGACATACCCAAAAAGACATTGGGCTTCTGAAAAAACATCAACCGCCTTTGGGAGCAGGGCTTGTAAAAACAAAACAAAACAAAACAAAACAAAACAAAACAAAACAAAACAAAACAAAACACAAACAACAAAGGCAACTGATTGGGGAAAAAAATGCAGGCCTCACCCACTCCTGAGTGCCCAGGACTGTTCAGACAAGTCTGATCTGTCCTAAGGAAGGCTCTGCACTTCACAATACCAGCTGCACTTTCACAGTTCAAGTACCCAATAAACTGGCAGAGAAAAAGCATTCATGATGGGTACATCAGTTAAAATTACACTGATGTCAAATCACAAGGGATATGAAAAGCCAGAGAGGTCGTGACATGTAGCTTTGTAACAATGGCTATTAAAATTGGCATTTCTCCCTCTCCTTCAAACTGTACCGTACCTCTCAGCRCAGTACTTCTTCTATGGTTGACAACATAACAAACATACCCAAGGAAAATACAACCTCGTAAGAAGAAAGTCATCCTTTGAGACCTGATGTCAAATGAATGAATATTCATTCAAACAAACATCTGTTATATCCACACGTTGCTGTAGTAAATCTGTTTTAATAAGGTACAAAAGGCTGGGGAAAAAATAAAATCTAGGCTGGCTTTTCAATTAGTCTCTGTCAAATGGGCTTACTTTATTTTCACTTTGTATCCTGAAAGCCACAGAAGCCACACAACGTGTAGTAGCTGACGTGGTGTGCAACCCTTGACCAATCTACTTACTTTCATTCTGTAGATGCACACTCTTCTAGTACTTTTTTTTTTTTGATGCCTGTGTTAATTTTCACCTGAAATAAAATAAAAATTTAAACACTTAATCCTGACTTTCAAAGCTCCAGCAAGCCTCATCTTGAGCATCGTCAACAGAATGGGGAAAAAAAAAAAAAGAAAAAAAAAAGGCTCTCAGTGCTGACTGATAGATTTTTGATATTGCCATGCTTCCCTTTTACTAATTATGCCCAGATTGCTCATCATGCCAGATACTGTTTATGCTAGGAATTTTCTACAGCATACCTCAGGGGCAAATTGCCTGTAGTGGTAACCTGGGAATTCTCTATAGCCTACTTTAACAAACAATCCTCCAGTATTCCTCCACATCACATCATTCAACTCTCTCGCCAAATCTTCAGCATACTTTTCAGCTGAGCTAACTTCAGCTACCCAGAGAAGGGTATTCCCTGACACACCGATTGTTTATTCCCTCTAGAGCACAATATATGCTCTCTGACCCCTTGATCCTGCACAAGCTAAGAAAACACAGCAGTTTTAAGTCATTAGGCTGTTGATAATGAAAGCCCTTGAGGTAAAAGCCATCGGGGCGAAAGCCCTTGTGCTGGACAGCAACGTTAGCCTGAGATTTCATGTAAATTGCACAAACATTCACAGTAATTGTTAATTCCTTCTTTGCTGAAGCCAGTTATCCACAACCTCATCTACTATTCACAAATAGAATAAATCTTCTTTTACAAGTGGATTTTATTGCCAGCATGATCAGGCTCTAAGTTTGGAATATTTACGTTATTTCAATTGGCGGATTGCTTTTACCACATGGTGTACTCTAGGTGTACGGGGTGAAAAGCTGTTCAAGTACACACCAGAACAGCGCATTCATGACGGGCCAGAAAATAGACGAAATCTCCATCCTATACCATCTTCCTGTGATAGCTACCCCAACTGCTATCGATTATCCCCTTTCGTCTTTAAAGCATTCAGCATTTGGCACGCTGGCTGCTCACGGAACAACTCCTAATTCTGTTTTTAATCCCAAGTACTCCTACTAGGAGTGGTGAGGCTGCAGGGTGGCACTCCTGCTGCAGCGGGGCTGCAGCACTGTGTTTATGACGCAGGCTCTCCCGGCATGTTGGGTCTTCTCAGCCCTGTGCAGGGCTTGGCTGGCGGGACAGCCAGGGCCGCCGCTCCGCTGCTTGGGCTCCCGCAGAGACACCGTGGCAGTCACCGGAGTTTCTCCAGTTGCCACGTGTGAAGATGTGCCAAGAGTGGAGATTTTTTGGAGGGGAATACGTGAGGGAGGCAATGGCGGGGAGAGAAACCACCAGCGGTCCCATTCCTGTGTCGGCGGCCAGCGCCTGTCCCTACCCTGAGACCGGGCGCAAGGCGCGAGGCGAGGCGTGAGGCCGGGGTGGCTGAGGAGGCCGGGGGTTGTTAGAGGCCCCACGGCCCCCACCGGGGCGCAGCCGTCGGTGGGCACCGGCCTGGCGAAGCTGGCAGTGGCGGCCCGCAGGCGCCGGCCGGC
>JAYKAV010000445.1:3924684-3939378 GCA_035582835.1 Phoebastria nigripes | reverse complement strand
AAAATGTCGGTCTGGCTGGTGGAGCGGCGCGGGGAGCGGCGGCGGGGAGAGCTGTGCAGAAGGTGCAGTTTGAATTATGCTTCTTCCCCCTCCGGCAGCTCTGTGGTGGCCAAATGCAGTTCTCGCTGCTGGCCATGTAAATAACCGGGGCTGCTGCCGCCCGAGTTGCTTTAAATGCATCTTGGGGTTTTTCCCTTTTAAAAAAACAACAACAACAATAAAAAAACCCCTCGTTGTTCACCCCCCCCCCCCTCCGCCCCAGCCCAGCCCTTTAAATGCACAGAGCAAGTGTACATTTCCATCTGAAATCAACCCAAGTGTTATTGGCAATATATTTTCTCGGAGAGAGGGGGAGAAGGGGGATCTGGCGTTTGGACCCAATAAAATGCTCTGCTCCAGTGTAAATATTTACAGGGCATTAGTGACTTTTTAAARAACATTTTCAGTGAGGTCTGTTATTTACAATGTGTCATAAGTTATTAATGTTCATTGCCTAAGTACCCTGCTAAATCTGTCTCATGCCTTAGAACAACGTCGACAATTGGCATATTGTTTAAAGTATGAAAAAAATGCGAGTGGGTTTAAAAATTGGAAATATCAGAAGTATTTTCAGAAGTGTAAATATTGCTTTGCAGCTGTCAAACTGCAGCCCTTGGGGAGGAGACAAGTATATTTTCGTTAATTTCTCAGTGAAACAGAGTTGTCACCGATTCAGGTGCTCTCTGGAACTTGGGGAATGGCAAGAGAGAGTCCTGCCTGTTGTATTAACTGTGCCTCTTTTCTTCTCCTTCCCCCAAAAAGTTCCCCACGATGTCCAGTGATAGGCAGAGGTCAGATGATGAAAGTCCAAGTACCAGCAGTGGTAGTTCAGATGCCGATCAGAGGGATCCACCTGCACCTGAACCCGAAGAGCAAGAAGAACGAAAACCCTCTGCCACCCAGCAGAAGAAGAACACCAAACTATCCAGCAAAACTACTGCTAAGCTATCTACTAGTGCTAAAAGGTAAAGGGGACAGTAAAACATTCTGTAGTGGTTTTGCACAGCATTTTGAGTCACAGTACTTGCATGGCGCTTTTCAAGGCAGAGGGGTCCTTCTTGTAAAGCTATGTGGAAAAGAGTGAAGTACCAACTTTGTAGTACAGGAGCCTGCCAGGCAGTATCTTCATTAATCCGAGTCTTATTGGGGTAATAATTACACAGGCTTGTCATACGTCTTTTGAAGAGTTGTTTGAGAACTCGGTAACTTACAGGCTGGCTGGGGGGGCACCTGAATACGTTTCGTATTTGCAAAAATGCACAACAGAGCGTCAGCTTCGGCTATCTTTTTGAGTTAGGTTTCCATGCCTGATTGGTATAGGGTGGAGTCCTGGTGTATTTTATTATGGTCTGTAGACTGACGAGAAGCAATGCTCTTTAATTAAAGAAGTCACAAAACCCCAGTGGCTTCTGTGGGCCTTATGACTAGCTTTTCATGTCAATGCACGGGAGAGCCTTACATGCCTTGAAGTAATGGGTTCATTCTGCGGTTCTTTCAGGAGAAACTTAGGCGAGTTTTCTCCCTTAGGATCTGCAGATTCAAACCATGGGGTTCTACACGTAGCCTCTACCTTTAAATATCAAAATCTTCAGAAACTTTGTTTAGTTATATCTGTTGCATTTTTATTTGCATATAAGGTTACTGGCAGTCCAGCTCTCAAGACATGCGCGCTGATAATTTTCTTTAAGTTCAGCTGTGTGAAATAAGCAAACTTTAAATCCCTTGATTGCAGCGGTCTTCAGAGATGAAACATAACTTTCCAGTCCTTTCCCTGGAGTTGCTTTTCTTTACAAACATTTACAAATGTCCTGTAGCAAGAAAAGCTGTAGAGTAGCCGTAGTAGCTTCAAGTTTTGCTTATTCAGCGTGAACACTGTAGTTCTAACTTTTAGGAACACTATAGTGATTTTGTATTGGAGTTAAATTCAGTAAATACTTTTTGAAATGTGTTAAAATTGCTGCAGAGTATGGCTGGGTGGCTTTGATGACTTTTGAGCTTGTTAAAGAAACCCTTTGAAATAGGACTAGCTAAAGAAAGAAGAGTTCTGGAACTACTATGTAGGCTTTTTAATTTGTTATTACTTATCTTTTTTGAAAAGCCTGAGATGCAGGCTTTCGAGTCTGAGTTTTCCCCTCTTGTCTTTATTTCACTTAGTTGTTGCAAGTCTTAATTCCGTACATCTCAAATAGTTCAGTAGTCTGAACTTATTGGTACTAGTGCAAGGGCGTGCAGAGCAGTTTCTGTTACCTCATATTTTAACACTTGCCATTCACATGAAATTCACGATCTTGTTCGCATGGGTCCTCTTCTGAAGAGAAGTCTTCTTTGATGTTTTTAAGAGGAATTTACCATGCGTCTTTTGAAATTACACCTCTTATGTACCTGAATAAACTACTAAATTGGCAAAAAGTTTTCGCTATTCCTCTTCCGGATCTTAACACCTTGGGAATGGTTGCAATAGAGTAAAGCTAAGCACAGATTATTTCAAGTTATTATGTCATTTTTTATCATGTAAGTACAGCTACTGTATAAGGTTGGGGGAGGAAAGGCAGCAGAAGGTGTGGAGAGAAGCAAAGTTGATCCAGAGAGATTATTCCAGTAACAGAGACAGCCTGGCAGATCTGCAAATCCACTTTTTAAACACAATGCAAAGCAGTAGGTAAAATATTGTGAAAAGAGTGTGTCTGCTGCCAGTGCGGTTCACTCCTTCAGCCTCAGTCACAGGTCTGTAGCGCTGGTTTAAAGTCATTGTCAAATCTGCCTGTGCAGCCCCCCCCCTTGCCTCATTTGCATATTAGCTTGAAAAGAAAATCTCTCTGGTAAAAAGTGCTCGGATGTGAAAAAGAGTTACTTTTCTGAATACTTGTGGGAAATTTCTACCCAACTCGGTTGTAAATGTTCTGTTTACATACAGCGTGGAGCAGGAAAAAAGCTGCAAAGTTTCTCAGCTGTGGGATTTGGGTTATGCCTCTGAGAACAAAGAGGAAGCAGCCATGTTAGCATTACTGAAGGCAAAGCCAATCTTGCATTTAACTGCATGGTGGTAGAGGGCAGTGTAATTCCCTGATTTATTCTATAGACTATCTCAAATGCTTTGTGTCTGTTCTCATTTCACCAACAGAATCCAGAAGGAGCTAGCTGAAATAACCCTTGATCCTCCTCCTAACTGCAGGTATGTAACGGCTTCTTAAATTGTGGACGGTGGTAGGAGATTAATGTGCTCAGGCTAACAAATGGGAAACTTAGTGTTTACGACCGGTGACTGCTAGACAAAAATTGCATACAGCAGATTGAACAAGCACAGGGAACATTTGATATTGAAGTTCGCTATTTTGTCTGCATGTTGGAGGCATAGTCATTAGTGATTGATGTACGTAGTAAAGTGTATTCAGTTTGTTTTTCGTAGCTGGTCACTGCCTTTGTGAAACATTAATTACATGAACTTCAAAATACGCTGAGGCTTTCAACTTAATGTCTGCATGTAGTTTGAACTGGCTTTTTGAGTGCCAGGTTTATAGAGTTATCACTTCATTCTGAAGTAAAGGTAAAGAACCATATGTGATTTTTATATGCTTTCTCTTAGTATGCTGCTTAACAGTTAGATAAGCTGAAGTATTGCCTTTAAATTTATGTGTCTGTTGGTCAAAGTTGTAGTCTCTTGATAGAGAACATTTTTAAGGAAGTTTCCAACTTGGGAGACACTTCTGTTAGGTTTTAGAAAATGAAATTATAAGCTTGGAAGATTGAGTGATTTAGTCTTAGATAAAGTGACGGTAACTGGAGCACTTGATCTGTGGGAAAGTTAAATAGTAGCATAGCTAGCTAATTTCTTTAAATCTTTTGCATGTTTTGCTTTTGTTTAAAGGATGCATAAAAATTCTCATTAGCTGTGAGCATCCACTGTTCAGATTTGCAGTAAAGCTACATTTAAATAATGTTGCTTTCATTTGATGCATCTCAGTAAGATTTCCAACTGCAAGGTATCTTCAGATTAATAGCTCATGTGTAACAGTGAGCCTTGTACACGTTTAAAAAAATGCTGGAAGTGCTTTCTGATTTTTGTGTTGGAATTGTTCGGCTTTTTGAATAGTTGGAAAGGTTTGGTGCAGATCTTGTGAATTCAGTAAAATGTGAGTTGTTCGCCTATCTGACTAGTCTGTGAGAGCAGGGACTAACCAGAGCTGTGTTTTATTGAATTTGTAGTAAAGGTGTCTTATCCTGAGGACTGTGCTGTAGATTGCCTGTGGCAGTCTGATGTATTTGCATGCAGGGTCAGCGGCTCTCCCTCTTCAATAGAGGCAAGCTCTGTCGAGAGAGCAAATGTCTGTTGGGTTTGGTTTTTGTTTTTTTTTTTTTTTTTGGGGGGGGGGGTTGTTTTGTTTTTAAATAACTGTTTTAAATAACTTTTAATAAATTACTGGGATCTAGTTCTGTGTTGGTCGTGCACTTTATACTTGGACCCTCAAAGGGGGCATGGTAGGAGAGAAAGTATTTAAATGAAATAGGACACCAACACTTTGCCTTGTAGTTGCTAAAAAGATAATTGTAGCAGTTTCGAGCACAGCAAGTTAAAGCTTGGCTTTTAGAAAGAGAAGCCTCCCACTCCACGCTCTCCAATACCATCTGATATTTAGCTCCTTGGGAAAGCATGTTCCTCTCGTATTAGCACAAGAGTATTGCAGAGAGGTTTTTTTGTGAGCTGGTACTACCAGATGCCCAGGAATGCTGTTGAGAACGATGAAACCCCCCCAATGTGTCTAAAATTATCCAAGTTTCTCTCCTACAGAGCGTAGGGGAAAAGATTTTTTTTTTTTTTTGCCAGTGAGGAAGTCAGTGCTTCTGTTCCCATAAGTATTTTTTAAGAGGAATTTAACCCTTTTGCTCAATAGCAACTGTATGATGAGTGCATTTTTACCTTTTGCAAAATAAAAAATATTTACAAGAGATACTGGCTTCTGTAACAGAAATTCTGGGTTTTCAGGTTGAACAGTTTGAACAGAGTTTCAGTGCCCAAAGGATTACCGTTACATTGGAATTGACTTGTTAGAAGGAGCCTTTCTGGTATCAGGAGGTAAATGCAGCTGTGTGTTATGTGCAGAGCAGTTGAAGCTTGTAACCTGCTTTCTCATAGGGTGTAGTAGCACAGATTAGGCAACAGACTGACAGAGCAGGCATATGACACCTCTTCATTGCTCACCATGCAACAAGCAGCAGAACACTACTTACTACATTTCTTGTAAAAGAAAAAGAATTTGTAAAAAAACATTTAAAAGCCTGTATAACTTGGGTATATTCACATGTGCTTTAAAAATAAAAAACCTTGTGTCATAAGTTCTCCTAAAGAGATTTCTTCATGCAAAGTTGTTTCTCCTCCAGTTCTAGAGCACACCCTTATCATTTGCAGTCCACATGTTGCAGGCTTCACAAGAATACAACTGCCAACCGATGCTCTTGGACGTTGATAGTCCTTCTGGTTACTCAGTTACATAAGTGATAAAAAATTCACAATTTTTTAAATGTGATAATGGCACATATAAAACATTAAATGTTACTTTAACAGGATACAGTACAAATACTGAAGAGTATGTTGAACTCCCCTGTATCATGTTAAACACTGATGGCTGCTGCCACTTCTCACCTGCCAGTGTAACTGCAYGTGGAGTTGCTCCATCAGAGTGATCTGAGGATGATTTAGCTACTTTAAAATGACACTGACTGGTTGCACTGTGATTCTCATGCAAAAGAGGTGTAGGTTTCCTCAGCAGTTAAATTTCCCACAGTCACGTCTGTTGCTATAACATCTGTTTTATAAAAATGCCAGAGCCCCGGGAGAGCCCTGTTCCTGGGTGTGCTGAGCAGGCCTGGGCTGCACATTAACTTCTATTTTAGGCACTGGGATAGCAGAATGACAGGCACAGTAAAAATGTCTAAATAGCAGTTTTTCGCTTGCTTGTCTCAACAGTAGAGATTGATTTCTGATTCTGTTAATTGGACAATGAACTGTTAGAAAAATCGTGTTGTCATGCATCACGTTGTCATGTTTGTGAGCAGTGAATACGAACTGCATCTTGGGGGTACCAAGTATAAAACTTAGTATCTTTATGCTGATAGCTTTACTCTTTAACATACAGTAATACTCTAAATTCCTGTGATTTCGGTGTGATTTCCAAGAAGGATAGAACATTGAAAATAATAAAATTAGATTTGGTCTTAAGCCACTAAAGATGTTGGAGGGAAGTTAAGTACTGCTTTCTCCTCATGTTTTCTCCTGTCCAACAGAAGAGCCTGAAGCGAGTCAGTTACTCTCCAACATGCACCGTAGCACTAGGACAGATAGGTAAACTGAGGACACAGGTATCTGATCCTGTTTTTTCTTGCTTTTGCTAGCTTAACTCAAAGCTGTGCTACTTGGTGCAGTGTGCTGTATTTAATTTCTTTTGTGCTTTTAATAGCATAAAGCAAAGCTAAAAAGGTCTTGGCCCTATTGCTCCTAGGCAGCTCAATTTCAAACCATGGCCAAGCGCTTATACATACTTCAAGGTATGGAAGTGTGCCAAACCCCACCGTTATACATTCTCAGGAAAATGCTGCAGAGATCTTGCACGTAATGTGTGGTAAATCTGGGCTGCAGAGATGCTCTTAAATAGGTTTGACATATCTGGAATAACTATTTTCAGTTCATGGCATAAAACTGTTTAGATCAGAAGTCACCGCTCTGTAGTTAAGGTTATATCTGAGGCTGCTCTTCTGACCTGCCCAGCCTGGAGGCTGCAGCACAGGTGGAGCAGGGCACAGCCGGCTCCRGTGCTCATGGTACTTCCTGGATTTTAGGGCTGGCACAAGTGAGGCCGTTCCCAGGGGTACCTTGATTTATAGCAGCTTCCTTTAGCTGTTCCTGGCTGCCCTGCTGATCCACAATAGCAAAAATATGTACTCCCTGTCTTCTTTCCTCACTCCTCCTCATTTCCATTCCAAAATTAATTATTGTTCATCTTCATGGGAAAGTTTTTGAAGTTCAACCCAGTATTAAGTAAATTTAGTAACGCCCATGCCAGCTTAGTTTACAACCCATTTTACAACAAATCCAGTTTGGTATAAACTTTGTAGGAAATGAAAGCAAACACCAAAATCAGTGTATCCACTCAGAGCTTAATTCACGTGGTTTAAAAAGAGGTGAGTTAAGATAGCGCATCTTTCCCACGCAAGTGGGAGAATTTAAGCATTTTCTAGTCTGTTCTGTCAGTTGGCTTTAATCTCTTCTCTTTGTTAAATTAAAGATCAGACATCTGAAAGCAAGTGGTTAAAAAAAAAATAAAGAAGAAAGGCCAGACAAAACACGTGCCTTAGAGCACTGGTCAGAGAGACAACTTCCCTCTTTCATAGCTGCTGGGAAATGGGAATTCTTACCAAGGGAGAGCTGCTTGGATCGTCCCAAAGGCTCCCTGCTCTGTCTCATCCTCTAGCTAGTGAGCGCCTGACCTGATAGGTCTGTTGAAAAGATTTTCCTTAATAGGGATTACTATCTCGATTACTATTTATTTTCAGGCCTTGTATGCTAATATAAACTAATGTGATTTCTTGAGCAATACTACAAAAGGTAGCAGTTGATGATTTTGCTGTTTGTAGCTTCTCCTAGGCTTGCAAGTAGGTTGATAATTTATGAGTAGTTCATTTTAAAATTACTTATTTTACACTCCAAAGTATGTGTACTGAGCACAATGGGAGCAAGACATGTAGGGGTTTTGTTTTAATACAGGATTCTTCTGCTTCCTAAGGACTGTATTTGTCCCTTTCATTACTGCCACATCTTGGGCTAATTCTACGCTGCAGTGTTGC
This sequence comes from Phoebastria nigripes, assembly GCA_035582835.1. NCBI lineage: Eukaryota > Metazoa > Chordata > Aves > Procellariiformes > Diomedeidae > Phoebastria > Phoebastria nigripes. The sequence goes on along the minus strand of JAYKAV010000445.1, from coordinate 3,931,503 downwards.
CAACCCAACCCTACGGTCTGGAGTTTGACACAAAGAAAAATGCCTGCAAAACCCTGGCAGACGAATGCTATTACTGGTTTAGTTATGGACCCATGAATCCAGATGTTTGTAACTGTCTCACTGTGGTTATTACCCCATCAGTGGGGAAGCATTGCAGTATGTATTTAAAGCAATATTGTGAAGGTATTCTTCAGACCAGCAATTTAAGCTCTTTCAATTGAGCTGTCTGAAACAATGAGGCRCGATGAACAATTGTGCTGGTGGTGCAGGCTCTTCCACGTGCAGAGGTAGTGCTGGATTTGCGCTAACGCAGCCTTGTGTTAGTGAGGAAGGTGCCGCAGCTAAGCTGGTAGAAGCCTTCCTTTTGTTAACATACTCTATCTACAGTAAGGTTATAGGCAAATGTTTACTCTGCAAACAGTTGTGCCTGTTGAAGATGTTACTGCACAGCTGTGGTTTGCTCCAGTTCTGCCATGGAGGTGACTACTCCAGTCAGTAAGTGAAGCAGATTCATGTGATTACTCCATAGTGCTCCCCAGGGAGAAAAAAAAAAAAAAGAAAAAAAAAAAAAGTCGTCCAAGTTTGCTTAAACAGTTTAAATAGGTGATTCAAACTAACTCTGCTGGATTTTTCCTCCCTCCCTTCAGAGTAGGCATTGTTCACACAAAGCATTTTGTCAGACACACCAGGATATGAATAAGTCAATCCATTCCTTTGTCTCTCAAATGTAGTAAGTTTCCATCTCTCCTTTGTCAAAGCCAGACGTTAGTTCTGTTGCTTTTTTGAAATCAGTAGGGGGAAGAATATTCTGAATGCAGCCAAATACCAAATACCCCTATACAGTAGCACAAACGTGTGCCCAGGTCTTCATATGTACTGGTTTTTTTTTCCAGTCAGGCTGTTGAGTTTTCAGATCAATGGCAGTCCCACAGTTTTGTTTTTATTTTGCTAATTTCTTATTGGGCAAATGTCTTCATATTGCTAAATATTGAGTCTCACTGAGAAAAAAAAGATGTCAGTTTTGCTTGTTTTCACCTCTGCAGTGAAAACCCCAACTGTGAACACTAAATAGTTCCCTATAGAAGGAGAAGTTGATTAAGGTATATAAGAGACAGTATATTAGGAGTATGTGCAAAAATGCCTGTGCTGAAGCTGAATGAGCAAAATTTTAAAAACATCACCCAAACTCTACTTGATAATGTATCTTCTGATAGTTCCATTATGCTTTTTATTGTCTCTCCCTGCCCAGCGCTTTCTCGCCACCGAGTGCAATAAATGCACGCTACAAGAAAAGAAAGCTGAAGTTTGCAGAATGGTTCCGAGAACACAAACCCACACGATTATTTCTAACACTTCTTTCCCTATACAGAAGTTTGCAGTTGCAGTTACAAAAATACAATGAAAAGGGTTCACAACTCCTGTAAGAACGTGTTTGAAGTAGCTGTCAAGTGAATATTGAAATACTACTTTTTAGTATTGTCCAGCTCTGAACATAGTCCTGTGGTTCCTTCTAAAGCAATTCCTTCATTGTTAGCTGCTGAACGTAAATCAGTGGCTTGCAGTGATTTAAAGATATGTTTRTCTAGTGATAGCCTTGATTTATCTAGAATTATTTCTACTAAGAGTTTTCTTCCATTCTCTTTCTTCCCTCCCTCTTTCTTACCAGGAGAGTGTAGTCTAGGTCAGAGTAGGAAGGAGCGGTATAATTTAGCACAGCAATCAGAAGTCCGGTATTTTTGTATTTCTGTCCATTTGTAGTAACAGCCTGATTCTGCTATCTTTATGTGTGCAGAGTGGCTTTTACCTTATTTGCCAGTAGTCAGTGAAACTGCTTAAGGAATAGGGATGAAACAACTTATAAAGGCTTTTCAGTAAAACATTTAAGTGTTAAGTAGAGCTAGAGTGCACTGTTATTTAACATGCTTTTATTAAAAAAATGCAACAGTGGAAGATTGTGTAACTCCTGAATCTTTGAATTGTTAGAGTATTTAAATTACTTTCTTTTCAGTTGAGAGTAGATGACAGATCCACTAACTCAAAATACCTCAAGTTTTTTTTTTTCCCTGTGCTAGTATTGACCTCTTGCAAGCTATAAACCAAGGTTTTTTACCATCCCCCACACAGTGAATTTCTCATGCAAGTAATCTCAGTGGCATAATTAAGACAGGGTTATGCAACACAAATCAACACATCTACTCACGGGAGTGAGTTTTCATGCCTACAGATTTGCAGGTTAGGCACTTGTGTAAGCAGTGTCCACAGTGCTGTCATACATGCTCTTAAATGCCTGTGTGTTAGTCAAAAGGTCATATAAATCTTTCATTAGCATTACTGTCAAAATGAAAAAAAAAAAAAAACCTCATGGCTGTCTATCTACTCTAGAGTTGTAGAAATAGTTCAAACACTTTTCACTCAGCTACTGGTTAGAGGACTGACCCTCATTATGTCTAAGTTTTATCTGGAAACAACAGAAGAGCCCGAGCCGGAGCATTTTATTTTTATTTTTAAACAATACTTTAAGCATTGTTGTGCAAAAATTTGTAAAAACCATGAAGTAATGTGTCCTTAGACTTAAGGACAAATCTGCTTTTCAAGTATCCATTTGTATAACTGTACAAAGGCACTTCAGGCTCTGTGATAAAACTGATTAAAATATGCCGTGTGTGTATATATATATTTCTTTTTACACTCAAACTGTGCATTGCTCACCACTGCCAGCCTGTCATATTTAGTTTGTGATAAACAGTATGTATGGCCAGGTCCTAGCACACTGAATGCTTCCCCATCAGACTGATTTCTCTGTGTGTATCAGTTACTCTTCTTTGAATTGATCTTTACTTTTACAGACTTGGGACACCTAATTTTAACTCAAATTAACAAGGTGCAAATATAAGAGAATCAGGTGAACTACATTAAACCCTTTATTTGAAATGAGTTGATTACTTCCTATAAAAATGATGTGTGGAGATTTCCTGGAGCTGGTGTAACTAGGATTTGCATAGGTGTGGAACATTTCGAAACAGGTAATACAGAAATCATGAAAAATACCTTGAGCGTGTTTTCTGAGTTCAGGGCTAAGTAGGCAGGAGCAGATATCCAACCACCATCTAGGACAGGAGCATGCATACCATTAAGCTAGCCAGGAACTAAGCTGTAACTTTGAATTGATGTCTTATTTTGAGCCAGTAACTGCTAGTGATAAACGAGTCCTAGCCTGCTTGCATTAATTTGGATTAATTTTCCCTGTGCAGAGAGTGCACTATACTGTTATCTAGTTCAGAACTGTGGCTGAAGCAGTTGTTAATTTTATAGCACTTACTGTAAAACAGACTGGCCAGATCTTTTAGGAACTCATACAGATTTAGTTGACAGTGTTGAAACTACTGTTGTAAGCATCACTTTCAGAAACAAACAAGGGCAGAGATGGCCTTGATGAAACACCACGGTGACCTGTAGTTACCAGTGGGTCACTTTCAGGTTGGAAGAATTTGTAGAGAGGGTCTGTAGAGGACCATCTGGCAGTCATTAGTAATTGATGTTTTCATTATTGATGTGGATACTGGACTAGAGCATATAAATATTGTGTTTGCAGGTAACAGCAGGAGGAAGGGGTTGTAGGCCCGTTGGAGGACAGGGCTAGAATGCAAAGTGACATGGGCAAATACAGGAAGTCACCTTAAAAATAGCGTGTAATTTAATAATGAGAACTGCAAGGCACAGCACTTTAGTAGGCATAATCAGCTGCACAAATCCATAGGGGAAAAAAAGACTGGATGAGGAGCAGTCCTTCAGAAAAGGTGTAGCCATTCTGAGGATCATGTGCTTTCCAGGAATCAACAATACGAGGCCACAGCAAGAGAAATAAATAGAACAGCAGTCACAATAGGGGGATGTATTTAAAAAAAAAAAAAAAAAAAAAAAAAAAGAAGTGTTGGAGACATGGTATATAAAGCCATCCCATTCAGTTCAGCACTAGTAAAGGCCAGCTGGCGTACCTTATCCAGTTTTAAGCACAACACTGCAAAGTGACATGGGTTAGCTGGAAAGAATACAGACTAGAGGAAGGAAAGAAAGAATAATCTTTGGTTATAGAAGAAAGTTGCTGCAAAGGAAAGAAGGCAATTGTTGCTAGTCCTGTCTGGTGGTTATGGAGAGCAACTTAAATTGCCATAACGAAGACCTAATTTAGACGTGAGGAGTACCTAGCTATAAAGACAGTATGCGTAAGGAGGTGGTGGATTTGCATCACCAGAGGTTTTTAAGAACAAAGTTTAGACAAATGACTGGCTGGAGCAGTTTAGATACAGTTGATTCTATCTTTAAGCAGGAGATGGACTAAGTGACCTCTTGAGGACCAGTTTGACCAAGCTATCTGTGATACTGGATTTAAATGACAATGTTAAAGGAAAGTTCATCAGGAAGTGATTTTCCCCTCATTTAAAAACTATATTTTAATCAGGGTTTTGTAGTATACTCATCCTGGAAAATATACAGGTTCTATAATTTCAAGCAACAACAGTAACAGCAATTATTAAAAAAGTCACTGGAAGCGCACGGGTTTTGTCCTGTCGTCAATAAAAAAGCAAATGTCTAGTGATTTTTCTGCTGATTTATTATTTTTTTCCCCCCATTTTGGTTTTGTTTTCATTTTGGGTCCAATCCTACTTTCCTTGCACAAAGTTGTCACATTCTGCTAACTGGAAATAAGCTAGGCACATGTCATGAATTCTCCAGAGATATATCACCTTTGTGAGAAACTAACAGCACTGGTTGTGCAGTAGATCTTGATTGTTGATACTGCATGTGCTCTGTGCTTGGATTCTCTGCTTTYGTTCCACAGGCACATAAGTACCTCTAACACTGAGATAAACAAAAGCAAGGGACATTTTTTCCCTGCTTCATAGAGGCAGTTTGCAGTAGATATGCAAGCCCTAATGCATCTGTGCGCAATACCCCAAATGGATCCAAGCACATCAGGAAACAGTTGTACAGCATACTGCCTCTGACCGTGGATGCTATCTCTAAGCACCCTCTGGAGTCAGGGCTCAGAAGATTGTAGTGAAAATGTAAGCAGCCTGGCAGGTTTCCAGCTGATGAGTTAATGCTGCTATAAACTTCAGTAGTTCCTCTCTGAGGCATGCAGAAGGGTGCAGGCGCTGGGAAGGTAGCCAACGAAGGCAAAGAGCAGACGGCAAAGCTAAAGGCCAGCCTCAAGGATTCACAACGCGATTGTCTTTGAGGTGGGTTCCTCCCTTGCCAGAAACCCTTCATGTAGCTTCAGTGGCAGGGCTGGAAATTAGTAAGCAAATTAAGGTACGCATTCAGTGTGAAGCCAGCCTGACTTGTGGACGCTTGATTAGCATAGCTTGGGCAAAGGTAGCTATGCCCAGCACTCAAGCCACCCCATGACTGGATTAGTAGAACAGGGTGCTGCAGAAAGCTGGGTGTTCTCAATCATGCCAGGTCAGTTCATTGAGCTTGAAGTGAGGTGGTTTAGGTTTGAACTCAGGTTATYGCTTCACTCCGAAGCCTGGACCTGGAAGTCACCAAAATACTGAAGACAGAGTAAATCAGTAGAGCATCAGCAGGTCAGATTCCATGGGACAAATGGAAAACAAATAGCAAAGAGAAACATTGGTGTTTTCCTTTCTGTAAGGGAAGGTTAGCAGCAGAAAGCTATTTTTGTTTGCAATTTAAGTAAAGCATTTAGACTGTAAATGCTTTGAGCAGAGGCAGTTTGGGGGGTGGGTGAAACGTTACAATGCATTAGTAGCTATGCAATAGGAGATATGTTCAGCTGATGGTGATCCTTGCTGTGAAGCCACAGCTATTGTAGCAGACAATGGACAGCCAGATTCCTCCCCACAYGCAGGCACCTTTTCTAACAAACAAAGGACTTGTCTACTGTGCAGTCACTGCCTGGGGTATGCTCATACGTCAACTAGCTTTTGTCCTTCCCTCTGGTATCTCAACATCAGAGACCTCATCCAGGCTGGAGGATCCATGGGACAAGTGAAGTGGTGCAGGGATGGTTAGTTGACATTGAGCTCTGTGTTATCGTTGTACATCGGTGCTCCTCCTAACTTGTTCATAGATACCTGGGGCATATCTGTATCTACTTCATTAATATCGATGGCAGAAGCTGTAGTGGGACATTACAGCTGTAGTGGGACATTACAGCTGTAATGGGACATTACAGATTTAGCGACACCTCCCTCAACAGACACCTTAAGGGCCCAGTGAACCAAACCCATTATGCCAAAGCCCAGTTTTGCATTTAGAGTTTTGGACTTCAACATCTTGGGAAAAAAAAAAAGAGATTTGGTTTAATTTCTAGCCTATAAAGCAAAAGCAAAGAGAGGTCTTAAGAGACTAAAATCAACTTGTAATGAAYGCTGTAACAAACACTATATTCCCATGGAAGCAAATTTAAGTGATCTAAGTTACACAGCACAACCTACTGCATATTAAGCATAGTCTGAGKGATTAAACAAACTTCTTATGCAAAAGGTAGAAATACTGTACAACCTAAAATTCTACAAGTGTGATTAAACAGTAATCAAACCTGAGAGGGTGATCTTCACTTGATAGACTATTTGAAGCACAGTCTATGGCCGCAAAAGTGTTTGCTTGTCTGGAGTAAATATTTTGTATGATACCCATACAAATTTTATACAGCCAGGTAGTGCCTAGCTCCACGTTCCTCTTCCTCCACAGAGTGCTGGGATTGCTGGGGTAGTGTGAAGAGTTGAAATGGCAACCTGGCTACCTCGGGTTTTGAGTTTGGTTTGCCTTTTTTTTTTTTTTTTTTTTTTTTTT
>JAYKAV010000445.1:3721200-3924673 GCA_035582835.1 Phoebastria nigripes | reverse complement strand
GTTTTGAGAGCTGAAAAATATAATTTTTTTTTTTTTTTTTTTTTTTTAAAGTAAATGAAAGCCAGAATTACAGCTGGTGTACTTATTTATACCAGAGCGAACATACCATAACTCAGTTTTTTTTTAAAAAGAAACAAGTTACTAAAGTAAAAGGGACACCACTGAAACAGAGCAGTAAGAGAGCAGTGATTTGTTTGATAATATACAGTACCAAACCTTAAATAGATAAATACATGGAGAAATCAGTTACTTTCTAGATTCTCTGAGAACAAATACAGTGAAAGCATTTTTCTTTCAAGTATTTTGGTTGGCTATTTATTTTTCATGGTAATAGCATTATTTTAAGTCTTTGGTTTTTGTTAAGCCTGCTTGGGTTTTTTGTCTTAGGAATGGAAGAAACAAAATAGTTTCTTATCAGTTAGAAGGCAAGCTAACGTAGCGGCTGTCGATACTAAAACAACTATTGTATCTGTGTGGTTCTCCTAGATATAAAGGGCATTCTGGGCAAAGTTCCTATACAATGACAAGTGTGCCTTACTAGAAATTAGTGAAAGTGGGGTCAGGGATGGAGGACATAGAGAGAGGTGTGAGCTGTACTAATCAGATAAATGTTTTGTTATCACTTTCTTTCTGTACAGAAAGCAAGCTCTGTAAGAATATGCCTTCAGTTAGACTTCGATAATTCTGATCTGGGGAGAAGGAACTGGGAACTGTTACTTCCTGTGAATTGCACTTGTTTGTCTTTTGTGTGATTTTTCTATGCTTTACATACAATGTCTAAATAAAGCTAGAAATAATTATTTGCTGAAGGTCTAATAAACTTAATTTGGCCTGGCATTGTGCCGATGGTGATCCTTACTGTTCTCTGTCGTGTTTTCATGGAGGTGAAAAGGAGGAGCTGGTTCTGCAAGTGGATGCCAAGGTATAGAAGAAGCACCTGTGAGACGTTTTGAGCTTTTTCTGTGGAAGCATGAGTTTATAGCACTGAAGCTGTAGTTAACAAATACGTAAAGCTGTGTTCAGTAATAGATTCTTTAAAAAGGTATTAGAATGTTGAGGGAAAAAACCCCCAAAGTTTGTTTTTTTCCTTTTTAACAGTTAAAAGGGTTGCTACTTTAGGCACTTTCCATTAGGCAATTGTTGGCTGGAGAGATGGAAAAGGTTTCTTCTGCTTTAGCTAACCTTCTTCACCTTTGGCCTTCTATCCCTTCAGACACAACCAGTGAGACGTCACATTACTGTTGGCTTGTTAATACAGTTATCAGGTGTTCTCAGATTCTCCTTAAAGTTTCTTTCTATCCCTTTCCGAAGGGGAATTGGTGGTCACAACAAACTATGTCTTTTTTGGGTTGCAGAGGTTTTCTGGCTCGGTGCTTTGTTTCAGGCGGTGGGTGCGGGGAGGCCCTGCGGAGCGCGTCRGTGCTGTGCCCTGCACCAGCCACGTCCCGGTCTCTGTGGCCAGGAGTGTCACTGCGTGCCAGCCTAATTCAAACGCTGGAGACGCTGATGCAAAATTTTAATGTTTTTGTTAAATCTGCATGGTGGCACCTTCTGCTTTGCATGGAGCAAGGTTAATGTTGTACCTTGTGTGCTCCTATCTGGATTAGCGCTTGATGAGAAAAGTTGAAGCACGTGAAGGAGTGAGTTAGGCAGGGGGGTTGTGGAATGGGTCAAACGTGTTTGCTGGCTGCTTCTGTTAGGTGATCACTAGTGAAACAGTTACATGCTGACGTTTTAACTCTCACACTGAGATTTTATTAGAAAATTTCGAATGCCCTGAGTCCTTATCCCGTTTAAGCATGGGGGGGAGTTCTGTAGTCTAAGGCAGACAAAGCTTTGCTTGCCTAGAAATCATAAGCCGCAACTAATCTATCCTCGCAAATACCTAGGCTGTATGTAACACTGGAAAAACAAATCTTTGAACTTGGGACCCAGCTTTCTGGATTTCTTGGGTGCTCGGTTCGCATGGCTGTGGGCACATCGCATTGTTGAGGTCCCTGGTACAGCGCTGCTGACTGAAATAGCCTGGGTCCCAGCAGGGTGGTAGGGCAGTGCGCTGGCAGGCCGTTCCCCTCTAACAGGTACCTTCTGCAGCCTGCTTAAGTACAGGATTGTGCCATTCAGTGAATGAATGTGACTCCTGATCCTGCTGGATGCTATTTAGGCCGTTTGCATTGCCTCTGAATTGCTCTGTGTGCTGCTCTGTGTTGTTAGCTGAGGAGCAGGCCCTGCTTGTTATTTGTGCTGTAAATGGCTACTGCCTACTTTTCACTCAGGCAGGACTGCAAGAGGGGTTTTGGTAACTCTCTGCTTTGTTTTCTGACAAATGCAGATTTGGTGTGCTTAGTTTTTCTTTACTCCTGTATTCAGATTCTGGCCTGTGAAGAGTAAATATAAATAAAATCTCTTATCTGGATTGTCAGACTCAGCTGTGCGTGCTCTCTCTTTTTGTTTTTAAACATGGGAGTAAGGAGACAGGAGTGACAGTGAGTGTACCTCTTCCTACACCTGAGATAAGCTGGATACCGCCCCTCTAAAATCCTCCATCCAGGCTGGGCAACTTTCCAGTAAAGACAACACGCGCCCACCAATGTGATAGCAGCTAGTTTTAGGAGGTGGGGAGATAAGAGTGCTGTTCGAAAAATACTGCTGCACCAATAGAAATATCACTTTGGTTTTCTGCTTCTTGAAAGTGCGTGAAGAAGAACAGGTAGTTCCGAGAGACTGTATTGCCCTGGGTCTTAGTCCAAATCCATTTGTGCCCAGAAGCGTTCCAGGTTTGTTAACTTTGAAAGAGCGATTGACTTTTGAAGCCTGAAGGAAAAAAAAAAGGCAACACTAAATTGTGCAGTGAGCGGTCCATGCAGTGCACTGAATGTTATTTCTGAAAGTAATTCTGTTGATCTTTTTCTGATCGGTCGCTGATCACAAAACTGAGGGGTCAGTTCTGGTTAGTTTTGCAGTAGATGTCATTAGCAATGAATGCTTGACAAGCAGCGTCTGTGGGATGCTGTGCTGCAACTGCTTGTGCTTTTCATATGCAACATCTCTGTTCGGTACAAAGTCAGCTGGCAGAGTGCAAAGCACCGTGAGTCATCCTGGCGCTGCTGGAGTATATAACTACAGTCTCTAAGCTAGGTGCAAGCCAGACCCTGGCTTTTATCCGGTCTGTATGCAGAACAGGACAGAGAAACAGTGCAGAACAGGACAGAGAAACACAACCTTGCGCTCTTCTGTCCTAGGGTGGGTGTATAAACTGTAGTATCTTGGGTGCTGTTTGAAATTGCACCAGCTGCATGTAGTCCCAAGAGGCTGAAACCTCCGTTAGGAGCAATCGTGTTTCTGGGGCCCCCAGCTCTGCTCCAGAGCCAGCAGCGCAGCGCCAGCCAAGGGCACCTCTTTCTCCCGGCGAGGAACAGTGTTGGCCCAGCGTGCTAATGGTGTAGCCGTGCTCTGCTTGTAGCATGACTCAAAATGACTGTGCTAACGGGTATTGTGCCTCTCAATCTGTCTGTTCGTAGTTTCTCTGATTTTTTTCGTAGCCTCTAAAGTTTTAGTGTTGGAGTCTGGATCGCCACTGGGATAGGAATTTGGGGAAAAAGATCTTCCTAAGTGAACTTTGAAAGACAGAAGCTTTACTGTAAAACCTTTCTGTTCTCATTTTTGGTATCTGCAATAAGTTGTTCCCAGTATTATTAATTCTTCTGGCAGGTGGAGTTAATTTATTTGTGTATTAGTCTTCATGCTGCTGGATGAATTATAGATTTAATTATGGTCCAGGTGCTCAGAGCTTTGCTGTTCTTCTAAACGTGAAATATGAAGAAAAAATAAGTCTGAGTAATTTTTTGGCTTGTTGAATAAATGTAAACATTGGGAAACTGTGCCAGAGTATAAATAAAGAGAGGATTTACTTTGCAGAGAACGTTATTATCTACTCCAGGGTATTCTACTTTGTGGGGAGGATTAGTGCTCTGCATTATACTGGGACACACCTTTTTACAGCTACTACTCTATGCAGCAGAAGATTAAAAACTTTTACCTATAATTCCTTGTATTTTCAGACAAAGTTTCTTTTGCAATTACAGCTGATTACTAGTGCCAAAGTTTGAATGGAGTTAACATAGTCATAACAAGAAACACTCCCTGATTCCCTGGTAGGTGTAAATAAACTACCTACTTGTAGTATTCCTCTTCATCTGTGTTACTCAGTCTTTCCTTTTCTGCCTGGCACAGCTTTATTCACAGTCCTCGAATGTTCTTATACTGCAAAGCTACTTATTTATGTTTGTTTGTTCCTTGTCCTAAAACAGTTTTCCATCATACTTTCCCTTAATCTGTATGAAAATTTACTTTTTGGATGATACTTAATTCCATGAGAGCTCTTTTCACAGCTGGCTGTTCACAGTCAGGCTGGAATACAAAATCCATGAAAAAAAATCTTTTTTTACTGAGATTTCATAGGATATTTGGGCAAGGGGCAAGTGTATGAGCTATGTTAATTAATTGGGACTTACTTCTCTTCATTCCTCTTTTGTTTCTACTTTTTTAATGACTGCCTTTCTGCTTTGTGGCCCTGAGTCAGAAAAAGCATGCCATATCTTTCTCACCTTTTTCAGGAAAACTTGTGTGTGTGTGTTTAAATGCTTTTCTGAAGGGAGTGTGAATTGGCCCTGTTTCAGCTGCTACTAAACATCACTTGGCAGAGCCTATGGAATAATATGCCTGTGTGTCTGCTGCAGTACTGGGGACAAAAAAAATAAAGACTGTGCTTCTTTAATATATTTCACTATTATAATATGGCATTTATACATGCAATAGTATGAAATTTTCAGATGAAGATCAACTAATTTATTCTTGCAGTTGTCCCCTTATGCTCCTTTTAATTTGGGGGTCAGAAAAATTTGTATCATGATTTCGTTTTTCTTTTTTGGGCTGCACAACAGCTACCCTCAGGAGTCCGCTGTTCCTCAGGCAGAAATAACATACTTGATGCATCTCCTGAGGAAGCAGCCAAAAGTGCATGTTCTGACCTCGTCTTTAAGCTTTTTCATTTCCTTTACTGACACTTAATGAAGTTACTATCACAGCCATTAAAGATAATTTTTAAAAGTAGATTATGTAATTATTACAGTTTCTTGTACTGTTTTTAGTACGAAGTCAAGCATTGATGCTTATTCTTCATTTTGGCCCAGTTTGGCAATGCCAGTTTGCTCTGGTTGTTAGATATGAAGTATGTGTTGGGCGTTTGAGTTTGAGGTGGGCAAGGAGTTTGTTTTGGGGAAATCTGCATGTTTTAGAGCACCTTGATGTTTTTATTTGAGATAAGAAATTAGGTTAAATTGAAGGGACCCCTTCTTAATGTCTCTGTATTTTCCCCTTTTTCTTTGATGCTCAGTGCAGGGGACCATTTCCAAACGTTTTGTCGGTATCACCAGACTCAGTTCTGGTTCATTGGTATTGACGTTATGAAGAGCTGTGCAACTGTCTTCTTGATATCACTGGTGCTAGTGGGCCTAAAAGTGGATTCTTACAATCTTTTAAGCTCTCTTGATACACTGCAACTTTTGGTTAGGGAAGGTACACATGCAATTTCTTTATTTGAATACATCTTTAATGTGGTTAAGTTTAGAATAAGATTAGGAAGTAAACTCTTTGTAGGGATTTTCCTATTACAGAGCCTAAATTTAGCTTCTCTTTTATATAAGTGTAATTTTAGATCATGAAGTACCTGCACTTTGTGGGAGGTTAGTGAATGAATGGACTGGGGGCTGACAATGTATAGGCTTTCAAGTCCTTTACTCGAGAAGGAAGTGCAATTGATGTCAGCATGTTAATTTGATGGAGTGCATTTATAGGAGGCTTTATATAGCTGTGGGGTGTTAACTTAAAACCGTGTCTTCATTTGGTACATTTGTTCGTTTGTTGTGTCCTTAGGTTATTTAATAAAACATGCAGTGAAACACTAGAAAAGCTCCTGGACTTTGTCTTCCAAACAGCTATTGCTGTCAGTGTTAAGGTTCTTCATGTCTTAAGCAAAACAGTCATTTTTCTTTACAGCAAAAGTGTGATTCTGAAGAGTTATTTACTCTTCATGTATTACTATATATTTTTATTTTAAAACTGAATTATATAGATTGGGGCTTTTCCCAGTGTGGGAAGTCAAATCGAGTGTACTGTAATTTCTGGAGATAAGAATGCTACTGTATAAAATCCTTATTAATATAAAAAATAGGCAGAGAAACAATTCAAGACAGTGCCACACTCTCCTCAGATTCCCGTTGTTTCTAACACTGACAGCCTTTGTGGGCTTCACACATGTATTTTTGTGTCTGGTTGTATATAACTGCTTACAGTGGTGCAGTGCATTAAACAAGGTTGGCTTTGCACCACTGAATTGTAATCAGTCTGATCTCATTATTACTCCTAAATCTTGGTTCGCTGTAAGCACACTATAGATGCTCCCTGTTTAGTGCTCAGGAACTCTTTCCTTGGAAATTGTGTGCCTTTTTAATGTGTCATGGCTCAATTATCACATTCGGGTTTGGCTGCCAAAGTAGCCATATATATTGTCTAGCAAGTGACAGCCTGGGCCTTTATCTCTTCCTGGCTGTTTGCCAGCTGTTTAATTGCAGCCCTGTGTTTGCTGTGTGTCACATCTTATGGTGGTCTATTATACCCAGCTAAAACAATATTTTGAAAATGTTTCAAATGTAAACTAATTCTGTGAGACTTTACGTGCTGTTATTTACATGATCTGCTGAGGGTGTAATGTAGGTCATTTTCTCCCCTACAAATACGAACATTTGCACCTCTGATCATCTCATGAATTTGCAGGGCAGAGAGAAGACAAGACAGGGACGCAAAAATGCTATCTCATCCCCTTGAGAGATGTAATTAAAGCTGTACACTTTTCATGTAATTTTTCATTTGTAGTTTCTGAGGCATTTTTAAAGCCAAATATTCTCTTTGTTCTGCTCTTTAGAAAAGAGCAAGCATACAGAAATYGAGCTGAGATCTCAACGGGAGTAGCAAAGCCTATGGGCCATATTTCTGCTCAAACAGATACTTCGGGTGAAGATGATGTTGGGGTTTGAGTGAATGGTGTCTTAGAGAGGCAGAGAATGATGCAGGTGCAGTATGCAGCACGTTCGGTTTGGCAGACGCCTGCTTTCCATCAGGAAAGACTTAAGGCTCATGTTACTCATGGCAGAGCTGAACTACTGATTTGTGTCCTACAGCCCCACACCGCCTGGGGGATGGAGCCACRCGGTGTGAAACCAGGATATCAGAGGGCTAAGCAGTCCACAGCGCGTAAGTGTGCAGGGAATCCTTGGACTAAGTATGAATCCAGTTTTCCCTGCTCCTCTTTGTACAGCTATTAATCTCTTGCTCGCTCGCTCTCTGAAGAGCGTATGTCCTGGAGAGTTTCAGCTCCTGGGTGAGACTCCTATCTCGTGCAAACTACTTTAGCCTTGAAAGCAATGGATGTTCATTAGCTAACATTCTTGGCTGTGTAGATTTTTTGGCAGAATCTTTGCTTTTCCACTACTTAAAGAAGAAATCAGGATTTGTTCTGTTGCTTGTTTAATAAGAAGAATAACTGTTTAACAAGAAAGACATGATAAAAGTCTTGGGAAACAGCTTTGCAATTTTAGGTCAGAGGAACGCAGAGCAGAAGAGAGCTTAAGAAAGATCCCATTTTTGTGCAAAACACCAGGTTTATAATTAAGTAGTAAGTGTTGTCTTTTTAAAAAGGGAGGGAAAAGATAACCTGTAGGCAGGATTAGATCTACAGAATTTTTTCTTCTTAATTGGAGGGGAAAAGATCCCATCTAGCTGAAGCCATCTAGCATGCTGGAAGAGGTTTGATATTAAAATGGGCTTTTTTAAAAGGAAATAAAATTGTTAGAGTGCTGTTAAACCTGCTTTCTGAGAAGTGTAATATTGCATGTAAGTAATATACTCAAGCATGTGCACGCATGTTTTTTCTAGTTAATTTGCTAGAAAAGTTCTGGCAAATAACCCCCCCACACACCTTTTTCAGAAGCTGACCTGTTTAAGTAGGATTACAAAGTGAGTATTAAAAGATATTTAGGAGAGAGTCGTGCATATATGGGGCAGCTGGAGTGTGAGTGGTTGTGGCAGTTCTGCTGTGCTGTCACTGCGTGTCTTTTCAGGAAATGCATCAAAACAGTCGCTAGCATCACTTTGTTGTAGCACGATCTACATTATTCCAGTAGTTTACAATGTGACCAGTCTATCTAGTGTCAAAAAAAGGCCATGCTTGAGCTTCTGCTTGACTAAACTCTTCCCTGTTCCATTAAGCTTTCGTCCAAGTGCTGTATTTAGTATATTTTGCATGTGAGTTTCTTATATATCTCACATCACATTACTTTCTGGTGAGTCTGAAGAYATCATCGACAAAGTTTTGTAGTATCCAGATAAAGTGGGTGCTGAAAAGTAGCCTGACAGAAATCCTTACTGGGTACGTGTCGCCGGGTTTGATAAGGCAGGTGTGCATGTGTGCCGTTGACATGGAGACTTTAGGCAGCCTTCTGATGTAGATGTTTACGTGATTTGTTAAGAAGTTATTATTTCTGAAGAATAGTTACAACACCCAGTTATAGATACCATCTCGTTGAAAACGATTGCACATGTTAGACATGTTCATTGCAAATTAATGGTGGCCTTGGRGAAGTGTTTCTTTACCATTTGAGGTCTTCAGGTAGCCCCGGGAGTTAGATACAAGGAAGTTAAATCCCAGCAAGACTTATGCAAAGCCCAGTGCTGGCAAAGCAATGATGCCACTTGCTCGTCACAGCTGAACATTCAGTATCTGCTTGACAATGTTTATATGAAGGAGGACAAGATCAGGACAGGTCACAAGAATGCACAGCCCGTATGCTGCTACAGGCTGATGCAGCCCTGAATGTTGAAATTATGAAATATTGATCAAATGCAGAAAACTGGGGGAAAGCAGGGTGTGCAGCAGAGCAGGGTGAGGGCAGGTACTTCTGCAGCAGTTGCTGTGGTACTGTTGAAAGGCGCAATATGGTGCAGCCAAAATGCAGAACTGTCATGAGCCCGTGGCATTTGGGGTGAGCGTGAACCAGCTGCAGTACTGGTGCTTGAGGGTTTTGCTTGGCTTTCCATGCACCGGGCTCTGCTTCCTCTTGCAAGTCCTGTTACACGTGCTACCTTTATTCTCAGTTTCTGACTTTTCGCATCTTGTCCCTCCCTCTCACATCTTCACAGCTGTGAAGTGAAAATAATTGGGGCTGAACACTGGCTTTTTCGGAGGAATATTTGTTGTATATTTGTAGTTACTTTCTCCGGGGATTCAAAAAAATGAAAAAATGAGACATCCTCCAGGAACATGCAGCGTGTTCAGGGTTAAAGCAGGCCATGAAAAGGGACACTTCCCTTTCTTGTCAAATTGGCTTTGGTTTCTTAGATCCATCATGCTGGAATGCAGCCCTGAAACGCCAATTTTCTTGTAAGGAGGAAGCAGAGCCAATTGATTTAAACTTCTAGTTGTGTCTGCTGGCAATTTCCACCAGAAGCTAATTACAGCTAGCAGCTATCGCCAGCAGATGACTGAGTGAGTGGTTCCACCTCTTAAGGAAGAGACTTTAAACCTGAGCAGGGTTTCTTTTCCCTTGAGAATGTAAGGCTGGGGTAAAATTTTTCAAGCAGGTATTTTAGACACACCAACAGAAATCTTCAAAAGTTAGGTAAATTATTTTATCACACAAATACTATCTGTAGCTATTCCCCAAACTGGAAGGTAATTTATTGGGCTTTGCACTGTGTCCCTGTATCATTTCAAGACTAAATGGTGTGCATGTTTAAATTCTGATGTGATTAACCCAGCTCACTTTCTGTGTTGTCAGTWCTGTAAATTACTTCAGGGTAAATAAAATGGTTCAGACCTTTTTGCTAAATTTATGCTGTAGGTTTGAAAATGCTCATAGGTACTGAAAATTTCACACCTCTTGAAACTGTAGTTCCACTAACAAGGGTTTTGCAAGAGTGAACCTTTTTAATAAAGGATGTAGCATGATTTTTTTCAACTAGCATCACTAGATGGCGTTGCCTAGTAGTCTAACAGTTGGGTGTTAGTTTGAAAATAGCTGAAATTAATGTAAATCGATAGAGTAATTAAAAAATATTTAAATCTTTCAGTGTGTATGTCTTCGTTATTTTTTTCCTTTTGAATCATGCTTCTAATTGTTCAAGAGAGGGTGTCTCATTTAGGTGTTACTTCTGCATGTATAGCTCTTAGGCAAGCAGTCTGCTGTAGTTTCTACTGTGGTTCTGCTCTCTTCCTTGGCTTGCTTGAAAACTTCTTGAAGTCACTTGCTGAGGGACTGAGGCTCAGCCAGACCCCATGCCACTGTTTCATGCATGGTTCTCTCTATACACAATTAGTCTCYTTTAATTGAAATTAATTTAATTGAAATATTAGCAGAAGGACTGCTTGGAGGCTGCTAGATCGGACACACAACAAAAAAAAGCCATGCCAGTATTACTTTGTGGAAAGCTCCTGGGATATTTTTCTGAAGTATGATGTTCACTGTTATTACTGGCAATGTGAAATCTAGAAAAGTGTTGTTTGAGCTTTTTATTTTGTTTGTTTATTTTGTGTTTTAGACACTGTGCATTTTTTTTCTGGCTGGTTTCCTCTGTTTTGTTAGTGGTCAGTCACGCTCCTGGCTGCAGCACTGGCATGACACCACCCTGCCTGCGCGTGGGGCATGGCCATGCCTGCACGCTGTTCTCTGGCGTGCTTTTTCCCAGGCAAGGCAAAAGGAAACCTGCCTTTCATGTCAGCAGCATATTTAGCTGAAAGCAGAAAGACATCAGGTAGGTGAGTTTATTCAGGGAGGATGGTAAGGAGAAATGATGAACCCAAGTAGCTTTTGTCCAGTGCTTTCTGTTCAACTCCATCATCTGCCTCTTCTAAAATGTAAGTGCGAATTTCGCATAACCTACTCCCTTTTCCTGGTTCACCAGCACTTTTAATTTAAAAGATCTCCTGCTTAAAATTATTAATGTTGTTTTTAAATTCTTTCTTAACCCATTGCAGATGTCTTTATCAGTCTACTAAAAACGAAGAATTGTTGTTGGTAGGAATGGGTATAGCTCGCTTGTTTGGTTTCTTAGTTTAAATAATGGTTCTTGTTAATGTCAATCAATTTGCCTGAAATTCTACATTTAGATGTAGAGAGTGTGCACACGTCTGGTTGCTCTAACACTTGTATTTACAAAACAGTATTTTAGAAGTTTTTATAGTACAGTTTTAGTTGTAGGATAATGTTGCTGATTTACATGAACAGCTTGGACACCTATAAAGCAGTGTCAGATTTCACAAAAGAATGAGAAATAAAAAAGCCAAATTAAAGAAACCAACAAACAGTAAGCATGTGCCAGAATGTATTTTGATGACAGTAGGTCACCAAAGCTACTGTTTACTTAAGAGATTTGAAACTTAAGAGATTTGAAACTAGGTGCTAGACCTTATTTGAACAACTTTCTGAACAGCACCGCAGTGTATTTCTGTAGGTCAATGTAGTTTTTTGTGAAGCCTCACTTCAGAGAAATGGCAAATAAGAATCAGGGGGAGAGCAAGGTTGTTTGAGAACTGCAGCACGATGCTTAACAGCCTCCTCTTGTGTGCCACGGGAGCGGTATAAGAATACCATGACAGAAAAAACCTTAATCTTCTTTTACATGTCTGTATGTTTTTAAGTCAGAATGAATGGGAGTAGCTATGAAGTAATCAAATTACTTATAGGCTAATTTTTCATCACTTATACAGGGTAATTGATAATAAAGGTACAAAATTTGGTACAAAAGAGCACTGGTGGGAGAGATCTACATTCATTTAAACACCCCATTCAGTAAAGTACTGAAGCATGTGCTTGTCTCCTGTTGAAGTCGGTGGGTTTTAAGCACATGCAGAAACTCTTTCCTGAGCTTGAGTCCGAGGGAGGGGAGTCAGTTAAACGGGGCCAAACGCAGAAGGAAGAGGGGAAAGCAGTGTGGCAATCACGAGTCGGAAATAGCTATTGCATTCAATATTTTACAGGAGAAAGCTCTACCTGTAGCTGTGCAATGCACTGCTAATATTTTTAACAGATCTCAAAGCCTCATCTTCAAAGATGTCTGATCCACCAGTGGCTCCGCATGGGGTTTAGCCCAGTGTCAGGTCAGTGCATTTGGAAAGCATAGCCTTTGATGCCTGAGCAGGGTGAGGAGAGGGAAGGTAGGGGAAGTGGGACCTGCCTGCTGTCCCCTCGCCTTTCCCAGCTTTCTTGTGGCAGTTTCAGGAATATGCCATTTAAAGGAATAACATTTCTGCCACACCTCCGTCCCGGTATGCTGTCTGCAAGCAGTGAGAGGCAGAAATGTGAGGCCAGTAGTTGTCAGGAACTGCTCACTACATTGCTGTTAGGAAGGACTCTGTTTCATGAGCGTAAAATCAAAGTACACATTCCGTGCCAGTTTTTTTGCCTAATTTTTACATGAGGGCTGAATGCTCATCTAATCCTGTTTATTTGGGGGCATTCAGCACATAATACTAAATGTGCTTGATTTTTTTTTTATTTGCAGGTCACCTTTTAATGGAGCTGTAAAAGTAAGTGTAAACTGCACCTTCTTTTGTCATCAGTAAGTGCTGAAGGGCGTACTGCTCAGGGCAGGAGTGTCTCTGGGCTCACATGTGGGAGAAGGGTGGGCAACCCCTAGCGTTACCCAGTAAGTAAGAGGGTTGAAAAGTAACATGGGCTCTTGTTCATTTGCACTGTCTGTTTGTACAGGCCTCCTCAACACTGCAAATACCTCCTTTTTTTTTCTCTTGGGATGCTTGTCAGGGGACCCTGTTGTGCTGATCCCAACACAAACACATTCAGAAGGACAGTTTTTGCTCTGAAGAGTATAGCTATAGCTAATGGTTCTCCTGCTTGGTTGAAAAAGAGGGCTGGATGGCTTGTCTTGATGACCTCCAGGTCAGACATAACTAGGAAATAGAGCTCAGGCTGTTACCCCGCATAGGGAGGTAGCACTTACCCCTTTCAGAGTGACTTACAGAGGATCTTGGTCCTTGGTAGAAGTCAATYAAGTACATTTTCCACACAATGCGGGCAACTCCTGTGGTCCCTATCTACGGTGAAGAAAGTGTGATCCGGATGCACTTTGCGTGTGTGCCAGAAATGGAGGTGTAAACCAGATGAAGCAGTTGTAGATCTCAAAATCCCTTTTCCCCTGCCTGATTTGCAGCTGTTGCATTTGTTAGCAGTGCACATAAATGGGCAATGACCCAAATGGCGGGGAGCAGTACCCTGCGAAGGCTTTGGGCTGTAATCCGGGTGCGTGGTGGAATAAAAAGTCAGATCTGGAGTCAGAGTGTCTTTCTGAGCTGTCCTCTTCTGTCGCAAGAGCAGCTTATAACCCCTAGCAACTGCTGCTGCAGATCCTACTCATTCACTCCCTTCCTTGGCAGCTCCTGTTTGAATAGGCAATGTCTGCATATCCATGGTGATGGGAGGAGATGAGCCTTAGGGTGCTTCACTCCAGAAGATCAGTCCCTTTCAGGCACCAGGCAGGAGTGGGCAGTGTCTGGAGGTGGCTGCCTGTGCTCTGTATTTCTGTCTGCCCATCTGTGGCTGAGACGCCTGGCCTGGGTGCTGAGCAGCACTATTCCTCTAGCAGTTGCATGATTGCTGACATTGGGATTAAGTTCTCATTTTCAAAGGAAACTTTGTGTGTTTATTTTAAGTCACAACTTTTTGGAAAAAAACCCCAAAACTGTGTCACCATGGCATTTCCAAAAGGGTGGGAAAAATGCCAGATGGAAGCAAATGTAGTTTTTAGTGGTTGTGAGAAGCAGGTTTGAGGATCTGGGTTACAAGTGGCTGCCATCACTGCAGAAGTTGTCTTCCTCTGCGCAGAGCTGAGCTGCCCAGTGTAATGTCAGCATTGCAGGAGATCATCTAAAGCGGGTCTGATGTCTTACCTCAGTGCTGGGCATGTGAATTTCTCTGCTTTGAATCAGTTGCAATAAAAAAAACTTTTGGCTTGCCCTCAGTGCCTGAAACACACCTTTATGAAATTGCAGATGATTTCATCCCACTTCTGCTGTTTCAGAG
The DNA here is from genome assembly GCA_035582835.1 of Phoebastria nigripes. Taxonomy (NCBI): domain Eukaryota; kingdom Metazoa; phylum Chordata; class Aves; order Procellariiformes; family Diomedeidae; genus Phoebastria; species Phoebastria nigripes. The sequence goes on along the minus strand of JAYKAV010000445.1, from coordinate 3,910,523 downwards.
CAAAACAGCTTGGATGACRTTTGTCGGGTCTGTTCTGTGAACATGGAAGAAAGTCACATTAAGTGCTGGAAGCTGGGAGCTCAGAAAGGCCTCAGCTCTTGTGCAGGCAGGGCTGTGGTGAGGGGCACCGTAGCATCAGCAAGCTCTGACATGGAGTCGTGTGCGTATTTAAAAAGTGCAGGCCAGGCTTGCGGGCAGCTGCCAGAGGGTCTGTCTCGATTTGCTCTCTCCTCTGGGAGCTGCTCTCTGTGTGAACTGGGGTGCGTGGCCGCCAGCAGTAGGAAACACAGAGCGGGGCTGAGGCGTTGGCGAGCTCCCCTTCCCGTGCTGCTGGGAGGATGGCGAGGAGCGTGAAGCGCAGGTGAGCTGCCAGGCCTGACAGTACACGCTGCAGTGACTGCCAGAAGGCAGAGCTTCACAGAGGGATGAATACTGTAAGGGAAAACCAACTGGCCTAACTTCATCTCGAAGGCTGCCTGCTCAGTACGGAAACATCACGGGGTCCTGTGAGGAGCTGTATTCACACACCAGAGACCAACGCAACCGAGGCACGATGGCCGGTGCCCCTGAGAGAGACCACCTCCACGTCCTGCACTTGTGTGGAGAAGGCAACAGGAGCAGCCTGGGGCAGGAAGGAGCGTTTCTCAGGAGAAGTTCTTCCCTTGCCTTGTATCTTCTAGTGCTCCAGGAAAACAGCAATACTGAAGGAAAAAGAAAAATGCTTTTTTTTGCATAAAAACAAAGCATTAGGAAAAAACAGAAAGTTCGACTGGAGCTTGCTGGGAGGAAACACTCACGATTCGTGTGGGGACAGAGTGGTTGGTGTGGGACGTTTTGTGTGTAGGGCTGCGTAACGAGGCTTGCGCGAGAGGCTCTCCTCTGCCTGTCCCCCAGCTCTGAGTCACTGTGGCGTAGCTTTATTTTTTTCAGACACTGCGTGAATCAACTCAGGAGCAGGAGGTTGAAGCAGCAAGACAGCTGTTATCCTCTCCTTGGAGACTGGAAAGTATCAGCATGCCACCAGACCTGCTTATATTACATGTACTAAACACACTCGGTTCCTTTCTTCGGTCTGTTTTTCATCAAAAGGTTAGAGCACAGGCTGAAAGAAGAGGGACTTGGAAGGGCAGGGCCCCCTGCCTAATTATGCATTAGGCACCTTATAATAAACAAATGAGCTGGAGGCTGTCTCTTAAGTGGTCTAATTCCTGTTGTACAAACCCACAAAGGAGTAGTGGTGTTCAGTTCTTGCTTTCTCTTGATGTTCACGGGTGCTCCGCTCCTGAGCGCCTTCTCTGCCTGGAAGCCTGCTCTCTGGCCAGGGAGACACTCTCTTACCCTGTTGGATGTGAGACAAGGAGGGGGAGGATTGCTGTTTCCAGGGAAAGTACATCTCCTTGGCAGTGAGCGTTTACCTGGGAGAGCCAGGAACAAGCTTGGGTGCCTGCCAGTCCATTCCAAAGCTGTGATTTGGCAAACACGGGGCAGTAGGAGGGAGGGCACCCAGCAAGAATGTGGAGAAGCACACCTAAAAGACCAGTTTATCCAGCTGTGTCCCCTGGGAGTACCTTGGGCTAGCTGGGGCCCAAGCGCTTCTTTTCACCTGCTAACCATGCTATGAGAGCAGCAGAAGGGAAGAGCAGGTTTGCAGCCTTCTCCCTGTTTGGTCCCTGGCAAGATGTGTGCTTTCAGGAGTGAGCCTGGAGAAACACTTCCTTAGCAGTAGGCTTGACAGCCCATCAGGACCAAATGAGCATGCTTTCACTTCCAGCTTTGTATGGTGAAAGGCAGCCCACCTCTCCAACAGTCTCATCTTCTACATGTTCTCTCTGGCAGCTTCCACCATGGTACCTCTTTGCCTTGAAACGTGTCTTGTGATCCTGCTTTTGGCCGGGTGGTGGTAAAAGCAGGCTGGTGCATGGCTCTGCTCTGCGGTTAGCTGTGATTGCTGGCCGCGTCTGAGAATGGCCTGTGCTTCAACTCGTTTCCTGACCCATTCTCCAGACAACTCGCTTTTCTGCATCATCCCAGGGTTTCTGGGATCTCTTTTATAACCCCTGGCTTTTAGCTGGAGGCTTCAGGATTATTTTTTCTTTTATATTTTCAAATTGTCTATATTTTCTTTTATTCTTTTCAAATCATCCAGAGGTACTGCTGGCATTCTTGGCTGGCTTCCAGGTCAGACATGAAAATGAGCTGCTGAAATCTCCACTCTCTTCCTTTTGCTGCAGGACAGCCAGATTGTTGCCTGCCTGAAACTCTCGCTTCCCCGGAGAGACCCCGGGGATGCAGGGAAAGGGCTGAGCAAGGACCTCTGTGTAAGTAGAACAGGAGACAAAAGTGTCCACCCAGATAATAACAGTGGCAAATGTTGCGGGAGAAGCACCGTCTGTGTTTGTTTGAATTAGGAGGACAAAGAGGCATTTACAGGGAGAGAAAGGAAAGCACAGTTTAAGCATATTTAATATGTATTTGAGTTTAAAAGCACATAAATGTTTATAATCAAATAGATAATTCAAATTTACTAAAGTATAGCTTCAACGGGGAAACGTTGCAAGCTAAGGGGTTTGTGATTGCTTTGCTGAGGGAGGATGAACTTTGGTGAGGCTGTTACGGTATTGGCTTGAAGAGGATGGATTTGCTAACAGGGTGGGTGATCCTGTCTGGTCTCAGACAAGGCAAAAAAAAAAAAAAAAAAAGAAATGAGGGAAGTTAAGAAACTAGTGCCAGCTTGTGGCATTGGATGAATAACCTCAAACAGCCATACTGATCTTGTAGCTTTAAAGTTATATAAATATATGAGGGTGAAAAGGAAGATTTTATTCAGTAGACAAGATAGTGGCAGCCAAGAGAATTAGTTCACATTTTTATTAGGCATTCTCATTAAGGGAATGGGAGAGCAGGATTTATACTCTTCCCGTCTCATAAGGTTTATATGGGATGTTTTGGCACTGGGATGCTTAAGCATCTCAAACTAATGAAAAGATCATTTCAGGGCTCTTGAACTGCTTTATAGCTTGTGATAACGGAAAAGTTGTGTTTATTTCAGGAAAGATTGTTTAACTGGTAGAGAAATGTGTGCTTGAGGACTGCTAGAGCGATATGCCAGCGGTTGTCACATACACATGTAACACAGTAGCTGCATCTGTGGATCTAATCTGTTTACCAAGAAACCCAAATAATAAGATTGTGGGTTTTGCCTTTGCTGAAAAGAACAGTGAATTAACCTGAAGAGATTTTATATCTTAGGCTAAGAGATTGTATCTTATTCTAAGAGATTTTGGATCTTATTTAGAGAGATTGTAGAAGTTCTGAGAGAGATATTTTTCTGTAAAACAAATATTAAATCTGAAGAAATTATAAATCAATTTTTATCTAAAGCACTGGAGGTCTGTTTCATTTTCAGTTTTATTGCCTCTTTTTTTGCTGTTTATTAATTCATTAGCTATACTAATTCATTAGCTATACATTATTAATGTTAATTATTGTTAATTGTTAAAATGTTAATTATTAATGTTAATTCATTAGCTATACATTAAAGAATTCTTTATACTTTTACTATACGTTTATAGATAAAAGCACAAGTTGCTGTCTTTTTATGAATTTTGAATTAAATAAATTAATTCTTACTAGCATTTCTTAGTGTCTAAAATATAATATTGTGTTGGTATAAAGCAACTCCATTAACCTGCGTGACATTGGTCAAGCCTCAGACGAGACTAACTGAGAACAGAGTTTGGTCAAAGGGACTGAGTACACTTGTTCATTTTAATAATGCTCTGCATAGCTAATGCCAGTAAAATATTTCCTATACCAACTAAATATACTAACCAGTATATACCGTGCATATTTCCTGTGAAAAGCTACAGATTAAAATAGCTTTGCTGAAATCTTTTCTTCCTCCTCCATTAAGTCTGGGGGGAGCATCTATCCAGAAAGCATTTAAATAGAAAAATGTCCTGAGTTTTGGGTCTTCATTGGTCTTCATTGCCTCCCTCTCTCCTGCCCTGTTGCATGTTTCTTGGATTTGCAACTAAAAGCCATTAACAGCTCAAGAGCTAAACCTGCTCATCAGACTGACAAAGGCAGTAGCTAGTTGTGAGAAACCAGCTCTTCCCACTGGATCCCCCCTGGTTCCCTGAGAGCTAGTCGAGGTCTCTGGTAAATCTTCAGGRAAGGGGAGAACAGAAAATCCTCCTGTAATATGTTCTGCATGGGATGGTTCTAAAATTATTCCAGCCAACGTAAACTCTATCTCTTTAGGAACAGAAGGTAATACCGTGTATTACACTGATCTCATTTATCATTTTAAGGCTCCTTTTAGTTGACCTCTCGCTGCTGACATTTGTAACATTTCCCAGATAATAAAACTGAGCCGCTGTCTGACTTTCCGTAACCACCGGGAAAGTGGTCCTCTCTTCTCCACTCCTCTCCACCGGTTCCCACAGACCCACCACTGACAGCTCCTCAGCAGTCATGTGAATTCCCCCTCTGAGTTTGGACCTGAGCACGCGGCTTTTGGTTCATTTTTGGACATGCTTTTGAACACTGCTCTCCTAAGTAAGAATCAAGATTGCATCCAGCTGCTCCAGACTATTTAAATTTTTCTGAATGTCTGTTTGTTCTGGAACAGCCCCACTGAAATGAACAGAGGAGTGGGACGTGCCAAGTGTATCCTTGGCGGCTCTGAACAAATCCCTGCCTGATAACATGTTTCGGTTTGTTGTTCAACAGTGGAGTGAGTTTATTGAAATTTCAATGATCATAATTAGGCTTCAAAAGTTAACGTTGCGTCAGCATACAGAAAAGAATTTGAATGTTGTCTTGGAGTCAAATTTCAGACTCAGTATTGCTTGTTGCTGTGTGTGCGGTACTTCTGCCAGAACAAAGACATCTGTAACCTCTCCTCCAACAGGTATTCCCATCTAAGACCAGTAACGGGTCTAGTATAGGGCACCTTGTCCATCCTTTTGGTGCAGGACATACGGGGGCAGGCCCCCAGGGCTGAGGGAACAGTACAAACCCCTTTCCAGCCAGATGTATCTTTAAAATCCCATGCGAGCACCTTCATTTGGTTATACTTCCTTGGGATGCAGTGAGTCTGCTGACATAGTCTGGTTTACTTCATCAAATAAGCAAATTACTCCCTACCTCGGCAGAGTTTATTTTTGGTGTTTCTGAGGAAAGTGTGATTAAAAAAATCAACCACGTAGAGTTTGGGGGTTTAGGTTTTGGGGGTTGGGTCTTTCTGGTTTGTTGTTGTTGGATTTTTGTTGTTACAACACCCATGGGATCCGTTGAAGTCTGGAGCTGGTGTTTGACTTGAAAACTCCTCTCAGTTACAGAGGAGTAACAGGCACTGTCCAGCTGGTAGAAGCCTGAATCAATAAACGCCATATAGATAGCTTTAACTTCTCCTCAGCATTACCTGTCTTATGCCAGGCAGGGAAATGGATTGATGCTGCACTCAGACGTGAGCTGGCTTGTTTCCAGACTTCATTCACGGAGTCACCACGGACAAGGCCAGCTCGTGCCTCCCTCAGCCTCTGGCGTGGCGTATATTCCCAGAGCAGAGCAGTGTGGTGGCACTGAGGTGAGTTTTGGGAAAAGCAACTTTAATATTCATCCGTATTATTTATGTGCACCGCACACTGGTGGAGTTTTTTTGCTGCTCTTGCTTCTTACTAGTTGCTTGTTTCTACTGCTGGAGCCTGATCGTTCTTGAAGGATTCAGCCATGATTCGGTAGCTGTGCAGAAATCCCTGAGAATGTTTTTGCGGGTTTTAACTGGGTTTTGGGTGCTTTTGCCGATGTGTCTTCTGCAGGTGTTTCTGTGCTGTGAGACTGGGATATCCAGCCTCAGGCTGATGAAGAACTTTCTTTGTCCATCAGGGAGAGCTGGTTTAGGGTTAGATGTGCTGCTGCTGGGGTCATTTTTTGTCTTCTTCAGTAATACAGATATATTTTAATCTGGGTCCTTAGCTAAAGTAAAAATAAAATGTTTGAGAAAACTAAATCCAAAGAAAGTTTCTGTTGTTTACATGTTCCAAATTAAAAAAAAAAAAAAAAAAGGACAGTTTTATTTATTGAGATAGAGGGAAGATGAGACGATTTCTTTACAGATGGAAGTCATTCTCACTCTTGGGGGTCTGCAGAATAAATTATTCAATCCTATGTCTTTTTTCTGGATATTTGAGTATTGACATGTATTGTCTCAAGCTCTGATTGAGCTACAAGTTGCAGAAAAGTAACAGCGGTGTCATGTAGCTGAAAGAAAGGAGGAGGCAGGGAAACATTCTTGTGCTTGACAAGTGTATAAAATGTAATGGTCAGGGGACTGAGAGCAAGCAAGCAAGCAAACTCTCGGAGTGTTTCGCTGAGAATTTACTGTGAAGAAGTCAGAGGTTTTTTTATGCCTTACCATTTTTCGGCTTTCTTACAAAAATGAGGATTCAGAGTGTTAAGCTCAGAAGGAATGCAACTGCTGCTGCTGCCTGGATAACTTAACAAATGCCCAAGTGTAAAACAATTGCAAATCTGAATGTTTACAGGTACGCATTTTTTATGTTAAGTAGACTTCTTGCAGTATCTCTAAAATTGTACGTACAACTGTCCTATACTGTACAGTCCCTTTAAATTACTGTTTGTTTTTCAAATTGATGGTGCTATTTTTACCTACATTTTCATACACACTTAATACATCCTGTAATATTTTCCTTCTTGTATATTTGCGTCATTCTTATGTTATAACACTGGCATTAGTTTGATGTCTTTTCTAGAAAAAAACCACTATTCTCCAAGATTTTTTCTTTCCTGTCAAGGCTAATAATCATATAACGTGTAATTCACTTTAGCAGTGGAACTGTCTTCCTTGTAGTTGTTTCAGGGGATATGTTAGTGGTGAACTTGGCTCAGCGTACGAGCCATAGGTGTTCTCTGGTATTTTGGTATTTTTGACTGGCAGGAAGCCAGGTATAGACAATTTGCTCTATAGTTTATAGATACAAAGTATTTGTCTTACTAAAAGGTGGTGTCTCTACAGTTGTGAAAAATTATTGAAGATAGAGTGTATAGTCAGGTAGTTAAAGGGAACTTCAGGAACTTGTAGGAGAGTTTAGAATTAAGGTTGCCATGTGTAACTTCAAATTTAGCATTTCCTAGTTTATGAATATTTAATCAATCTCCTCTAATATTTCCTTGTCATTTTCCTTTTCTATTTCTGTTTTTCACTGTTGAAATATTTCTAGATTAAAAAGAAAGATTTTTGAGGAGAAGTAAATGTTGACAGTAGAAATATAAGCACTGTTAACAGATCAAAGTATTTCAGGTAACTACAGCAGATTTGCATCAATATAGTTGTTTGAGATTAACATGCAAACAGCTAGAGGCAGTGTATCATCCTCTTTAGACTTAGTTTATAGTAAAAACATGATAGATTATTTCTATATTATTATGCAACAGGCATAAATCAATTAAGAAGTATTTTACCGTGCACAGAGAAGATCATTCCATTCATTTGACTAGAAACCCAGGAAGAAAAAATACTCTAGTTTTCAGTAGTTTCTGGTTGTTATGTGGTTATCTCAGGCATGCCCAGAAGAAAAGTTTTGTRAACAAAACTTCTCCAGTTTGAATATGAGTCTAAGGCGAATAATTCAATCTGTGTTGCAGTCAGCGGTGGTGAAAGATACTTAGGTATCGCTGTCTGTCTATCCGATGAATATTTTCAATAGATATGAAGTAGATAACTATGCCATTTATAAATAATATTTCTTCCTTGAGTCTGTTAGATTGTCAAGGAAAGGGAATTTTGTCTTCATGAGATGAAGATTGTCTTCATTGTAAGAAGAGTAGCAGTTTGAAGGAGTACTAGGGGCATATTCAAAGGAAGAGGAAGAAGATCTCTTTGTGAGTAGATGGGAGGCGTTCGGCTGAGCCAGATGGAGGGAGAGAGGTAGAGCAAACGTAGGCACATTCTGGGAGAACCGCGGTCGATCTCTGCTGGCTGAGATTTTAGCGGAAGACATATACTTTCCTTGCATTTCTGAAGGGAGGTTGAGAAGGATGTGAATGGAGTGGGAAGGTGTAGAAGAGCTTGAAAATTTGAACTATGAAGAGGCTGGAAACGTACAGTCTGCAGAAGTAGTACATTAGTTTTGTGGACCTAGCTTGTCAAAATTAACCAAACAGCAAGTAGATAAAAGTGGGGGGGAAGTCAGCATTTGAAAGTTGGGATTTATTTTTCTGTTGGATGCTTTCTGATGCCAAACAGACAGCTATGTTTAGTTTTTTTGTGCTTGGCATATTGAGCGTACCATGTTGTTTTGAATGCAGCCCTTATCCGTACCTGCTTCACCTTGTGCCTTGACTCCATGATACGCTGCTTGGAGCTGTGCCTAGAGACCGTTCAGAAGCTAAAATCCAGCCTGTGCCTGTTTGTTAGGCAGCACTTTGTTGGGAGTGCCCACAAAATTGCCTTCTGGCTTTTAGATGGATTTGAGGTGGAGCTTGACCTTCAGAGCATTAGAGATTTTCAAGGCCCAGGTGTTTGAGAGTTGGCTCCTCTCTGCTCCACACCTGCTGTCTGGGGAGGATGCTCTCTGAGGTGCATCCCAATGGCACCCACTCCCCARAGCCCAGTGAGTTCACCCTTTTCTGTGCTCCACAAAGTTCTCCCCCCATCGGACTGCAGGTCTGGTCAGGATTTGCAACTGCAATATAATTGAGCTGAGTGGATTAGTTTATGACTGTGTAGGCAGTTGATGTTTAAGTAAGTGACTAATGTAATTCTTGTTTGTAGGAAGGCTTGGCATAGCCACTTAGTTGATGTGAGAAGCACAGAAATGCCAATCTGCAGAGTATATATAAAGCTTTAAAAATGGAAAGAAGAAAGCTAAGAAGCATCGTCAAGAATATATCATCATGATATGCTCCACTTCATATTGCTAATCACTGTCTTTATACCTTCACTGGTTTAAGTGCCTTGGATTCAAGGTGGACTGCTGCTTCTTCCATGGCACTGATGAGTCAGTGGTTAATGAGGTCATGCCGGTTGCTGGAGGTCTCTCCAGGGCAGATCTTTAAAGGGAGGTGCCTGCTCTGAAGTGTTTGAGAGGCGCGTGGAAGTGTGGTAGATTGACTGTTTCAGAGCATGTTAGGAGATTTATCTTTTCACAAAGCCACGCTCATAAAATTGCTGTAATAATGACTGAAATTTGTTAACATCTGAAGAAAAGAAGCATTCATAAGTGTTTAAGGCATTCAGGATAGCGTGGGGAGYCAAGTGCCCTGGAGGAAAACAGCGTAAATCTTTTTTTTATCTTTAATACACAAAAACTTAGGGTGGGCTCCTTAGAGCTGACAAGGGTGACTGTTCCCATTGAGTGCAAGAAAAGCATATGGAAAAAGTCAGATAGGAATTACTGGCATCATCACTTCAGCATTGACTCTCAGCAGGAGAATAGTACCAGATTTTGCAGTACTTCCCTTCCTAGAATGTATTTTAAACAGTTTATTGCTTTTAGTCTGATTGGAAAAAAACACTGTTGCTGCCCTAGCATTACGCTTTTGGCTCCCGTATGGCATACCCACGTGGGCCTCAAGTTCATCACGGTCATGTAGTTCAGGAGCGGCACTGTCTTTCGGGTACTGCAGTTGCACTTCCGTAAATGGGGGCAACTCTTCTACCCTGTTGTCCTGAATTCTTTTGAATGAATGAGGCCTCTTGCTTCCTTTCTTCCAAAGGCATGAGGGATGTAACATGGTAGAAGGGTCCAGTCCTCTCTCACTGAGTTTTGCTGCTTGGGAGCTGTGGTCGTACTGGTGATGGAGGGATCGTGTAATTCTGCGCCTGCCAAAATGGGAGCTTCATGTAACCATAATCCTCCTGGATAGTTGTCTACATGTGAACACAGCCACTAGTTCTATGTTTGCCACTTTTCTTTTTAGCAATAGAGGTTTTGTAGTTAATACTAGTGTTTGCTTGCAACAGCAGCTCAAATGAAGATTGTGATATAAGTGTCACTTGGTTTGGGGCATAGCTGCTCCTTCTATAGTGGCAGTTCCTATAAACTTGATGTTTCCTGAATGCTTTTGTGAAAATAATCTGCTGAGAACAGTATTTTAGGTACTTAAGTTAGTATTTTGGAGGGGGGAAAGATGCTGCTTGTAGCAGATGATCTTCAACTACCAAGTAGTACAGTGTATTTTAGGCTTATTATCCAAAATGCATGCATCTGAATACATTTAATACTGAGTGCTGAAAAAGGTTATTTATTTTTACACCATGTAATCTGCAGTATCCACAGGGTAGAATTTATACAAAATAAAAGCAAAGGTACTGCTTCCAGTTTTAGTCATGACAGAGTCTTTCCAGAGCAGGTGGCATCCAGCAGCCTGGGTGTTTTGCCTGAGGTGAAAGTTCTTGCTTTGTTTGTTTTGGCCAAAGAAGTTTAAATAAAGCAAYTTTGGTGTTAAATAGGACATTCCCACTATACAGCTAGGAAAAAGCTGTATGTCACCCACTCCTCTTGGCCCTAGGCATAGGACACATTTCCTAGGTAGTTCAGAGTCATCTTTCCTTCCGTAGCACAGTCAGAGCATGGTCAGGCATTCGCTTTGCAATAAGCTGCACCTACGGAGATGTTACCAGCTGCCTTCTGTGGTGGTTCATACCCCTCCCAACTCTGCCAACTGGAAGATTCATGAGTGCGGTCTATATTCCTGCTTCATACTAAATCCATACAGTTACTTGGTATGGATCCCACTGAAATAGGTTAGGGAGAATTGACAGTCTCTGTGTCAGCAGTACTGCAGGAGCAGAAGTACTCAGCTGACTAACTCTTCACTCTTCATCTTTTTCACTATATCCCCCAAGAGGAGGCAATTGAAAATCATTTCCATTCATGTAAATTGTAGACTTGAATGCTCAACACTCTGCAGAATATCTCTGCGTTGCCACTAGCAGTTATTCGGAGTAAAATTTTGTGGACAGAACAGTTGCATTCAAGTAAACTTCTGACTTGGTCCACTTCTCTTTTCAGCCCCCTTTAAGATTTTCATTTAAGTTGTCCTCAATAAGCACAGCGTTTGCGTGGCCATATGTTTGGCAAAACACATAAATAATTTACAACCGTTGTTTGTATTCATTTTTGTAGTTCTAAAGTTATTTTAAAGAAACAGCCCAAAGCACTTTTTCCAGAATTAATAAATTCTCACATAAATCTGGAAATGCCTGTACTTCTGCTCAGATCTCCAGAAAAGTGCATTTAGTTCATTAGTTTCATGCTGAACTGTTAACATTTTAGGTTGTTTTATTAGGAAAGAACAAAGAGCTCCTGGCTTGTTGAAAATTTGTTACACAAAAATAAGGATGAAAAGGTTCCAAAAGAGCTGATGTTAAGCATTGCAAACTGGATGAAGTTCTGCAGATTGGAAAGATTTACAAGACATCTGGTAATTAGCTTCCAGCTCCTATGGAGTCCTGCCCTGTGAAAGCTGCTGCTGCTTGCGCTGGAGRGGGAGCAGGAGGGAGATGAAGCGTAACCCTGAAAAGCTACGTCTTTGTGTTCACAAATTATCAGTGGGCTATTGAATAGTCTCCACGTACCTTTTTGGAAAACTACCTCCTACAAAAAAAAATGCCCGGCGTCTCTCCCTTTGCAAGATTGTCTCCTCTGCTGGCATTTGCTTGGTGCAGTGGGGGAGGGGGAACAAGCTATCAAAGAGCTGTTTATGACTTTCCCCGCCTAAGCCAATCTGCCAGTCTACCCCACACCAGCTTGCTGCGCTCCCCGGGGACTGCGCGGCAGCTGGGAAATGCTGGAGTGCGGCTGGCTGAAGCTCCCTCCCTCTGCCCGGCCCAAAATGCCAGTGATGCTTGGGACTGCTGTTAGGGCTGGGCACCTGGTGAGTAACCTTCGCTGGGGAGGTACAGCAGCATGCTTGCGTGCAAGGGACCCAGAGCCAGGCCACAGAGTTTGATCCTTTCATTATTATTATCATTATTGTTGTTATTATTATTATTACTATTACTACTACTGCTGTTATTTTCCAGCACTGTTTTTAGATTTCATTAAGGAAGATTTAAACAAGAAAGAAAACTTTCCATTTGGATTCATTTTGTAAGTTGTCTCTTGGGAGCACCGATCCACACCCTGGTTATAGAATAAGGTGTGTTTGTGTGGTTTCTGAAGTTCAGGCGTATGAACCTTCAAGCATTGAATGGGAATCGCTGAGACCTGGTGCTTTGGTTACTTGTCAGAGACTTGGGAGACTTTGCTTCTGTACCCTGTTCTGTCCCTTACCTATACAGTCACTTTTAGCAAGTCATTGCCCTGTCACGTTTATTATTCTGTCTGTAAAACATAATTTTGATCTTGTCTTAGACACCTGCAGTAAAAATGGTTAAGATCAAAATGATATATTTACTACTACTTTTTCTTTTGTTGTTGTTACAAATATTTAATCATCTACACATCGGTAATCAATCCCAGCAGGCTAACTACTAGTAAAAATGTTTATCCTTTCAGCTCTGAATCTGTTAAGTACAATGAGCAGGCAGCCTGTCTTAAGTTAATTTTTCTAGCAGTGCTGTACTTTAAAATTAGGAATTTGCAGCAAAGAAAGAGCTTTATTGAGATTAGTTATCAGAAAGAACATTATTTTTCCTAGATTGCAAATGTAAGCAAATGTGTGGTTAATGGCGTTCACTAAATTGTAACTGACTGAGAATATGAAGGAAGTAGAGTTATGTATCAATATATAATATTAGGACATGTTGGAAGAGATTATACTTAATTTGTATATAACCCGATGAATTTTGCAACGGTAGTCATTAAGCGCATTCTTTCCACTGATAAATCATGGTTATAGTCTCAAATAAAAACCATACAGAGTCTGAGCCTTTTCTTCTTGAGATTACAGCCATTCTGTGTCCGTGTTGTAGCAGTATCTAATTTCTGAATGCAGTGCAACTGGTGCTGCAACCTCATCTATTGGAAAGAAGGATTTAGCACCCGGGAGGAGGTTGGTGCTGTCCACGTGCTTTTGCTTTGCCCGAGGTCCGAGCTGCTGTATCCTACTGCAGGCAGTAAACTGCCACTTTCCTAACAGCTGCCTTGAATCTGGGCTATGGGGGAAAATTACATTTCTTTTTAATCATAGTTCTGAACAGACAGATGTGTAAAAAGGTGGAATGAAGTTGCAGCGTATCTTAGTCCACTGGTACCGGTGGTCTAAGCTCTACAGCAAAGCTCTGTGTGGGTCACAAATTTCTTAGCCCATCCTTTAGTGGTGGCAGCTGTCTTAGAGGAGGGGTACAAAGCCCTGCTCCCAAGGCTAACCCAAACAACTTGTGCTCCATATGCTACAGCTGTCTCCACAGAGAACATTCATTTGGAAGAGTTACTCATTAAATTAACATTGTTAGAGGGAGCAATAGTTGGGCTGGAGCTGGCTTTTCAATAAACAGATTTTACTGAGTGAGACTTGTTTCACTTAGATGTTTATTGACTTTTTTTTCCCTGGAATGATTATTATTTTCACATTTTTCTTTAGTGTAGTACACTTTTGTGGAGTAAAATGAACTCATATCAGACATTGATTTCTGTATATTTGTATGCATGATGCTTTCTCCATTCCTTTGAATTGCTGTGCTTGTGGAACTAAAGCTGGTATTCACAGGGGTTTTTAATGCTTTTAATACACAAGCTACATTTATATCTACTCTGTACCAAGTGTTGCTTCAGCTGTCTCCAATTCTGCATTATACAAAACAGATTCTTATCCTCAACTGCTTTTGTTTTGAAACTCTCCAAATATGCATATTCAGCTAGAGAAATGTACATTGTTGGGCTAATGTTTTAGCACCTGAATCAAGTCTGCCTTATGCTCGGTACAGGACAGTTACTGCCCATAATGTTGGGTCACTCTACAGCTTATGTACTGAATGGACAGAGTGGAATGGTGAAGAGACAGAGGGAGGATCCTGAGCCTCTACTTTGATAAATAGGACACTGCGGATCCAGAATTGCATTCACAGAGTGTAATTCCAGCATGTTTTAAGCCAATTCAGGTTGAGCTGCTGGAGCCCCCCACTTCTGCCCTGCTCCCCACTGCAGCTTCCCGCTCCCCTTCTTGTGTTGATGCTGGCATCTGTGCCAATCTGCAGCCAGCTGCCGCTTCCAGGAGCCCAGGCAGCCTGACAGCAATCCTTGGTTACTTCTCAACCCACTTAGCACCACAGAGCAATTCAGTATGTGATTTCACAAGCACTGCTACAGGTGTCAAGGAAGGGGAAGGAGTAAGAGGAGGCACGGGGCTGGTTTGTTGGGGTTAATTGGTTGTGGGACAGCACTGGTCACCTTGCACTCAGGTCTACTGGAATGTGTTATACCCCAGAGGTTTGATTTCGATATTCAGATTGGCAAAAGCTTATTTGCAGAATTGTTTTATTAAAAGTACAAAGGTAAAAAATCTAATATCAAATAATAGATTAAATATATAAAAATTGTCAACAATGATAAACTCATGCCCTGCACTGAATGTGAAGCTTGTCATCATTTTGCTTTAAGCGGAGTTTAAAGCCTGTAGCCAGAGCTCTGATGATCATTTCAGACCATGAATCTTGTGAAAAAGTGAAAATCTCATTTAATCAATCCTCAATGTAGGAAATTTTGTTAACCAGTGTAGGAACAGGACTAAAGACAGGCCTTCTGAACATTGGACCGTTGCGTTGAACAGGGTTCTTGTTTTTTGGCTAACCAGATTCACGCCCCTTCGAAACAGCTAACTTCTTTCAATTCAGCTGAAGTAGCTTGTGACAAAAGCTACGTAGTGACCCCAACCATGTTCAGAAAGCAGCCAGACTTGAGAATTCATCCTTACTGTGCTGGAGGTGGGGAAGGTCTTTGTGTATGAACTGGGAAAGGTCAATTTTATTTTTGAGAAATACAGCCTTTTACTAGTTACAGAGATTTCCATCAGACTTTTATGGCTTCAGGTTAGGCATCCGACACAGGGACCTGTGGCACGGCATTTTCTGTTTTGTTAGGCTGTACAGTGTGATGTGGAAATGGATGGAGGCAAGAGGGAGGAAGTATTTAAAAGTAGTAAGAGAATTATGTTTGGAAGAAAGCCTGTGCTAGAAGGTTAGGAGGACTGAACCGAGAACTGACTTAGATGATGACAATACAGACTTCTTTTGAGGAAAATATTCAGTGCTTGCTACAGGGCAACATTCAGGAAGTTAGTATGAAACAACTAAAAGTATGAAACTAATATGCTTGTATTAAAGATCATTAAATCCCTAAGTAGGTGCTTCTTACTCAGAGTGTTAATGTGTTTTAATGGAAGCAGGCTATCCGACTGACTGGTTTTGCCTTTTCTCCATCTCTGTGTGGGAAAGCTGTAACTTTGTTGCTGAAGTTGAAAGCTGATTTTTTAGGGCAGGGCTGGGGAAGGCAACTTGTAGCTATATTGCTGGGAAGTGGTGGAGAAGCCCAATCCTGGATATCCCGGAGGAGGAGGAGGAGGTTCCACTGTGGTAGCACCAGGCACGTCAGGTGTTCATCTTCTTGACAGGTGGATACACCCACATTTCAGTGAAGGTGAATTCCCAGCAATCCTCTCTTTCTTGGTCCTTGATGAAGTCCCTGAATAAATCGTGTTCACTAAATTGCACTTTCTCCTTTTATGATATTAGAAGAAAGTTTTTCCACAACATTAACACCATTCACAAGTTTAATCATGGAGTCTGCCTTTAGGCGTGACTTGTCAGACTGTGGTGATTCTCTAGTTCACTAATGTGCTTTCTGTCTTGAAAAGCACTGTTCAAAGGTGGAGTTCCTTTCAATTTTTGGCTGAAGATACGTTCCTTAAAAACCAAAACATAATCCACAGAGCAGTGGAAGATTTTTTAATACATAGGTCAGTATTTGAAATTGCCTAATGTTTAGGTATTTTGGGTAGATTGATAGCTGGGGACTTCATTTGAACAGCTGTAGTTGGCTTTCAGGCTTAGTCTGTTGAAAATTGCCTGGTTGTTGTTCCTAGACATGAATCTTTATAAGTTTACTACAGTTTTAAAGCCAGTTGTATTTTTAGATTAATTAGATCCTTTAGTGAAATTAATTGTTATAACTGTTCTTTCTTCCTCCATCCGAAGCGTAAAGGGTGTTGGGAATAATAGATTTTCTTTGTTGACATTAAAAGTGTCATTGAAAATATTGGCAGGAAATCCTAAACTGGATTTCTCAGTGTCACTTAGCTTTTTGACATGAAGATTTTGCAGTGAATGATGGAGGTGACTGATGTCTAAAACACGTGTATGCCACAGAACTATTGAATGAGCTACTAAGAGTGTAATCTCAGTCCAGTGGGTAAGGTGATGGCCTGGGATTTGGGAGATGTAYGTTGCAGTCGTACTCCACAGCACACGTTTTCTGGATGACATTAGGCAAATGATCCTGTGTCTGAGTGCCTCCATTTTGTGTATTTGTGGGCAGACGCCTTAAACTAAGGCTGCATGATTTCTCAGGTACTGTGTGATTCTTTCAGTATGGATTGCTAGCATCAGTATGGAGGCTATAGCATATTGAAGAATAAAATATACGTGTATCCCAAATGAGTTTTGTTTGTGTTAGGGAGTTGAGAAGGATCCTCTCTCGTGGAAGAAAAGCAAAATTTGCCATGTTTGCTAAATACAGGTCCATCAGTAATTTTGAGTGGAAGGAAAATGTGAATTGTATACCTGGTAGACAAATTTCTTTGACAAAGTGATTTGGCCTTAATACAAATTGGGCTTTATACCAACAGCAAGAAAATAGCACACGTTTTGCCACTAGTACTACTAGTGTTTCAACACTGATGACAGGGAGCTGGTCTTTTATTTTATGCTAAATTATGGCTTCGTTATTATGAACACATGGTGAAGTAGCAGGAAATGTTTCCCTTCACTGACTGTCCTGCTCTGTGTTTTAATAGGGAGTATGGATAATTTCTCTAGCGTAGGCATGTGAGAGGGACTTCTGTGCAGATTTCAAGATACTTAAAATAAACCAAATGTTCAGCACGAACTTTCTTCATGCCTGCACGTCCTGTGATTTCTCTGTTTTCAAAAACAACTCATGTTTGGTAAACTTTTTATGTATTGCCTGGGTAGCATGTATTTACAACTCCTCTGTCAAGAGCATAGACAGAAACAATCTGATAAGTTTTGTTACCTGGTTTAAGTTCCGTATTTCTGTTTTAATTTAGCAAACGATGTTCTGGAGTTAGTTACTTTTCAAATGAAAAATTACAGGAATTCTGCCTCCATAATTGGCTACGGTTGTTCTGAAGATGGAGAGAACCTGAGCAGACTTCTAACAGCAGCAAGAAAAGTCCTAGGAACCAGCAGGAATACAAAGAGGAAAGTAAAGTTGAGCTATTGTAGAGTGAACTAATTTAATGGGGCTTTTGGCAGTGGAAAAACTTATCAGCTTTCCAAAGTACATTAGTTGGGTTATCTACATATTACAGCTTTGATGGAATTGTCAAATGATTGTTACGCAGCTTCCTTTAGTAACAACAGTGTGTATTCTTCTACTAATGGCAAGTTTAGTGCTGGAGGTTTTAATCATCTAAAACACTACAATCTGGCATCTTTGTCTTTAGGGTGATTAACAGCAGATCTGCACTTGGTTAGATTCCCCTAATGGTACAATTTGACGTGAACCAAATATGGCCACATGATTACATTTCTAAGCCAGACCGTGCAATCTAAAGTTTATGCCCTTTTTATGCTGGCTGCAGGAGGACAGATGATACCTGATTAAGCATAAAGCCTGGTCTTACAAAGCTAATCCATTGACGTTTTTGGAACGTACATGGTTTGGCCAAGTTAGTTTACGTTGGATCAGCACTTTGCTTTGAGTAGCCACGCTGCTTTTGATCTGGTAGGAAGAGCTCTCAAGTTGGATTTACTGTTGCATTGAACCATGGCCTCAGGCACAAGTCCTGCACTGCTTTACAACCAGCTGAATTAGCAGGGGATCCATGAGTTAAAAATACACTTTTTTTTTCCTGCAGTAATTTCTAGATTTCAGTCTTAAGGGCATGATAGACTTTAAGGAAGTGACGGAAGCAAAGGTTTGTACAGTGAACTAGACTCTGTGTATCCTCAGTTACACAGAGTCTCTGTGGATCTCCTAGAAGCAGTAAATAACCTTTTTCAGCAAACAGATGTAGCAGATAGATCAGTGGCAGGTAAAATAAGAACAGTTGCAGCTATGTAAAGAACACAATAGACTGAAACTTTTTCTTTGTAAGAAATTGCACATAACCTGGAAACCTTAATAATAGTGAGTACCTTATCAAAAAGCATTTTCAACATGGATTTGATATATTGCTGTGGACAACCCACACGTGTCCAACCCTAGAAAAATGCTGTAATCCAAAAATTAGGGCTATACTTGAGGATCTTGCCAGTGAAACCAGTATGCTTTCTGTGTATAGAGGATGTACTACCCAGATTCTGTAAGCAGAGGTGCTTAGGCACTGGTGCTGATAATATGAATGCTGAGAATAAGTACTCCAGAAAGCCCTGTAAACGAGGCATTGAAAAATAAAGAAAATGGAAATTGCTGTCCATGCTTGTTAGTTCTAAAGGTCACAGGACTGAAAGCCACAAGTGTATGTATTTTAATTAATGTTCATTGTGCTCTGTAACCAAAAATACAAGAGCACCTCCACAATTGGGAAAAGAGGATTAAGAAAAAAAGGTAATGGATAAATTTTCCTCCAAATGTTGAAAATCTCAAAGCAGGAAAATAGTCTGAGTATCTTTCCATTCTCATGTTTAACATTAAAATACAACTACTGGTAAGTGATTTGTGCTCTCTCCAGGCTTCACAGAGTAACACTGAACTAACTCTCAGACAGCTTGCACCAGACAGAGATCCTTTGGTTCCTTGTGAGATTTTTTTTTTTTTTCTTTTTTTGTAGTTACCACCAGCATGGCAGTGTGTATCTGTATCTAGATAAAAAGCTAGTGTGCTACAAGGTAGTGTGTGAATACGGAGCTAGACAACCCTTTCTCACTGCATGGAGGGTGAGGAGGATTTAAAGTACTGAGCTTAGAGGCTTGAGTTAGGAGCCAAGCTCCCCATGCAGTCAGTGAAAAGTAGGTGTCACCAGAGGGAGATGGAGAACCCTGGTATTCGGGAGTATTTAGATACTCCTTGTGCTGCAGCGAGTCACCGATCTCTCTACCCTGATTGTCTGGGAAGTCTGAGGTGCAAACATCAGYATCCACGCTAGATACCCTGCATGGTAGATATGAGTCCCCACCCCTGCGATAACCTGAAGTTACCTGAGCCTGGGGCTTTCTCCTTGCACTGGAGATGAGTTCATCAAGCTCAGAAGCTTAGATGGTGAGGCAGGCAGACTTGCTACAGATGGGATCTGTGTATTTGCCTGAATTGTATATGCTGGTAGGATCTGTTACAGCCCTGTTAGCCTCTAGTGGCACGGTGCTGAACTAGAACATCATCCAACAGCTTTAGCTGAGACACTGCTGTCCAAAACAAAGCCTTTCATGCTGGTAACATGCTGAATGCCTTTCTTACAGCAGGATTTGTAAAACTCAATTTCTGAAGCTGTGTTGTAGATTTTGCAACACTCACTATGTAGCTTTATGAAGTGGACTTTTCAAGCACGAGGTTGTGGAACATACTTAAGGGCGTTCATTCTTCCTTTCCTTAGTACCTTCAGTTGAATTAAAAAAAAAATCAAAAAAGATATCTTACTCCTTTCTTAAAGCACTGTCTTCACTTACATTGCTGTAAAAATTACAATTGTACCATTGTGACAGAGTCACTGTGGTTGAGCAGTCTGTGAAGACCTTTGGGAGTTTTACTTTTGCTGACTCTCATCTTGAGATAAAAGTTTGGGGAGGATGGAGGGGGCTCTTTCTTTACCTAACTCTCACTCCAGGTACCCTATTTGGTTTGTTAGCTGCTGCCTTTGTGATACCTAAGGGTGGGGCCTTTGAAAGGAGAATGTAGGAAAATATTCCACCACTTAAATCTGTGCTATGTAGGCACCCCCGATGGGCATCTTGGGATACAGACCAGTACCTTTAGTTTTATGGTACCAATGACATTTCTCATAAGACTGTTTTAGAGTCTGACAGACTTCACTGTCGGGGAGCTTCCTAAAAAACAGATTATGTTTTTTTCCCCTCAGTTGTATCCTATTATAGACCCAAATTGTTTCTCATAATAAAGCGTAACACAGAGTTAACATCAAATCTAGCTAAATTACATTTTCCTTCACCCTTTTCCTTCTTAATTATCACAGTCTCAGTACTATGAAGTTGCATTCTGTCACCAGATTTAAAGCCCCGTGTTTCAGAGGAGTGCTGTTGACAGGAGAAGCGCATTTAGCAAGTGCAGAAAGCAGCATGCTACTAGCATCATGTAGACTGGAAATTTCTTGTCCTAGTTTCTCATCCTGCAGCTAGTTCCACATGGGCAGCTTTAATGCATTTTGATTTAGTGAATTGTAACAAATGCTGAATTCTGATTTCTGTAACCACTGTGTCAGGACTCTAACAGACTTCTTGCGGGTGTGAACACCGCTGCATCTGTGTGAATGCTCATAACAGTGTGCTGGAAAAGCTGTTCTTCATCTTTGTGAAACCTGAGAGCCAGGGTTCAGCAGAGTTAGGTTTAAAGGACCTGGTGTGACTCCATGGGCCCCTAGAGTTTAACCTCACTTCTTCTCAAATTCACCATCTGAAGTCACACTTGTAAATTAAATCTGTTCAGCGGACCAGCTTGGATAGAGCGTGGTTCTAAATCCTTTGTCTTATCTGGATCAGGTATATATCCCTCAGTGAAGTGGCATAATGAATATTTACTTAGGAAGCAGATGTAGCCAGTTAACTTTATTCTGTCAATTTATCTAATTTATTAAAAAAAAATCAATCCAGCTTTTATGTATGAAGTAAAAACCCCTTAATTTTGCAAAGAATATTTTGTCATTTCAATTAATTTGCTTTGTTATTTTGTCTGAGATTTTTTTAGCCCATATTTTAAAAAATTGATCAAGTGGTTCTTTTCTTGAGAATATACTGGTGGTGCCTTTACTGGATTTGTGATGTTCTGTAAGCTAATTTAGGAGGGCAGGAGGCTGGTAGCCATGAACTGCACACGTATGCTGTGTAGCCAAAACACTGAAGTTGTCATCAGATCCGTTGCTCCATCAGGATTTTGTGTTTTGAAGGACAGAATAGAAGAGGATTTTGTGTCCATATGGATTCCATGGGGGAAGTCAGAAGGAGCTGGGTCTTTCAGTCCCTTTCAAGGAAAGGGAAGAAAACCATGGAAATTCCCCATCGTAGCATTCTGGAGTGTTCTGTCTAGTGTGGCAGACAGCGAGAGATACTGCGAGGCTGTCACTCACCTCAACTCTCAAGGTTTAAGGTGGGATGCTTGAAGCCTGTGCTTGCAATAGGAGAGTGAGTCTCCTGAATAGCAGGAGAACTTCTGCAAATAAAGAGCTCAAGTACAGCCCCTAGAAGCACCTCCCGTGCCAGCCTCTTTAGTGCCCAACAGAAAGAGGAGAGTATTTCTTCTGGGTGTATCAATGAAATAGAAGATTGTGGACAGAGTAAAGCTTCCTTATTTCCAGTTTTCAGCCTGGGGTTTTTGCTGTCCTCTGTGCGAACGGAGAAGTTAGATTTGCACCAGGGAGTGGCAGTTCCCTCCTTGTGGCTTTCTGCAGCATCAGGACGATGCTCTGCGATGATGGAAAGTTGAAGGCAGTGACTCCAGCGGGGCTCCGGCACTCGCTTGCAGCTCGGTACACAACCGAGGTGTTGCCTGAGGCAGGACTGCGCTTTCTGCTCTTCTCTGTAGTCGTCCAAGTGGGTGTAACCCCACTGTCCTGTCCTTGTGGAAATCACTGCAGAGGCCGAGACTGCCGTGAATAGGTCTGGTATGTTTTGCTGAGCCTTAGAGAGTGTGGGTTTGTTTACTTCCGAAAAAGATTACCTTGGTATGTATACAAAAGACAAAGTAGGGTATGGCTGGCTGAGGATGATCCCCAGTGGAAATACACAGGTGGTAGAAGCCAGGTGTGGTGTCTTGTCTCTGCTCTTTAACCTCGTGTCTCCTCACACCAATAATGTAGTAATTGCAGGGATTTTCAGGTTGCTAATGCAGCAGGGGTATCTTTTACACCACTGGAAGTGAGACACCACTTCAGCTGTTAAGTAGAAATTTCACAAATCTCAATCAGATGTAATGAAACTGTTCGATTTAACAATTTTCTCCTTTGTCTGAGTGCGGTTATTGTTACAGCTTTGTGTTACTTTTGACATTGCAGCAATCTTTTCTCAGCAGTAGGAGCAGTTTCAAACACAGYGTTTTCTTCCTCTTACAAGGTTAGGAGTTCCCCTTCTCACGTTATAGCCCGATCCTTTTATATATTGCTAGCAGTAGCATAGAAGAGGATAGCAGATAGTAATAGGCAGAGAGTTATTACGCTTAGCTTCTGGCTACCAGCTGATAGATGCCCTTGCTCTGACTTGGTGAGTGATTACCAGATAGTTTGGCACCGGACTGGTGCCACACTTAATTGTGACTGATTCATTGGGCTGAAATATGTCACTAATTTAATTCAGCTATTTCATTAATCTGATTGAATTGCATCCAGCTGTTAGAGGTATATGAAAGAAAGGTACCTGACACACGAGGCAAGAGCACTAACCTCTGCATTAAACTATAAAACAGTCATTAGGACATCTAATGCTGAAATTGAATTGCTCCATAGAAATTTGGTTTCCAAGCACAATACTAATTAGCTATAAGCTTGATGAATGTCAAGAATTAATTAAAACATTTCAGTGGCCTGTGTGGGTTTTAAATATTGTCATTATTGCCCCAATATTTTCAGTTCTTACACTAATTGCTTTTTAGAGAGCATGAATGGAATTATCTTCTGGAGTGACTGAGGGTACGAATGGTTCATTACATCATTGAAAATGGACCTCCTTGCCTCTGGATTTCCCTTTTTTTTTCTAAAATTTATCTACTGTTTTTCTTCCACTTTTGTGCATGCATTGCAAATAGAAAGGTAAGATCAGTGATTTTAGACCCAAACTTTATTTTGACAGCACTTCTAGTTTTTCTTTCTTAGCTGTACTCTGGAGGCCAGCACGCCGTTGTTACCTACTTTCATTTTGGCAACAGGAAAATAGCTACAGCTCCATCAAATAATTTTTTGTTTTTAATTAAATAGGATGTCAGCCAAAATCCATTATTATTTTGTCCTGTTAATGAAAGGCCTGCAACAGTTTAAACATTTGGTACATGAAACATTCACAAGATAAAAAACATGTTGGGAAATTATGAATTGAAAGGGAATTTATAATAAAAATGAGCTTTTGGTTGTTTCTCGAGTATGATATTAATGTAAAAATAGCTAAATTTTTGGTGTGGGAATTGCAGATGCATAGTGCAGACTGCTCATATTCCTTGTCTCTGAGTGTCTCCACATGTTTGGCTACATAGTAAGGATGAACATCCAACATGCCATGTTATAGAGTACGGACATATGTATGACAAATACATGATGTGACATGACATGGGAAGAACCTTCACACTTGGAGGGCTTGTAGGGAGGCTCCTCTGAGTGTTGAGYAATGCCAGAAACCACAAACTCCCAGGCTACAGCTTGGTGCCATGCCCTGTCGCTTGCTTCATGTGCAATCACATATGACCGTCCTCAGTGCCTGTTCCTTGGGACCACAGAGGGAGAAGGATGGGGACGCTTCACCATGTGTCTGCAAGATGTAGGTGGTGCCTGGGAGGCTGCCGAGGTGGGGAGAATTGAAAGGATCTTTTACAGTGCCGCGTTATTGACTTGTCTGCATAGATGTGATGAATCCACCGTGCCTGCGTGAGCTCAGCTGTGTTGTTTTCCATAGCAGTCAGTTTGGATCTCAGCGGTTCAGATTCAGGACCTTTTGCAGAAGGTGAGGTTAGTTTTTACCCTGAGACTTGCTTACAGAAGTAAAACTATGACTTTGATTTTTTTTGTGAGGAGGTTAGATGGTTACTGTGTGATAATAGCATTAAGTATGATGTCTCAGAAGTCGAGAAAATGCTTGTTCATTATTCCTTCTTTCAAAGCTTTACTTTAATAATTAATTATACAATAACCCTTCCCCTAGTGAGAAATGCGTTAAGTATTGTACTTCTTAAAATAAACTATCTTTGAGACTAGTAGTCTCAATGCTGATTGCCTGGAGGTATAACACAAATATATCCTGAAGAAAACAGTTATTTGGATTAACAGTGCTGTAAGAAGCTCAATTCCAGGTTACTTGATTCTGTCTCTCCCATCCCCAGTTTTCCTGCCCAAGGGTGTAACATTTCACTCTAGCCTGTGAAACAAGTGGCAATAAATGTGTATCAGTATATGTGTAAGTCACATTTTTTTATGAAGGTATGATCCATTTAATGCCTGGAGAAGATGAATGTGGTCAAGACATACAACTCCTTTTGTGTATGCATATCATGTCATTGGAAGGGCATGATGTAGAAGCTCAGAGCAACCACATACTCAAGAAAGCAGATCTGGGGGTATGTTTCAGACAGTGACAGTCCAGTAGTTCATGGTCAATCTGTTTCATTGCTGTATCTCCAAAGGGACAGCGGAGTGCCCAGCTTTCATGCCTGTTTAAAACACTGATCCCACTGAAATCAGTTGGAAATTAGGCAGATGTTAAAGATAGTCAAGTGGTTTGTGTTAACCAAAATGAATGTAGAAGGAAATCCATAAAATGCCTCTCTCAAAGGTACACCTGACTCTTTCTTTCTCTCTCCTCTTTTTTTACACAGTGCCGGTCCTAAAGGGGATAACATTTATGAATGGAGATCTACTATACTTGGACCTCCAGGTTCTGTCTATGAAGGAGGCGTTTTTTTCCTGGATATCACATTTTCATCTGACTATCCATTCAAGCCACCAAAGGTAAGGGTAAGGTTTTTATTGTGTTTATCATTTTTTCACTTGCAGCGAGTGAGTGCTCATCGCTTCCTGAATATCAAATTTGTTTATGGTCTCTTGAAAACTACAAGGTCCAAAATCTTGGCTTGCAATTTCAGAAAAATCCTGTGTCTAATTTATTTCCTGACTACCACAGTCAATACTGATTTCCGAGCTTTACCAAGCAATAAATGAGATGATAATTCTGATCAAGAGTTAAGATTCAAGAAATTTTAAGGCAGCACAAGACCTTCTTATCCTTCCTTCTTCTCATTTCAGCTACTAAAATATATGTATAATAAACTTTTTTCTGTTATGAACCAGATTCTATATTATATATTTTCATGTAATTTTTAGCAAAATAACAGAAAGCTATAATAAGTTTAGGTAGACAACTAGAGTGTTATATTGTGACTTCAAATTGGGCAAATTACTGTCATGATTTCCATTATTGTAAAATGTCAGTCTATTTGCTACTGGCAAGATCAGCAACCTTGTTTGATAATATTTTTAAGCAAAAGCTCTTTTTATTAAATGAAAGTAATCTTAACTTAAACTAAAATTTCATTTCCTTGCGCAGAAATAATATGAATGCTTAAGAAATCGTAATTTACTAACGGATATCAAAGAAGTTAAAGGTTGTTCCCTTCTCCCCTCCCTTAATGCCAAATTACAGCTCTTGACAAAGTCACCAGAARGGACACTGCTGACATTCGCAAAGACTAAATACATTCTACCACACAACGTTTCTACAACTTATGGCTCTTGTGGCTACAACGTTGTTATTATAAATCAGATATCTTTTTTTATTCCCAGAAGGATTACCACATAAAGAATAATATACCCTCTATGTATTTCACACGTCTCGGAAACCCACAAAATTTAATAATCTCTGAGTTAAGATTGTTATAATGAA
Organism: Phoebastria nigripes; assembly: GCA_035582835.1. NCBI lineage: Eukaryota > Metazoa > Chordata > Aves > Procellariiformes > Diomedeidae > Phoebastria > Phoebastria nigripes. The sequence continues at coordinate 3,884,569 of JAYKAV010000445.1, read as the reverse complement.
GTGATGCAGAGTTTTAGACAAATGCCTCATGAAAATCTTGCAGATTTTTTTTAAGAGCATGATCATTTTTGAATTTTCAGTAGTTTCAGAAAACATCATGGATTTTTCCATGAAAAAGAAAATTTTCCTCATCTTCTTGTGCTTTATGTAATTAAAGCACTTAAGTATTTCTAACTTCTTATTTGTGCAGAATAATGCTTACATGCTCTACCGATATTAGTCTGAAATAATTTAAAAACAAGGATAGTGTTAGTTAGTGTGACAGCATTGTTTTGGATGTATATTATGTCCTGCCTAATGAAGGGTAAGGCAAAGATTTCATTGCTAATTTGAACAAGAATAATACAATACTCCAATTTTAAATATTATTTTTCATGATCTATATTTAGGCTTTTGAAAGGAAAAGATCAACTGATACTGCACATGCAGCCAAATTCTGTCCACTTCTTCACCTTCAGAAACCACAGTACAGTTATGTTTGTGATTAGATCATTCTTGACATGCAATATGTTCGTTAAACAGCATACAGTACTACAAAGTAGGTCCTAATTTTTGTGGGTACCAGGCAGAGGGCCTGTGTGAAAGCAGTTTGTGCACCGAAGATCTCCATGGTAGGTTTCTTAAAGGTAGCCATGACTACAGTAAATACGCATTCTTCTATTAAATAATTGTGTTTTAGAGAACGAGCAGTGAGGAGCTGCCTCCACAGAAGCTCTGCAGAACTGGGAGTGCCCCAGGCACTGCCGCTGCTCAGGGACAAAGGGCAGCATCCCTGGGCAACACTGAATGACTCTCTTTCTGTCTCTTATGCTGTGATTCCAGGTTACTTTCCGTACCAGAATTTATCACTGCAACATCAACAGTCAGGGAGTCATCTGTCTGGATATCCTGAAAGACAACTGGAGCCCTGCTTTGACTATTTCAAAGGTTCTGCTGTCTATTTGTTCTCTTCTGACAGACTGCAACCCGGGTAAGGAGCTGGTAGTTTACTGAGCGTCCACTCTTAGTCATTTGACTTATTTGCCATGGAATGTAATTTGCATATCTGATTGTATGCGGATTAAATAAAAATTAATATTTTTAAAATTGGGGATGAAACACTCCTGCTTGGATGCGGTCCCACATTTAATGGCACTTTTCGCTCCTGTGGCACAACAGAAAGTAAATAGCATTAAGCCCTTTTTTTTCCCAAGGTACGGTGGAGAAAATAAGCTGATGTTGTTGAAGGTCTGTATTGCAAGAGCTGCAGCAAGTGGTCGATCCAGGAAAGCAACAAAGTTCTCTTGAGTTATAAACTCATAAATCCTGCAGGTTGGAAGGGGCCACAGGAAGTCCCTTCTCTTAAGACAGCAATTGAAACATTTAATCTTGCAAATGTGAGGGGGACAATGTTCAGAGAGATTTTTCCCTTTTGCAAGGGGAGTTCCTTCTTCCTGTTGGGAGGGGAAGAACTCCACCGGAAGCAGTACAGTTTCTCAGCAACAACTGTGTGACCAGTGTCATTAGGCAATGAATGCTAATTGCCTGCGGTCAGGGCAGGAACTGAGCAGTAGTGCTAAGACTACTGCTTCTGTTCATTTACAGAAGACTGGTAATGATCGGGGAGAAATGGATTAGCCTCTTTGATACAAAAATTTGATGACTCCCGAAGCAAACTGGATCCCCTCGGTGTGTGTCCATAGTCCCGATACCCTAACGTACACTAGTCTTGTCCCAGCACTGTGACAGCATTGCGCCAGGCTGCGCTCGCTGAATGTCCCCTGCACCCATCGGCCCTTCCAAAGGGGTGAAAGCGGGGCACCTGACTGGGCCAAGATTCATTAATATGCAGATAACCACAACAGATTTTTCTGTTTTCTTTTTCTGTTCGTTGTGCCTTGTGTGTTTTCTCTTGGAAATGTCTTGTATGATAAAATTCCCACTATATCTCACAGCATTTTCTGGCCTAACAAAGACAATATTTTGGAATAGATCCTGTATTTTAAATCATGTGGGGGTTTTTTTGTTGTTGTTGTTGTGGAATGGTTTCTAATGCATCTTCTCCTGCCTTTTGCAGCTGACCCTCTGGTTGGAAGCATAGCCACTCAGTACCTGACCAACAGAGCAGAACATGACAGGATAGCCAGACAGTGGACCAAGAGATATGCAACATAAATGACAAACTACTTGTGCAGTGTGAAGGTGCAGAAGGCAACTTTGCAGTGTGCAACAAATCTTTATAGCCTTTACAATACGGACTTCTGTGTATATGTTATACTGATTCTACTCTGCTTTTATCCTTTTGAAGACTGGGATACTGCCCCCCAAAAAGGTAAATGCTATCAAGAGTAGAAATTTGTAGCTGTAGATTAGTTATGTTTAAAATGCCTACTTGCAAGTCTTGCTTCTTTGGGATATCAAAATGTATTTTGTGATGTACTAAGGATACTGTTCCTGAAGTCAACCAAATATTATAGTGCATTTTAGCCTAATTCATTATCTGTATGAAGTTATTAAAGGTAGCTGTAGATTACTAGGAATTATGTCATTTGTATTAAACCCAGATCTATTTCCAATATGTGGTACATGCTGTTGTGAAAACTGTTTTAACTTTTACCTTTGTCAGTTTGTAATGAAAGGATTTCCTTTTTCCCTTTGTAGCTCAGAGAGCACCCAGTGTATCATCTCAAACACAATAAACATGTTCCCCAAGGAGTAGTTTCTTTGTTTTCCTATTTTAAATTAATATTTGAATAAATTTAATTATAGTAACAAGGCAGGGCCAATGTATCACAGATCCCTGTGGATAATCTTTAAATTAATATACATAAGCAAAGGCTTGCTATTAAATGTTTAATGCACACCTGTGGATTGTTTAAGTTTTCCCTGTTTTGTTTTTCACGGAACAAATGTCATTTCTACAATTTCCTTAAATTTAATACTGTTCAGCTCTTTCGCAAGTTGGAATGAGAGCATTGCATATGCTTACTCCAGAAGTTAATGTAGCTGGTTGCTTCAGGGCCAGTCCTGCTCTCGTAACAGACTGCCTGAGTCTTGCTACAGGTTTTTTTTTTTTTGCAGGACGAGGGCCAAGTTAGAGATAGTCTGGTGCTTTTGTTTCTGAGTAAAGCAAGTCGGACTTGCTGATCTAGAGAACTACAGTTACCCATTGAAAATGGTCTTCCAAAGCATGATTGAACACTATATCATCTGTCCAGAAAAGAAAGTAGTAGAATAAATTTAATCAGATTTTTATGACATAAAAACAGTTGTGGGGGAAATGAACCTTTGTTAGTGAAAATGAAATCTTGTAAAACTTTTAGACTACGTTTCCCCCGCTTCACTTTCTGGCTTGGAAATTTTGTAACATCTGTAAGTAACAAAGATATACAGCTTTATAGTACATACAGTTTAAAAAGTAGAGTCACTAATAGTTTTATAATTTAAGCTTTTATAGGTTGCCAGTCACAATATTGATTATAACAAAAGAGACTTGATCCCTTTAAATGATTTTTAAAATTACACTTAATTTTAAACTTTACAGTCTCCCTTACTACCTGGTGGTTTTGGAGATAATGTAGCACTTCCATCAATAAGATGCTCTGCTCATTTAATATATGAAAACTGAATGTTAAGTTTAAATATTAAAGCAATAGAAAAAATGTTAAAGATTTAGATCTAAAGTTAGCATCACTATATAGGTCCCTGTTTTTTGTATCACATAACCTTTGACCATGAATTGTCCACCCTACTTTAAATATTTCTACAGATTCCTGAAGGTGGCTTGAAGAACTGTGTATCCCAAATATCTCAACCTAGAAGCCAGTCTCTCTTGGTAGCTACAAGATAGCTTTAGAGTTCAGGTTATAAAGTGCAAAAGGGAATGAGAAACAGGGGATCTGGCAGGTGAATATGCCTAAGTCAGGTAACAGACTAATGCCAGGAGATGAAGTGCTGGAAATCACTGCTGAAGGTGACCAGAGTTTCTCATTATGTCATTGGATGTGTGAGAAATAGCACAGATTGGCAAAGAAACAAGGGGCTATCACATTCAGGCTGGACGTCTAAAGTCTGCTCACTGCTGACCATTAGCGCACTCGTGGGTGACACGGTGCTCGTACACCACTCCAGTGACTTTCCAGTGAAGAGCAAACTCTGTATTTCACACGTTAACTGTGTTGCCTACAGAATTTACAGATATTTATATCATAAAGTATTACGGTATAAAAATACAGTTTTTAATCCTAATTTTAATGTATTTTGGTTTTGTATTGTACCTTCAACTTCAGATACCTAGGTGTACAAGTGGGATGCCTTGTTAGTGTTGCCCCATCTTGCCTTCCTTGCAATTGGATCCTTTACACTGAATTCCCATCCTTTTTTTTTTTTTTTTTGTTGGTTTGTCATGATTCTGTTCTTTTTTAATGTAGTTTTTTTGTGTGTAAATTTTATATTTACTGAAGTAAAGGTTGTTTTTGTGTAAACATTTAAACTTTAAAAAAAGAAAAGAAGCTAATTTTGTTTCTCAAGTTCTCTCTGCTAAACCATGCAGTAGAAAGAAATTTGTATTGTTAAATAAATCAATTAGTTGTTAAATGAGAATGTGTGTCTGTTTTCATGGGGAGGGGAGAAATCCCTGCTGGAAATACATCCAAAATACCAGTTGCAAAGAGCATCTGGTGTTTTCAAACTATTTCCTTCCTGGCTGTGCTGGGGTGAATACCGGGCACTACCAAAGCACAGCACTGATCCTATTTTACAGTTTTAATTTTCAGTTCCATCTTCTTATCACCAATCACTGGAATCTGTATTTGGGAAAAAGTGAATCGAAATTACATTTTTGTGAAAAGACCAGCTAAAGATACCGCACATCCCCTTTTCCTCTCCATTTTGGACGGGCTTTTCTTGTTCCATTGTCTTTGGAATTTGAGTGGGGAACACACGCATCTGGCTGGGAAGGTGCCCAAACCAGACTCCGTGATCTCCCAGCATAAGGAACGCTCGCGTGGGAACCGTCTGTCCCAGCCTTTGAGCTGTGACACTGCTGAGGAACAGAGAGGGCCAAACCAAATGGGCAAACACAGTCACATCTCTCTGCTTTTCAGCTGAGGTGGTGGGAACATTCAAATTCTTCATCATATCAAATGAGAAGGGATGGGTGAATATAAATGTATTAAATATAAATGTATTAAATACAATGGAAAGGCAAATATATACCAGCCTTGTTATTTCTGTACTAACATGTTATTGGTGAGCTGCTTCATGTTCTGTGATGTCTTAGCGATGTGTGGGCCGTCTTATGTGGAGACAGTCTCGCTTACTGATCAATGTTGACTAGCGATCRTTCGAAGTCTTATAGCCAGGAAGGGAAGGAAGTCATATGGGGCTAGAAAGCGAGACTGCAGGGTAGCCTGAGCCACAGGCCAGGCTTGCACAGCTTCATAAGTAAAGCAGGAACTGAACCAGGTCTGGTTTGTGCTCTGCTCCCTCCCTGCCTCTTGGGGGGAAAAGGAAACTCTGCCACACTTGGCTGCACACCGGTTCCTGCTCTGTACCAGCTTATTTGTGGCCATGGGTGTTGCAGAAAGTGAGACCAAGCTTCTCCCCTTCTTCACCTTCATGCGTGGGAACCAGATTTGTGGCCTCACAGCAGCGTCCCCACTTTCCTGCACCACGATGGGAGAGCTGCAGGGCTTGGGCTGAGGGGATTCGTGCCAGCTGGGTGCAGCTCTGAGCTGCAGGGCAGCCCCAGCTGCCACTCTGCCGCCACGGCTTCCCCATGGCCTTGCCTGGGTCACCACAGCACTGTAGGGGAGGAAGCTGGAGACCGCAGCAGCTTCTACATTGATCTCGTGGTCTTCTGCCCATGGGGTTTCATCTGCGTGGGTGCAGGTGGCAAAGGAAGGATGACTGACTCCAGGCTGAAGAGTGAATTTCATCTTTCCTGCATTTTCTTCAGCAAAACTCAGCACTGGATATTTATGTGAAAGAAGGAAGGCCTGTGCAGGCATCCTGAACTAAAACATCTTCAAAGGACAGTGACAGTAGCATGACTAAAATGAGATTTGATTCAGCCATAAACCGGCATTGTATTTCTGCAGCCCGTGCTATAGCCAGGGAAACAGATGCATTCGAGAACTCAGTGCTGCTCTGTGTACAGTATCCTTTCAACCTCTGCATGGTGGCACTGCTTGCATTTGTATTGCATGGTAACTTCCGAGGTTGCACCGCTGCTCCCTTTCCCTCACTAACCACCCCAACTGAAAGTGGCTGGAGAGGATCCCAAGACAACAGGAGAAACCGTGTAATAGAGCACGTGTTTTAAAGGGAGAAGAAGTGAGACAACAGCGCAGCTGCTTGTACTGCTGCCTGACCTTGCTGATGTCGATGATAATTAGACACGTTCAACTGTAGCTTAAGGTGGAAGAGCAGATAATGCGCTTGGAAGATAATTGCTGGAACATTTGCAGCACGTAGGGGCTTTTGCTTTTTTATCCTTAAAGAGGGAAACCTGCTTCAGCTTGTCTTCTTCCACCTCTCTGCATGCATGTCTCTCTGGAGTGCAGTTATGACTACCTCTGTTGCTGGGTAGAACAGAAAGCATCCAACATACTAATAACAATTTGGGGGATCCTTAAAAATAAAAACTGCCAGGAATAGTTAGAATAAGGGGCATAATATGAAAAATATACATATCTCATCCCCTCACGGTGACTATGTCTGAGCACAGGCTCTGCATCTATAGGGATGTAAGATGTGGTGGGACCATGTGCATGGATAACAAATGCATATAGCTGTTTCTCTTTCATTGTTGTTGCTACTGCTCTTCTGCAGGTAAGGTGTGGACAGCCCTATCTGTTTATGTAGTGTTTCTAAGTATTGGGAAGCATTTTGTAACTTTGTTGTCCAAGATAAACATCTCTTTGAACCATCCTGAATTGTTACCATCCACAACATACTTTGACAGTGAATGCTACAGTTTAATTACGGATTGTGTGAAAAAATACTTTGTTTGTTATGTGATTATTTAATGTAACCTGCTATGTGAACACTTCATTTTATGTCTCCTAGTTTTATACTGTGAGAAATAATGAATAATTGCATCTGTTTTCCTCCTTGATCCCATTTATGATTTTATGTACCTTCATTATTATAAGCCCCTAGTAACTTCTTTTTCCAGGCTGGAAAGTCCTCATTTATTTAATCTCTCCCTGTATGGAAGACACTCTGATTATCCTGGTCACCCTTGTCTGTACATTTTGTAATTCTGCTCCAGCTAATTTAAAGGAATGCGAGCTGTGTGCTGTATGCAAAAGGTGAACTCAATTCATCTGGAATAATGTTTTCTGGTTTGCTCTGCTTGCTTAGTAATTCATACTACTCTGCCTTTTTGACCATTGCTTATTGCTTAGCTAATGTCTTTGTTAAGCTGTGTTCAGAGATGCTGGAATCTCTTTTCTGAGCAATAGCTAATTTAACCTTCTTATGTAGGTCTAACAAATTTGTCTTTCCCAATATCCGCCACTTTGTATTTATCATCACCAAATTCATCTGTGATCTTATCTACCAGTTCTGAGTATCATGAAATCCTTTATGACAGTCAGTTTTAGTTTAGTCTGCCTTGAATATTGATTCTGTGTGTGCCGCATACGCTAGAGGTGGGAGGTAACAGCAAAAGTAATAGCAAAGTGCACTGGACAGGTCTGTCTGCCAAGAAGTGATGGGTCCCCGAGGACAAATTATCATCTGGCTTCTGAATGGCACAAATGAAAGCAGCTGCCAACTGTTCTCATCAGTCTGGGCTTTGTCTCCCTCTACAGAACAAATGTCAGGTCATTATTTAAAGAGCTCAGCGTGGGTAAATTTTCCAGAGTGCTGAATGAGCTGTCAGCCTGGAGATTAGTTTTCTGGGACATCATATAGGTAGACAGGGGTGAATCACAAATCCTGTGGGAGATCATTCCTCTGAATGTAGCAATTGGATGTATCTCTGAAGGATATGGTTGGGTTAGAAATCCGCAGTCTAGTGTTCGTTCACGGAGCCAGGCAGCAGTAGTGGGGCTGGAAATGCAGAGGCGATAAATGGAAGCGGAATGAAGCTGTTGAAGTACAGCAGTGCGTGATGGCATTTCTTATACCGAGGAAGGCAGCTTCTTGCAAGCGTAGAAGTCTATGGTTGTGTTTATGTATTCCAACATTCTAAATCTGCATACATTTGTGAAAATTTGAACCAAGCCGGGACTCTCTTGACTGCCTGCTAAATAAAGAGATTACCAGTACTTACGGTTCCTAATTTATAGGCAGTGGAATTAAAGGGACAAATTATTTTAAACTTCTTGTCAGTTTCTGAAGGGAAATACTTACATACTCTATGCTTTTCTGCCATTGCCTGGGTTTCCCTGTCAGCTGTGAAGCTGATGTGCTGTCTTTTCACTGTTGGAATGATTAGTTATTATGTACAAGCAACGTTTTTCATTCTATTCACTTCTGAGTGTTGCTGTTTCAGCAGGTTTTTTTCATAAGTATGGATTTARTGAAGAACTAAAAACATTAAGGTATCATTTAAGCTTCATTCATTGATTTAGTTGATATTTTACTGTAAAATGACCTGAATTATCTTTCTTAAACTAAGAGAGTAAGAATTAAATTACACAGTAGTTCTTCTAGAAGATTATGCTGTTTATTAGCAGGTCTGTTACCTAGTTCAGTACGTTATATAGGTAAATCATGGACTTTACTACAATTTTCCTTTGCCTACTGCATAATATTTGATCCAAGCATTTATAAACTAGCAGACAGAATAAATGAAAAAGATGAAGTGCTGTGGAGTTTTGTTGTACTGAGGGAGAAGGAAAATAGAAACTGACGCGTATATAAAAAACATTAAATGGCTGAACTTTGCATTAAAGAAAAACTGAAGTTAGGACAAATCAAACCAAACGCTGGCCTTTCTGGCTCAGCTAATTTCCTGCATTTCCATGAGGAAATGCAGGAAATAAAATAAAATAAATAGCCAAATAAATACCAAGACAAGGAAATAACCAAATAAAACATTTGAGAAGTTGGCACTTGAGCGGGTTTTTTTAAACCCAGGTGTGGCGGCAGCGGTTCCTACTGAGCCATGAATAGCTGTCTGCAGGTGCCTGCTTTTTGGCAGAGCGCGGCATCTCAGGCTTAGCTGCCCCTCCAGCTCCTCCAAAGCCTCCCTGGCAGGGCGGGTGGGTGGCCGAGCTCCTCCAGCCAGGCGGAGGAGCTGGCAGCCCGGTGCCAGCAGCCCTCCCGCGGTGGGGACCCCTGCTCCCACCACAGCCAGGCCAGGAACGGCCCGGCCTGTTTCTCAGCGTTTTCCTCCGCGCAGCGGGTCCTGGCTTGCGGCGGCAAGTCGCCGGTGGACAGCAGAGGCATTTAAAACGAGCCACGGCATTGAGTCTCGGCAGCGCGGCGGCGGTGCCCGGGGCGCCGGGCGGTGCCTCGGCCCCTCGGCTGCGGGGCGGGCGGCGCGCCGCTAGGTGTCGCCGCCGCACCGGGCACCGCCGCCGTCCGTCCCCGGCGAGGGACGCGCTCGGCGCGGGGGGCAGGGCACCGGGCGGCACGGGGGGCTTGCGGCCACCAGCAAGCCGTCAGCCAGGAATTGACACAACCGGTGGTTGTCCTCCCGAGGTGGGTGACTCCAGGGTGAAAATGCCGGCGCTGTGGGGCTCGGCAGCGTAGCGTGTGCGGGAACTGGGTGCAGGTGTGCCAGCCCCGGCACCGTCCCCTCGCCCGGCAGAGCAACGGGGGCTGCAGCGGGCGCACACCGACACCCGTGCGGGACGGGAGGGCGTGATCCTGTGGCCTGGGGCTTCCCCTGCTCGTGGGGATGCCAGCAGGATGCCTTACTGCCTTGTTCTACTCAACAGCCACAACGTCGCACTCTAAGGACAGACAATTCGCTTTAAAGTACATTTTTACCCCCCAAATTGTTAAAAAATAAGAAACTGCAACAGATTATCTGAAATAGCTGCTGCCAGCCCAGTACTCGATCTCTTCCAAGTTCATTAAACTACCTTAAGCTCCACAGAATTAAATATCACTTTACATAAGCCCAACAGCCCAAGAGGGACCTGAAGCATTGGTGTACTGGTCAGCGCCTCTCAGCCTGCCTGTTCATCCTCTCTGAGCACCTCTTTTTTTCTCAGAAAGAGAGACCATATCTTTAGAATAGTGGTGCTGCACTTAGATGCCACTGCTTCCAAAGAAGAGGCAGTTAAAGAAAATAAATATGCAAGTTAAGAAGAGAGATTTTCAACTATCTTTCAAAGTTAAATCTTTGCAGATGGGTAGATTTAGTCCAGATGGACTAAATCACGTTCAGTTTCTATTTTCTTTATGAGACTAAATATTAGGCTCCTGGCATCAGAAAGTTATTTTTCCGCTTCTTATAAGTCATATTCATTCATAAGTCCCACTCTGAAAACTGGCCTTGCAGACAGCTCGTTTTCTTTCAGTAAGAAAGGATTCTGACGGCACTGCTTCGTTTTCTCCTTTGCACAGTCGGTTCTGTTGTTCGGGTCTCGGARGAGTTTATCCAAACCCGTGACAGTTGTGGGGGGCTACTGCTCTGTAAGCCAGCAAGACTTTTCCTGGCCCTTGACCTGTATTTTGCCACTTGAATGGTGACCTCAGCTAAACATTGTAAATCAGGTAAAGCTGACAGAGGCGACTTGTGACTTTCTCAGCCTTTCAGCTTCAGTGAGACACTTGCCCACTCAGCCACAGTGTTGCTGCTCCTTTTACCCCTCCAGCAGCAGTTCCCCAGTATAACAAATGGAGTTGTACTGGTCTGGCACTGTCTGCTTAAAAATGACGTATGGATAAATATTTTAAATTTACCAAATTGCTAATGATTTTCAAAGGCTTTAATTGAGTGATTAAAGCAGCCATTGATTTTTCAGGCCTCAACCTAGGCTGTAATTCAGACATTCCGCAAAGGAAGTCACGCACAATCGGATTTAGCCATCATTCAAAGTGAGGCCTGTGCAATTATCATCACAAACATCAGGTATTGTGTTTGCCTTATTAACTTACATTAAGAACCTGTAGTGAAGCTGTGAAATAGCAGTCGTCTTAAGACGTTTCCTGTGGTAGGGTTTTTATTAAAGACATTTACAGAGCCATAAACTGCAGAGGGGGATGATTCATGCAAATTGCTGAGATTTATGCTTTGAACATGTTGTAGGTCTGCAAACGTGCTGGAAATCCTACAAAACTACTTCCAAGTCCCACAGACTGCATTGGGAGGAACCAATACTTCCTGGCTGTGGACTGTTTAAACATTTAACAATTTAAACAGTCAGCAGCGGTGCTTGGAAAGCTGGTTAAAAATGACCAGGCTTTTTCCAATCAGGCCAGGATTCAGGTTGGGAGTTTGGCACAGGGCAGCATCGTGGGGAGCTCCCATGGCACTAAGCCCCCACCCCAGGCACTTCATGACCCATCTGCCCCATCCATCACAGTGATGCTCCCTATAGGCAGTTGCTACTTCATGAGGGACCTTCTTGCTCACTCCCTCGGGGTGGTGGACCTTCTAGCTGCTGTTCAGTCCAGTTGGCCTTTGGGAACCTTCAAAATTCCATTTAGAGGGGGGACTACAAAGAGAGGAGGTACATTTCATGACCCAACCCAATTTATTTGTATAACAGCAGTCATCCAGAGCTGAGGAACATTTGCCACACAGTACAATAAAAATGCACACAAAACAAGAATCAATTGAGAAGCTTATTTGAGAGCAATTTGAAAGTGTAACGACAAGCTAGTCCTTAGTATTCAATCCCCAGCTATTCAGAAGAAGGGAGCGGATGGGGTCTTTGCAGTGCCCTGAGACTCAAGCATTTGGGAAACATGAAGCTCTGGAGAAGGGAAGGTTTAAAAGTCCGCATGGATACTACCTGCTCCGACCTGCTAGAGCTGACTTTTACTGTGAGGATCTGGCTGTCTCTTGGAATCTAAGATTTAAGATTTTTTTGTTTTCATTGCAGATAACTGAGGGAGCTGACTTAGCTCTTTTCAGGTCTTGTCCCCATTTTATTTTTCTGCCTTAAGTTTATGGTAGTTTTTGCTTTCCTGCTTTTGTTGCCCTACAACTGACTCCGCCGTTCCTGGTCATTGTTAGGGACACATTGGGAAAGCGGCTTTGAGAGCTGCTTCTGCCGGTTTAAGAACAACCAAGTTACTGTAGCAAGTGCCAAGCAGGCTGCAAGCACCAGATGAGTACACCTTCCTCATGGTGTTTATACTGTGCACCAGTACAAARGATTTTTCTCCCAAGACCATCCTTCCAAACCTTGCTGCTGCTGTCTTTTCCTTCCACTTTAAGGGTTTTGAAAGAAGAGGTAATTTCCTTCAATTTGTTGTTATGAAAAACTGACTAATGTGAATCTGGGGGTCCAGTCTTGAATTAATGTAAGGTTAACACTCATGGCAGCTGAGTGATGGGGAAGCAGAAGCGGCTCTGGCTTACGCTGGCTTGCAGAAGGTCCCTGGAGGCCATCACACTGGCAAGAATTATTGCCTGAAGGGCAATTACATTGGCAAGCATCAGCTGGAGCACCGTGCACCCTACTTTCTCACCTCATCATGCCAATTCATGCCGCCAGCTTTGTTCTGACACCCATCCTCTATCACAGGAGCAGGTGGCAAGGAGCCAGCTATGCTCAGCGTGGCATCTCTGCTCCTCAGAGAGTCAGTAACCAAGGGTCAGCTCAGCCTGCCACTGTGGCTGCAAAAATCCAACACAATGCAAAGGGCAGAAATAAAGCCTGACTGAATAAAACCCAAAAGCTTGGACCCGTCTAAAGGACTTCTCTGGTAAACAAGAGGAACAAGACAGTGGGAGTGAAGAAAACAAAACTGATGTGCTGGAGCTAGGCCTGACTGGTGGCAAATGAACAGATGGACGTCTCTACTCATCCTCCTCCTAGGGAGAGGGATGGTAATTCAACTGTGAGACAAAAGACGTGGATGGGAAGGTGCAAATTTCCCCATCCCGGCTGCTGTGCCTGCTGCCTTCTGAGACAGCCATGATCCCACTGGGCCTTCATTGCTCTTATCCCATTAGGGTTAGGGATGGGGTTGGGAGACAGACAAAGCCTGGCATTAGGTTGGAGTGCTGCTAGATGGAGACCACCTGCTGCTGGAGGGAGAGGCCAAGCTGCCCAAAGACTGGACCCTGGATGAGTTTATCCTCTTGGCCATGGCTGGGGGTCCCAGGCTCAGCCTCAACCCCAGACAAGGACTAGGGTTAGGGATGAAGCTGGTTCTGGAACTGTGGGATTATTGCACTTTTTATTTAATAAAATAATAAATGATGGGAAGACTGGAAACCCAAGATTGAGCAGCTACAGAAAGCACCCATAAATGAAAAAGAGAAGCACCGCAGCCCTACTCGTTGCAGACAAAATGCTACTTTTGCAGAGCTATCCTGTAATAGGGCCCAAAATATACTTCTGTTCAGCATCCATACTGGAGCTCCAGAAACCAAGACATATTTGGAAAAAGAAAATAAAAAAATAACTACATGAAAATGTAGAAGCCTGTTAACAGTACAGTACGAGTACATTCAAAGGAGTAAAATTATTATAGGCAGACTGGAAAGTATCTAAAGAAACCTGTTTCTGTTGACAAAGCATATTGGGTCTCAGAGCAAAGCTCTTATCCGGAAAGATTTTTAAAAATATGAAAAAAGAAGCTAGCTACAGTGTAAGGGAAGCTATTAAAAGCAAGCAAGCAATAGAGGGCTGAATACTTAAGGGGACAAAGTTTGCTGCTGATTTATAGTTATTCAAAGCAGTTAAGAGGAAAGCTGACTGTCAAGAACTATCAAAACAACTTATAGTGACCAGGATTTAATACAGCCAGTAAAATTCAATATAGTTAAATGTAAAGTGATAAGCAGGAGGAAAAGAGTCTGACTTTACGTACATGATGGGATCTGAGCTGCTGCTTGCCATCCAAGAGTGGGACTCAGCCTGGGTCTGATTGCTCACTGTCTCTTCCAATGGATGAAGCAAGGACAGCCCTTCGAAACAAACTAAAGACAATAAATATTCCTCAAAGCACTGAGGAATTATGTTAGGAAACTCCTTTCCTCAAGGATGTTGTTGGGAATGCTGGAAGTCTATGTTGGATTAGAAAAGGTCAAAGAACAACAACAACAAAATATTCCCTGAGACCTATCTCTGGTTATGGCAGCTTTGAACCAGAGATTGGGTTTTTTTCAGCAAAAGTATTCATGTGAGCTGTGACTACATACCTGACTTTTCCCTGTAGTTAAGGCTGGGCAGCTGCCATCAACTGCTGCCGTATTCCCTCCAGTTTAACTCAGCGCAAAACTTACAGGTGGAGCAGTGACAGATTGGACCCAAGACCTGAGATTCATGTCACTTAGGCTTTTATTGCAAACCTGGGAATTACAGTTCTTTGTTTATTTCTCTGTCTTCCTCAAAAGATGCAACAGAGAGAGAAGGATTTTTAATCCTATTAATTTTCTCCTATCTATTGAAGGTAAGGGTGGGCCTTAGCCTGTACATTAACATCAACAAGAGGGCCTTTGAAATCAAGTCATATGCTGATAATAGATTGACATCATAAACTTCTGGAATATAAATTTGGAAATTTTGGCTTAAATATTCTCCTTCAGATTCTTCCAAGAATCCTGTAGGTGGATCAGTAGTGTTATGTTATACTAACCTCAATGTGTACTTCAATCAGTCCCTTATTTTCATCTTCTACAAAGTCATACCTGGGGTTGGACTAGATGACCTTTAAAGGTCGCTTCCAACCCAAACTATTCTATGATTCTATTATAATTACATTCAACCCATTTACAAACCTGTGCCAAGGGTCTGGGATACCTCAGGCTATATTGAGACCAGTGCTCCAAGGTACTGATCTGTATATCCTCCACTTCAGTATTTCTCAGCAGTTTCAGGAAAAAGACACTGTGCAGAACAAGAAATAGATTACATGCTGAGCTGATTTAAATGGCGGCTCAGGTGTTTCAGGACAGGAGCTGTTGCATAGGTGGGAATCACACTAACAAAGAAATCAAGTTAATACATGGTGTTCCTCAACACCAGAGACTCTCACTGTCCACATAGAGAGCACTCTTGGCTCCCTACAAAATTAGGGACAGCAGTGGGTTACTTCTCCGTCTTACAGTGAAACCCAGCTCCTGTCTTTTGCCTGAATTCAGTTACACACTCCTTCTGCTCCTTCTTTCCATGCTGGAGAGCATCTCGCACTATGACTCAAGTTGCACACTGCCATGTGTTAAAAACACACAAAACGAAGGCACCCTGTCCCTCATAAGTTGCCAGGTAAGTCCTTGTGCTAATTTGAGCTGCTGGTGCTTCCAGGAACGACTTATGTCAAGTACTACCTATCCTTTCCTGTTCTGCTCTTCTGAGTGCAACAGCTGACAATGACTGGCATGAAAAACAGAGAAAAGAGCATTTCCTGGGAGAAGAGCTGCCAGCAGAGAAAAAGTCTCCCAAAACCTGAGGATTTCCAGAACATGCCTCAAGACTCTTTCTAGTAGCTGAAATCAGGGGGTTGCAATAGCAATTAAAAATGAACAAACAACAAGACAATTAGCCAAATCTGTGGAGTCTCAAACCAGCAAAGAAACACTCCATTTAATGAACACACAATACATAGTTTCATTGTGAATCTAAAAACTGACGAATATGGCGATATCATTTGGAACTGAAGAGATGTCTATTTCTGAAGTCATATGTGGTACGGGTGTAAATCAGAAACATCTGCCACCAGGCAAGAAAAATAAAGACAATGGCCTAAATAAAGAGCATCTTCCCAAACGCCAAGTCAGTATGATAGATGTGAAGTCATGATTCCTGACACCCTGCCCTGCCTCTGAAAAGGGAAATGAAAAAAAAAGAAAAGATGTTTCAGTGGGGTAAGTTGCCAGCAGCTGCAGGCTGATGCAAAGAGTGACTCAGAGGCAGCGGTTGCAGCAAGCAGGCTCTGGTTCCCAAAAAAACGAGTTCCCAAGAGACTGAGAGCTGAAAAGTAGCTCAAAGCTTCAATGGCCCTGTGAGAAATGTGAAGAGCAGAGCAGCATGCCGCTTAAACGTTTCTCCTCTCTGCACAAGAGGGTGCAGAAAGCCCCAACCTCACTGTGCCTGGCCTCGGGACCAGCTGRAGCTCACCAGCCCCAGTGTGGGTGCCACACGGCGAGGTGGGCTTGCTCAGAGACAGGTAGGGACGAACAAGCCCTGCCAAGGGACTGATCAAACAAAGCAGGGCCGCTCTGTGGCCCTGGACAGTTTCTCATTGCACTCTGCAGTCTGGTGGTATCTTTGGCTCAGGTTCCTTCCTTCCTTCCTTCCTTCCTTCCTTCCTTCCTTCCTTCCTTCCTTCCTTCCTATTTAGTGACCCTGTGTTTTTAAATAACAAGGGTATGTGTTTTTCCAGTTTTTCATCCCATCTGTGTTCTCCCCATGGCTGTCATCAAATCATCCCATGGTTTATTTCCCTCTCATCATCTCTTACTTCTGAACTGCACTTTATCCTTCCAGGCAGAAGTACTTTGCAGTGCCAGTATCAGGCTTTTGTCTGAAGAAAATAGTTATTACAGTACATGATAGGTGAGCAATGTGTCAGGAGACTGTTTTTGCACTTTGCTTCTTGATAGAAAAGTGAATGCCAAAATTTTAACCAAGTTTGAAATCTTTTATGTGGGCAAAACTACTGTCAACATCAGGAGGAGCTCTGCTCAAGTTATACTCCCCAAATAAGGCTCTTTTTTATGGTGTTTTATCAATACCACAGTTTAGTCTGCATCCCTAAATGTTGACACGCCACTTACTGGCAATTTGCTTGCTCTCTACATCTTTTCTAAATGCCTTCAGCATTAAGAAATGAATGCTCTTTTTTGGAGGAACTCCATCTTTGCTGGAATTATAGAGAGGAAAAAAAAAAGTGGCAAGAACAGAAAAAGAGAGGGTTTTGATTTTACACATATGTAAAGTGAATAGCCCAGATGTCTTCCACGAGTGATTCAAACATCACCAGCCTAATTTTTCTGTCGGCCCTACACCAACTGCACTGAAACCAACAGATACTGCACTGGTGCAGATGTAGGGAATCAGACTCTACACTAAAGAAAAAAACAATCATTCAAAACATGTAAGGAATCACATTGTTAAATCACTATAAGAAGCCCCACCAGCCCCACTCTGCCCCATGCATCCGGACGGCTACTACTGCGTGCTGAGGACTAAGGACTGTACCTACTGGGACCTGTAATTTCCAGCCCTCTAACAGCTGAGAAATGAATTACAGGCCAACCCAGCTCATTAAACTAGCGGACAAGGAATATAGGGGAAAAAAGGTCTAGATTTGTGCAGCTGCATTACACTACATCAGCTCAGTCTGGGGTCAACCAGGTGCCAGAGCTCATGCACAGGCATGGGTGAGACTGCATAGCCATGAGCAGGGGCAGAGATGCAGAGACAGGGAGGATGGGAAGATGTCTGCCCTTCTCAGTGGCAGCAAAATGAGCTGCCCTCTCCCTGCAAAGTGCTTAGCTACTTGCTTAAACCTAAACTGGTCCTAAGTTGGGGCCTGTTAAGCTCTTCGGGATGGAGACTCTATCTTCAGACTTGAAGGTGCTCTGCACTTGACAATAAATTGCAGGAGACTTCTTTCCCTTTTCCATTGCTTTCTAGCGTTACTCAGTTGCATTCAATTACAAATAACCTTGGAAATCTGGCACAGGTAGATCTTCCTGACTAGTTATCAGGAATGTCATATTAAATATTACATTATCTCCACTCCCTTAACAGATAAGTCCATTATCTCCTGTCAGTGTCTGGTCAATTTTCCTCTCTACTGAATGCTTCCATTTCATGATAGAGCAACACATGCCAGAACGGGCATTTCTAGGGCTTTATTTATTACCTGTCTGTGGTGCTTGAACTCTCTCATCATTTAGACTACGTGACTCAAATGCACTCAGGACACATACTGAAATAAGCCATTTTTCTCTCCAAATACAAATCCTGTTATATTTTATTATTTCTGTATTCTTAATGTTTAATGTTTATTCTTATTCAGACACTGAGTGATGCCAGCAGTGCTGACTACAGAAATCGTGTGCATTTTTCTTTCCAGTCTTTAGTGGACTTACATGAAAACACACCTACATTTTTTCTTTAGGCTGTGAATTGCATATTCTTTGACAGCATCAAACATTATCCTGTGTTATACCTATAGCCTAGAGAATGACTAGCAGCACTGCCTCCCATCTATCTTAACTTCATTTATGTCTCTATAACTTAAAAGTGGATTTGAACGTGTACCTGCAGTACATGTACAGGCATGATTTCTCACTCTTGTTGACTTGCGGGTGGAAAGTATTTTCCATGCCCATTCCCCTCATCACTTCTAGGTATTGGGTAGCAAGTTCCAGTGGACAGAGATCAGTAGTACATGCTACAGCTACCTTTGGTTCACATATTCACTTTTTTTTTCCTATTTGCCAGGGGACCACAGTGCCAGGCATTCCAGCGTCCAGTACACACTTCCAGGTGCTGTAGTGACATACACAGAGATACTCAGCACCGGGATATGAGGGAGAAGGTTTCCTCTGAACATGTTGTTATGATGTAGTTAGGCTTTTCACAAAAAAATCACACTCAGGTCCTGTGTGTTCAATTTGGGAAGGATAGTGTTGTAAGAGCTGAGGAGATGGGAATGGGAGCACACAGAAATTAGCAGCCATTAAGGACTGCGCAAATAGACGTCGGTGCAGTTTCACATTCTGGGAGGACTTGAAAACTAAGTCATGTGGATAAGAAATGTCAAATCAAAAAGTACCATCTGGGCCCTTGCCTAGGATTTTGAGTATAGGCTTTCCCAAAGTTCACATTAACATGTATTTTTTTCTCAGTTCTGCATAATCTAGCTCCAAACAATCGATCTTATGTGAGGTCCTGCTCCAGCCTATTTTTTCAGGTCCATTCACACCAGCTAATTTGGGGAATGGTCTGGTCGGTTTGGGTTTTTGAAATCAAACCTCTGAAAATCTTCCTGAGCATGTCTTCTACCCCAGAGCCAACTCATTGCTAATTAGCACGAATCACAGGGACATAACCTTTGGAAAATACTGCTGATGTACAGTGCATTTCAAAACACGATATGATTTGTAGAGAATATTGTTATAAATATTCTTTTGCACAAGAGAAGCATGGCTAAGCAGAAAACCTTATCTAATTCTGTTTTATGCCACATGCCATATTAAATGTATCAACTGCTATCATACAGGATCCAGATGTAAACATGCTGTTGGCTTTAACCGTATACTAATTTTATATATAAATATAAACCCTATGGCTGAAAAGTCTTTTCAGTTTTCTCTTCCCCATGCTGGACTAATACATCAACAGCTGTGAAAGAATGTTTTCAACCATGCCACAGAATCATATTATCAAAAAACTGTCCAGGCATAATGTCCAACAGAAGAGAATTTTAAGCCTCGATTGCTCTCTGCCTCTGCTGCACCGACATTTTGTGAACAAACAACAGGCTTAACATTTCAGAATTTCCTTTCATCCCAAGACAGAATAAGAAGTTGAAATTTTGAAAGTTGTGGAATGGAAAAAAACACGCACTTTGGGAATACCAAAAGGAATTTATTTGGGCATTATGCTGAGATAAGATCAGAGCACTTTGTTTTGATGTTACCATTTGCATGTGTGCCTTCCAGAGCACCACTATCAGCATCCGAATGAGCAGCCAGAACAAAGCGGCTTCACCTGACCAAAAATACAAAGGGGATTCTCAATAATCTCCATGAAAGATAATATTGATGAACAACATGTGTTCTTGCAAAACTGCTGGTTACGTCAAACCTATATTTCCTTGATGAGGAAACAAGAATTAAGTTTTCTTCAGAAAGATAAGACAGGTATCAGTTCATTTTGCAGGAATGGTTAGAGGCAAAAGGTTTTACAGATCGTAGAATCATAGAATCATTTAGGTTGGAAAGGACCTTTAAAGATCATCGAGTCCAACTGTTAACCTAGCACTGCCAAGTCCACCACTAAACCATGTCCCTAAGCACCACATCTACACGTCTTTTAAATACCTCCAGGGACGGTGACTCAACCACTTCCCTGGGCAGCCTGTTCCAATGCTTGACAACCCTTCTGGTGAAGAAATTTTTCCTAATATCCAATCTAAACCTCCCCTGGCGCAACTTGAGGCCACTTCCTCTTGTCCTGTTGCTTGTTACTTGGGAGAAGAGAYCAACACCCACCTCGCTGCAACCTCCTTTCACGTAGGTGTAAAGAGCGATAAGGTTTCCCCTCAGCCTCYTTTTCTCCAGGCTAAACAACCCCAGTTCCCTCAGCCACTCCTCATAAGACTTGTGCTCTAGACCCTTCACCAGCTTTGTTGCCCTTCTTCGGACATGCTCCAGCACCTCAATGTCTTTCTTGTAGTGAGGGGCCCAAAACTGAACACAGTATTCAAGGTGCAGCCTCACCAGTGCCGAGTACAGGGGCACGATCCCTTCCCTAGTCCTGCTGGCCACGCTATTTCTGATRCARGCCAGGATGCTATTGGTCTTCTTGGCCACCTGGGCACACTGCCAGCTCATATTCAATGGGCTGTCGACTGACACCCCCAGGTCCTTTTCCACCAGGCAGCTTTCCAGCCACTCTTCCCCCAGCCTGTGGTGTTGTTGTGACCCAAGTGCAGGACCCGGCACTGAGCCTTGTTGAACCTCATACAATTGGCCTCGGCCCATTGATCCAGGCTGTCCGGATCCCTCCGCAGAGCCTTCCTACCCACAAGTAGATGAACACTCCTGCCCAACTTGGTGCCGTCTGCAAACTTACTGAGGGTGCACTCGATGCCCTCATCCAGATCACTGATAAAGATATTAAACAGAACTGGCCCYRATMCYGAGCCCTGKGGAACACCACTGGCRRCCRGCCACCAACTGGATTTAACTCCATTCACCACAACTCTTTGGGCCCAGCCATCCAGCCAGTTTTTTCCCAGCGAAGAGTACGCTCGTCCAAGCCATGAGCAGCCAGTTTTTCCAGCAGAATGCTGTGGGAAATGGTGTCAAAGTCTTTACTAAAGTCTAGGTAGACAACCACCACAGCCTTTCCCTCATCCACTAAGCGGGTCACCTTGTCATAGAAGGAGATCAGGTTAGTCAAGCAGGACCTGCCTTTCAGAAACCCATGCTGACTGGGCCTGATCACCTGGTTGTCCTGTACGTGCCATGTGATGGTGCTTAAGATGATCTGCTCCATAACCTTCCCTGGCACTGAGGTCAGACTGACAGGCCTGTAGTTCCCTGGATCCTCCTTCCAGCCCTTCTTGTAGACAGGCATCACATTTGCTAACTTCCAGTCAACTGGGACCTCCACAGTTAGCCAGGACTGCTGATAAATGGTGGAAAGTGGCTTGGTGAGCACTTCTGCCAGCTCCCTCAGTACCCTTGGGTGGATCCYATCTGGCCCCGTAGACTTGTGTGTGTCTAAGTGGTGTAGCAGGTCGCTAAGCATTTCCCCTTGGATTATGGGGGCTTCATGCTGCTCCCCGTCCCTGTCTTCCAGCTCAGGCACCTGCGTACCCGCCAAACAATGATCTTGCAAACAATGCAAAATTTGACCCATAAACCCCATAGTCCTACTAATTTTTTCAGTAAATGCTTATGTCACCTTGTAGGGCGTTTCCCTTCACTGTTTTGTTCTTATCCACACCTATGTGAAACTAGAGTCACTTCCCCCAAGCTGTTCTGCTTTAGATATTTTCATTTTTCTGTTCATGAATTTTTGATTTCCTCTCTTTACATTTTGTGTTTATCTACTTCTTTAATCCCATTTATAGAGTCCTCCTTTAAGTCCTGCTTCAATTGCACCGGAGATTTTCACATCCTGCTACTTCAATGAAAAAAAATGCCCTTCTCTTATTCTATTGCACTATTAATGTTGAATTTACAGCTRCGCTTTGGAGTAAGATGTTTTTCCTGGTTCTTTTTAGCCAAAAGGGAGAATATAATTTCAGACAGCAAGCAGTGGCAGGCACTGGTCTGCTGCTCATTTGAGGGAGCATTAAACTTTGCCAAGGGAAAAAGACCCTCCCCATCTCTACCAAATCAAACATGCAAAAGAGTTTTCTTCTCTTTATAGGCTTTTCATGTCCAACCTACATCTTCATTCATCAGATGATGGCTCGTGCTGCAGTGACCTGTCAGTCACGGTCTCTGCTCTGCCATTGCTTACTGGGTAGAGCACAGCCCCAGCAAACAGCTCCAGGCCATCTTCTGAGCTTTCCCTGTGCATGAAGCTCCCTGGGGAGATCCACGAGAACCCCTCATCCTTCAGGTGAGCATTTACCAACATGCTACAGCCTACAAGGCACTAACGAGTGCATGTAGAGTTAATAGCTGTGTCTTACCTACTTCGTGCTCTTTTGTTGGATCCTCTTTTTGTGGCTCAGCTCCCATTTTCAATATACGCTCTTTCAGCTTTTGGGGACAGCTTTTTGGGAGAGGTGCATTTTTTTTAAACTGTATATATGAATAAAATCTGGGACAGCTGCATTCTGGGCCCTGGGGAAGACAAATTCTGTAATTATAAGACAATCTCTTCCCTCATCTTTGCTATCTTTGGCTGTCTGAACAAATGCGACTCTGAAGCAGTGAAAACGCTGTCACATCTCCCTTCAGATTCAAGTTTTCAGTATCTCTAGCTATGCCATTGATGGTGGTTCTCAAAGTATCCTATTCCCACTGGATTCCACAGGAAATAAACGTGCACAGCCCTTTGCACGTAAGGCCTTGTGCCGTTCAGTGACCTACTTCTTTACCTCCTCTCTTTGCATGATGGCAGCGCTGTGGCTGTCACAGCTGTTTGTACCTATGCAAAAGTCCTGTCCTAATCTAGAGGAAAAAGGATGCAGCATGCAAAGGCAAACTATTGACAGCAACATCTTTGAAAATAAGGCTGTTCTTGGCTCTGTGCATAGGCATATATATCACCATTCCTCTCCATTCTAGTAAGCGGAGATATTTCTTACCTACTAAATATTTAGGGCTGAGGCACACCGGCATTTGTGACAGTCATTAGTGTACTGTCAAGAGAGCCTGTGTACTGTCTTAACCAGTATGGATATATAGACTTTGGAAAACAAACATCCTAAAGTACATGGAGCAAGAGCAGTGAAGTTTGAAGAACAGACTCTAGTCAGAAATTGCTGTCTCTGAATTTGCTGTTTGGACTAGGCTGAAAAAAAAGCACAGAAATGCCCCTCCTGAAGACCTGTCTGGAGATTTGCTTCCACACGGCACAATCCAGATTTCTCTGTAAACCTCCAAGCCCTTTTCCCTTGTCATCCTTAGGTTGACAACTAGTCCCCCGAAAGGAAAAATGTAACCCCACTTAGTCATGCATAGGATCTCCTTCCTACCCCCACCTCAYGCAGCTTCAGTATCACTAGGCCTTTTTAAAGCCAGAAAGAGGGGAAAGCCCCCTCTCCGCCTCCCCCTTCCCTTCCCCAGCAGTGCCCCGGTGAGAGCTCGGCACGAAGGCCGCCCCGGTGCCCCTCTCGCCTGTGGCTGCTGGGGACGGCTGTGGGGACGGCTGCCCCCACGGCCCGGGCAGGGCCACAGAGCATCCAGGCGGGGGGCAGTACGGAAACGCCAGAAGGAGGCTGCGGGTTCGCAATAAAACCGGCTGCTGCGGGCTCGGTGAGGCGCTGCCGAGCACACGCAGGCTGAGCGGGGTGCCTCTGCGCGGGGAAGGTTTTGGGGTACTTTTTTCCCCTTAGGTTGTTAAAGATACGCATCAGTCGGGCGCTCCGATGCGGCGGAAGACGCGCGCAGGGCTCCGCCGGCGCGGCCCCCGCAGGGCTGTGCCGGGCGGCGGCTGCTCGGCAAAGGCCGGGGGGCGCCGGCTCAGGGCGACCCGGGGCCGGCGTGGCCGAGGCCGGGCTGGCGGCGGTGGGACGGAGCCCTCTCTCTGGAAACGCGCAAAGCGCTCGGCGTCCCGACGGAAAGATACCTGCGGCTAAAGCCATCCGTGGCTGCGACGGTGCTCACCAGTGCACCGGCAGAAAGCACCCCCCTCTCTGTGCTGGTGGGGCTGTTCGGGTAGCTTTGTTTTAGTCAGAAATCAGAGAATCGAAAATAATCCTGCTGTTTCATGTTTTGATATTGCTTGCCTGTATTTACATATTTTCCTATGGATTAAAAGTACATCCCTATGATCACATAGAGAATGTGACTTTCTTTCTAAATTGATTTTGGCTTTCTTTTTAAATTGGTTTGTCGATGGGTGATAATTTTTAGTAGGCAATAATTTGAATAGACTCACAGAAACCCAGAACACTTGGGGCTGGAAGGGGCCTCCAGAGCTGGTCCAGTCCCACCCCTGGCCCGAGCTGGGTYAGCTGGAGCCGGCTGCTCACCACCCACCTGGTCCGGCTTCAAGTGTCTCCAGGGATGGAGACTCCACAACCTCTCCGGGCAACCTGTGCCAGTGTTTGACCACCCGCACAGGATGAAGGTTTTCTCTTATGCTTAAAGGGAATCTCTTGTGTTGAATTATTTCAAATAATGTTCCTGAAACATGTTTCTTTCAAAAGTCAGAAAAGTGTCCAATGGAAGGTAACACAGTCGTGATTCACGCAGTGATACTGAGTGATATATAAAAGCTATACTACTGAGTTGCATTTAAAATTGGATGTGGTACATTCATTCAACAGTTCTTTATGTACATGGGTCAAGTGGAGGACAGTTTCTTTACTGTATTTTCTAGCCTTTATACAATTCCCGATGCTTCCCAGCAGCTAAAAATTATCTTTAGGTGCAATGCTGTTTCTGCTGGTTATCAGGCCATTACCCTGTCATTCTGTCACTGTGGCTACTGAATAACTTCAATATGCCTGGTACAGCACTATACATTCAAAGATAATATTTCATAACATCAGTGTCAAATCCTGTAAGCTCACCTCTTGCATGACATTCTGTTTCTTTTTTCCACTAAAGATTTCATAAAAAATTGAGAAAGAAAGTACATTATTTCCCTCAACCAAGCTGGCAGAAGTTACCTGGTCTACCCCTAAATAAAAGTAAGTGAACAGCTCTCAGCTAGTTCAAAGGTGCTTAATTTTCTATTTTGTTCCATCTTACACCATTTTATCTCAGGGGCATCTGTTCCTGATTTACACCAACAGCCCAGCAGGAGGATCAGACCCACTAATTCCACAAAAGCGGCTGTGCCACGGCTGTGTCCAGCCACAGCTGTCCTAATGCACAGAGTCAGGTGCACCTTTCTTTGTTTTACTGGGCAGGATAATAAAGCTTTCCTGAACAGCAGTATTTAAAGCAAGTGAACTATGTGAAATCTCTCCCCTCAACTGCTATTACACAGCTTGCAACCTTTCGTTCAGCAGATTAAGTTTGCATCTCTTTGCATTATCTCTCTGTAATTGGAAAACTTTCATTTTGACAGAGACAATGCAGCAGCTTCCCTGTGAGCCTCACTACAAGCCAGTGCTGAGTGCCATCTGGAGAACTGATGCCGAAGTCAAGCAATAACATCCTGTCATATTTTATCTGGAACTTTGTGACAGAACAACTAATAACATCTTAAGCTTCATTTGTCTGGCTCTCTCGTGCTCTTGGCAGAGGTCATAACCAGTAGTGGTTTTGCTGATTTGCTGCATCAAAACTAATTAGGTTACAGTGCTCACTGACAGACCCTCTCATAATGGCATAAAAGCCTCCGGCTTTAACTTTACTCGTTCTGTCAAAGTAAAGTTTAAAACACATAAAACTTGCACCTGTATCAGCTTCCCAGTCGTAAACTTTAACATCTATTAATGGTGCTTATTCAGCTTGATGGAGCTATCAGCCCCTTAACTTCACTTTTCCCTTCCTTCTTTAAAAGTGCTGCTGGTGAGAAGTGGGGYTCATGGCATGAAAACATGTGCCTGACGTTGCAGACGCAGATTTCCAAGTCCAGCCTCTTTGCTTTTTGCATTCTTTAACAGCAACAAGAATGCCCCGAAATGACTCGGTGTGGTTTGTAAGTGAATGGACTGAAGCTGCCTCCCGCCTGCCTCTGAAGAAAACTTGGTGTAGGTGACCTTTTTACCGTGTTTATTGGAAATCTTTTACCAGACACATTCACAGTTTGTCTTACTGAATGAGTCAGTTTTAAAAATCTGAGTAAAATTAAGATAACCGTTGCACAAGGTTAAA
Organism: Phoebastria nigripes; assembly: GCA_035582835.1. NCBI lineage: Eukaryota > Metazoa > Chordata > Aves > Procellariiformes > Diomedeidae > Phoebastria > Phoebastria nigripes. Next base: position 3,858,303 of record JAYKAV010000445.1, on the reverse strand, counting down.
ATTAGGGCAATGCTCAGGGTAAAAGCCAGGGCACGTCTTAACGGCTCTTGCTTCAAGTGAGAAACCAGCAGGAAAGAAGATTTCTGCCTGCACAGAGGGAAAAAAGAGAAGTAAGGTTTAACAGTTTCCTGCTTAAATGTTGTAAAACATGTCAGCAGGGGGCTGTGGCAGTAAGAAGAATTGTGCTTTCTCACAGCAGGGAAGTGACACTTCACTAGACTGGCTACACTGATTATCAGGATGAGGCTGTCTTAAAGTGCAAGCACAGCACTTAAATGTATTATAAGGTGTGGAAGAATCATGATTAAAAAAGACAGCACTGTGTACTTGCTCTAAGACTTTCCACCTGCTACTGCTTGCAGGGGCTACAGTAGTAGTGAGAGCTCATGCAACTTTCTTTTTTGCTCTTGTCCAATAAAAATACCAGCTGAATCCTAGGGATGGTTGTTAATTTTGCACTGCACTTTGTAGAGAGCCTGTATTTTGTTGGACATTAATGTCAGATCAACTGTGTTCAAGAAAGTCATTAGGAGTGTGTGAGAATGAGGGTTAAATAAGTATTTATTTATTTATTTTATTCTTCCTATGCTCAAAGTGATTACCCTGCAGTTATTTTATATTCTTGCACTTCCTATTTACTTATTTATTTCTTATGCTTTTTTGCATAAGAAAAACACCACAAAATTCTGGAACTTCTAGTGCTCTTATTTGAGATAAAGGCTTTGAATTACATTAAATTAGGAATGTCAGTTTAGAGCATTGTAAATAACACTGCTCCTTTAGACCTGCCTGATTCCTCTTGATGGATAATGCTCTGCTCTACCAAATCTTCTTACTCTTTCTGTCTTATTTAATGTATCTCGTGCATTATAAAAGAAGTACGGAAGATTTTTAAGCAATGCACATCCATTCCAGTGTCATAAAATGGAACATATGCTATTCACCCCCAGGAACATTTCCAGTTGGGAGCTGTATCTTTCTGAACATGGGTGTACATCAATGGTTGTGACAAGCCGTGTGAATGAGTCTTATATGATAATGGACAGATGTGAAGAAATCAGACCTGGAATATTGTGTTCATATTGGGATACTTAATTAACTGAAGAAACTGGATAACAGGGAAAAGTTACTACATGATTAATGATCTGGATGGATTGCTTTTGGAAAGGAGACTAATCTAGGCAAAATATGTAGGTTGACAATGCAGCATTTAAGGAGATTATAGCTGTCTGAGTCAATAGATATTGGAGGAGGTTCAGATCCTCAACACACTATGCATGTATAGACATCTATTGCTTTACCACCTTCTTTTCAGATTCCTTGTGATAACAAAGTTAATCATGTGCATAAATATGTGCAGGAATACAGCCTAATGATGGATAAAAATTAGCATGTCATACACTACTCCAATTAAGAAGTAGAAATTAAAGGAAAGAAAATGAAGACTGAAAATCAAGAGAGCCCTTGTCACAGAAGATGTCAGGCTATGAACTGTTTTCCATGACTGATGAGTGAAGTTTCATGTTTGGGTCTTAAAACCAAAACAAAGCAACCAAATTATTAATGAAAACAGAACAGCAACCAACACGCCCTAAATCGGTTAGGCATTCGCCAACTGTAACCTCTGCATCCACATGTGTGTCTCCAGACTGATGTTTTGCACCAATCAGAACAAAAGCAATATCTTATTATATGTGCTTGATAGGAGCTACAGGCACAGATCACTTAGTCTTTTAGGAATATACACRCGGTGTTATGTGGCCACAGGGCAGTACAGCAACTAGCACTTCCGATTTGGGAACTTAGCATGAGCTAGTAATCCTCACTGTCCCTAGCTTGAAGKTTTTTTTTATTATTATTTGATTTAGGAAACTTAAAATTCGGAGACTGCTCTCTTGGGACAGAAAAATGAGCTGAGAGAGAGCACCATGGACAAATAAATATGCTCTTACTTGCATACATGCAGTAGTATCACTGAGGAGTCAGAAAAAAAAAAAGACTTGGCTGTTGTATACTTATTTTGTGGATATTTTAAAACAGAGTTTTAAACAGGAATGATGCAACACAAACCAAAACTGTGCATAGAGCTCAAATTTTGAACATATGCTTTCAGAAGATATGCATATTTCATTTCCTATCTTTCTTACACCGCTCGGCTGAAATTCAAGCTTTAAAAATGCTTACCTCAGGGAAAAGGGTGTTGCCTAAATTTTCTTACCACATTAGAGGGGTTTGTTGTGACAAAACATAATGGAGGCTGGGTGAGACTACTGCCCATCACTCATGCTTTCTTCCTGTGTGGGAGTGCTGTGAGGACCATGTGTTACAGCTGTTTTGTCCTATGAGGTAGCTTAAAGAGGGACATAATCCAGCCATAAATTCACAACAAAGAATCCCCTGCTGTAGAGGAACGCTGCTGGATATAAATGTGCCACAGTCAATCTGTGCAGAGACATAAAAGCGTGTTGGAAAAGAGGGAGCAGGACTGAGGCGCAGTGGGATTACACTGCGTCTCGTCTCCACTGCYGTGTGGGCACCAGGGTGCTCCTGCTGCCAGTGCACATGGGACTGCGCCCGAACACATCCCGCCCAGAGCTGCCCTCTGCTCTCCAGTGAGGACAAAAGTGACCATGTGAGGGAATGACCTTCTGAAAGACCAAAGGTCTGGAAACTGAGAGGCTCCTACTCCACCTGCCTTTTCCCTTGAGTTCTCCTGTTACACAGGAAAAACTCTTCCCATCATTTATGCAGTATATGTCAATGCATCATTTATGCATTTATGCAGTATATGTCAACGACGTGTGCCAAAACTTGCCTCTTTCAGAAATGTCTTTGTAACTCCCAGAGTTTTAGTAGCATCAACAGGGAAATTGATTTAAGCCCTGTAAATTGTGAGCCCTGTGAAGCCAATTCTTCAGATCATTGTCCTCCATGGTGGAGGCTTAGAAATTGATTCAGTTCTAACGTACATCTTTAGATTAAGAAAAAAAAAAAAAAAACATTAAGAAGCTGACAGTGGTTACAGTTTGGATACCACAAAGCGGATCCAGAGAGTGTAGCTGTTACTGATAGAATAGCACAGGGTGATCAAAATGGAACCGACAAGTGGAGCTGTGCTTTAGACTTCAGGGTTTGGGGATGGAGAYCATCAGGTTCCCTGAGACAGCTGTAGCCACCTTCTGTTTCTTGTTTTGTTAAGTTGCTTCTCCACAGTTGGAGATGGGTGCTGAAGAGACATAGCCAGTACCCAGCCTCTCTGTCAAAATTGGAACTGTCACCAGAATTGTGCAAACTTGAGTTGGCCTCTGAGCATGCTAAATCATGTTTGGTTTATGTTGATAACTTTCAGTGTATTTATCTGCCTTCTAAAGTGTGGATTGCATTTTGTTGAGGGATATCTCTGAAAGTGGGAGTGACAGGGAATTACTGGACAATACAGGGTTCAGTGCTGGAGCAAGAGACRCTCTCATAGTTCCCTCTGAGTTCATGGCATGCTCATACAAGCTAGATTAATATTGGAGTTTCATCCTTCTTAGTTCTGACTGCAGTGAGTTTTCTAAGGCCACTCAGCTGACACTGAAGAACGTATTAACAATCTATTTAAATGCAACACGTTTTGTTTGCAAATGTATTTGTTKCATAGTCTGTTGACATGGTTTAGCATCTTGTCAGCAGTGTTCAGAGTTCAGCATTTTCCCATGCTCAGTGAGCACAAGCTTTTCCTTTAGCTAGTGTGTTGCAGAGGTACACTCTGTTAAAAAAAGGACAATTCTCCCACAGCCTGAGTAAGGACATGCAGTTCAGATTGCTAACAGTGCCGGAAATATAGAGATATATCTGCTGTGTATCTTCTCCTGTAGGATTTTAAAGAGATCTGAAATCTGCATCAGCTAAACCAGCCTATCTCCGTTGCTTTGAGGGAATGTGATGTCTCCAACTGTTTTTATTTTCCAAACAGAGTGTGCTGCAGCCCATAAGACTTATCTGACTCGGGTCCGGTGGCTTAAATAGGAGAGTGAGGCACTTGGTGAAGGAAGGCATTTTTTAGCTCCTGGCATTTCTAATAAAGACCCAATTGTTTCAAAACCTCTTGCAGAGGTTTAGTTTTTGGAGGAGAATTTTTCTTTACCTCTGCTGTAGATCAGCTGCCAGCCAGCTTCTAGACATGTGAAGGGGCAGAGGTCAGTTGGGCTGTTCATAATACGGAAAGTCACTGGCAAGGTAGTGGCACCAAGGATCCTGTTGGGTGCTGGAGCACAGCACCCGTCTCTGCCCATATAACCAACCGTCACTCTTATCAGGTACAAGCATTAGTTCCTATATTCTGCAGTGCAATATGCTACATTTGCAAAGGCCTTCCTCTGAGCAGCTGGTTGGAGAAGGAAAGGGCTTTTTCTCTTTGTTTCTGCCTCCTGATTAATTTAAATAGTAGCTTGCATCCTTTTTTAACCTTCAGTTTGTTTTAGCTGCTCTCCCTCTCTGGAATTAGTTGACAAGTCCTAGAAGTAGAGGCCACTGTGAATTTTGCTGGTGTTTTTTTCGCCTGTGCGAGAGGAGGCAGGAGAGAGAGGCAGGTCTGAAGTTTTCATTGTTTCTCCTTTAATTTTCCCTTGTACTGAGGAAGAAGATTCAGAAGACTAAACTGAATTAATCTGTCTTACTGGTACACTGAGGAATTACATCATAGGTAAATCCATGTTAGACCCATTTAAATGCCCTTTATGTTGAGAAATAAAGTTGCAGCCTGCTGCTTAAAGCTTTATCTGCGATTGCCTTCATTCCCCTGTGTGTCCCTCTAACACAAGAGCACGCTGACAAAAATGTGGAAGGAAGCCACATATTTTGCCTTCAAAAGGCAAGTGTAAATGTTGTCATAGCAACACAGGAAAGCAGAATGCTACTTTATAAAGGTGGTGGTGGGGAAATGAGAGAGGCAGGGAGGGAGAATTAGGGGTTTACAGAACACGCAAAAAATGACAGTTCTAGGATGGGTAAATGAGCAGAAATTTGCCATGTGACATCTTCAGCTAGTTTCAGGAAAGTTTGTGTCTGAAACACAAGCAATTCCAGTGAACTAGGTAACATGGCTAAACAAATCAGAATCTTTYCATCTCCTGTGTCTTATATGACAGAAAACCTGATAAACCAGGGGTCAGACAGACCCTGAGCTTACCCAGGTCTATTATTGGAAAAAGAGACTGATGAATCACAGTATCTTTTGTTTTTATAAGCAGTTTGTGACATCCCACAGCACCGTCAAGATTTGAAAGATTTCACTGAAACTGCTAGATACTAGATATTATAAAGAGAGAGTGCTAGGGGGGCAGATGTTAGCATATCTATCTCACACTAAACCCTTTGGTTGTGACATCTTTTCTTTTGCTTGTGTCTTCTCTGGTGATGTAAAAGATGGCCCATTCTGGTGTCCCAAAGGCTGAGTTCTTAGTATTTTCATCAGGGAATTGAATAAAAGTGGTTTCAGTAAGAAAAAGGAAAACCAGGAAGGAACAACTAAATAAATACACTTGTAACGACATTAAAAATATTCCTTGACAATTTTGTTCTCATCCAGTAAGAAAAAGCTGTGTTTATTTCCAAAACACAGTTCAAATTATCTTACTACTTAAAATGTTTTGTGTACATCTGTTTGTGTAGGTGGTGCATCAGGGCGCTGTGGACTTGAGAAGCTGCTGTCAACAAACCCAAGGAGACAAGAAAGAGCCCACGGCCCTTTGGTGATTGACGGATTCAGTCACTTAAATGCTGAGCCCAAAGCTGAAGTCTGAGCAGGGTCTGCTTCACAGAACTATGTGAATGCCATCGGAAACTTTTTTCATTTTAGCTTGTCATTTAAAAATATCTACCATCTGAGGACGATTCATTCCCAGAACTTTATATAACATGCAAAATACTGTGAAGGGAATATTTTTAATGTATCTGCAGTTTGCTTTAGTATCATAGAGTGAGAATAATGTCTTAATTAGCTTGCTTTCCCCCATTCCTGTAGCCTGTACTATAGATACGGATAATACTATTCAAGAGGGAACAGAAGGTTGCATTTACATTTGGAGTTGGCAAGTGGCACATCATTTCCAGATTTATGAAGGTGAAAAGCTGTATAAAAATAGAAAAATTTCTATCATCTGCCATATTTACAAGAATAAAATGCTGTTGCTAAATGCCTTGAAAACAAAGAGAAAGAAATGACTATGTAAAGAAATCTTTCAGGCAGCTTTTGCATCTGCCTGTATTTCTGTCTTTCTGATGGATTTCTGCAGGTCACAGATCCTGTTAAAACAACAGTTGTAAAAGGATCTGAAAGACCCACAAGAATTTCTCTAGACCCTCCTCTTGTCCTCTACAAAGGCTAGTCTCCCCCTAAGTAACAGATAATCATAAAAATAGGGAAACRAAGTTGCCAGCAGCCAGGGCACTGCAGGTGTTTTGGCTAGAACAACTTGCCATTTCCTCTCTCACTGTTTGCAAGTATTGGCTTAAGGTGGTGATGGCTGGAGATCAAAAAGTAATAGTGAAGCAAAACTAAGACAATGAAAGTCAAGTGCAAAAAGTCTTCTCAGGCCCTTTCATAAACATGACAGTGGTTGTAAAACTACACGTTGTGTAAGAAGTCAGGAGCTTTTTTTTTACCATTTTTCACTAACAGCAAAATAGATTGAGGGAATTAATTTTTACTTAATTATTATAATTATTGTCCAGTGTGGCCAGATGCCAGTTTGTAATCCCGTCCTGGATCATAAACACAAAATAGGCATTAGTGTCACATCCACCCGTCGTGAGTCTAGCCACAGCACCCTTCAGAGTGCCTTATTTGCCACGTTCAGTGGTACTGGCTGCAAACAAGCTGTTGTTTCCTGGGGAGCATGCAGACCTAGTGACAGGACAGGCACCGCAGCTCTAAACCAGTTTTTATAGCAAAGAATAGCCCTGGAAAGCCTTTCTCTCCTAAGTCACCCTATCACAACAATGTTGGTGGGTGTCCAGGTCGATCCTAATTGAATTCCTGTACACATAAATAAGCTGTAAACAGTGCTCTCTTTCTCACCAGGACGTTCCTGGTTCTGAACTCCTGATTTGTAGTTCTTTCTAATGAGAAACTTGCTCGCATTCTAAATGTTTGCCAGCCCCTTTGGGTAAGTGCAGATCTGGAGCATCTTGGGTTGGTCCCTGCTCAGGGAAATTAGAAATGATGACTCACGGCCACGGGGGGAGGCTTTCTGACACTTTCACAGGTAGAAAAAAACAAAAAAACAAAACAAGGAGAGGTGAAAAACGAAACAACCCTCTGCTGCTCCCTCTGCTCTAGCCTCAGATTGTCCCACTTGGTTTCCATTTAAATATTGAGTGAGGCTGCGGGTAAGTTGTTTAATACAAACTATTTAGTTCCCCAGATTTTACAGTTTTGAACTTTGCAATTATAAATTTCAACCAGGTTTTGTATAATTTTATTCTTAATTCTGAATCTTGTGCAGGGAAGTAGATTATTTTAAAAGCTCTTTAAAACAAAGAAGGGGTTTCGTTTAAAAGCACTGGAAATGGAATCACACCAATCTAAGGGTTTTTTTAAGAACGTCACCTCGGGTTCCCAACCCACAGCCACGCACAGAGGGGTGTCTGTGGCAGATAGGTAAGGGTTGCTATCAGAAAACATAGCTGTATGAGTGTGTGTTTACGACTTTGGAAACATGACCATGTGGAGGGAATGTGTCTTTTCAACAAACTTAGTTTAAAAATGTTTCTAAAATTGCTAAGAAAACTAGTCTTAGAACCAAAATTGCGAGGCTGAAGCAGAGAAAGAAAAGCAAGATTGTTATATACAGCCCTCTATGGAGGGGGAAATTCCCAGGCAATATAAAGCAAACACATTTTAATGCTGCTCATTGCTTGTGGCAAATGAGTGCTCTGGCCACTCGAGCAGACTGTGCTGTCTGTACTCCTGTACTCCTAGTTGCCATGTGGTCCCACAGTCCATCTGGAGTACCAGTGCCGCACAGAGTGGCACAAAACCATTGGGAGCCTTGTATGAAGCTCAGGGACAGAGCACTGGAGGAACTACAGCAGTATTTGCAGCTTGGCAGTTCCTGCAGCCCCCAGCCAGCCTCACTGGGCAGAACGAGCAAGAGAAAATCCACTCCTGCCCCATTAGCTACATGAATCTTAATTGCTTTCTCTTGTAGAGATACCAAATATCTTTGTAAACAGCATGTTCAAATTGTTACATGCAAATGTACATGTGATACCTTTATGAAATATGCAAAATATGATGCACTGGGCTATGATCTGGTCTGCGTGTGTATTTGAAAGCCTTTTCCATGCTTTGGTTCAGGTACTGAACATTTCTGACAGTTTGTTTGAGGTAAACAGAGCCAATCTGTCAGCATGATTCACTACCAGCACATCTGATAAGTATGACTTAACTTGCAGCAGGCTTGTGTGTTTTTAAAGCACTTGCCTGCTTTGCAGTTAGCAAATTACTGCTGGGCAAAGCAAACACGAAAGGAGATAACAAAAGGAATGATGGATTTGATCACATTACAGAGGAAGTGGGATGATGAAGAGATTGCTTTACCTAGCTCAGACACCTGGAAAGCAGAATGTGTGTCTCAGCTCCGTCAGAAGAAGTGTGATCCAGAAGCCCCATGCTGTGCACAGGCACTGTAACAAGAGGCTGTCATCACATACTGTCCCACATTCCCTTTTATATGGATTTCCCTGATTAAGTTTCTGTTTTGACAGCTTTTGAACAGTAACACCTTTCTCTTTTTGCCTCTGAATTTCCTTCCTCGAAAGGTGCAAATTACGGTTTTACTGTGGCCTGATAGAGGTGCAAATAAGCACAACATAGCCAAACTGGGACAGTCTTGAAGTAGTAAAATATCGGGGCTGAATCCTGTTGAAAGATAATATGTATATATTGATAAGCTGGAGCTAAATGGTGGGAAATATATGTGTGAATTTTTTCGGGTAGTGTGAAGTTCTGCATTTGCATGGCCTGGGAACTTGGTAATGCCAAGAATGGGGAAGGCACAAGCAACCCAAGGATGGTTAAATTCTGCGAATGAAACAGCTTTTGATGGCAACTGGTACAAGTAAATAATGTTCATGTTCTTGCTTCACTTGGCTAGGGCCAAGTAAATGCCTCGCAGTGTAAAAGGTTTAACTCTTGTTACTTGCTTCTGAACTTACTTTGACTTCTCATTCTTAGTATTATAGAAATTTTGTGCCCGATTCAAGCAGCACCACTTGTACCTGCTGTTACACGGAACAGAAAACCACTTCCTTGACCACAACTTATCGCTAGCTGTTTATCACAAGCACACATAAAACTATCATTACTGTATTGCAACTTCTTGGTGCTAAAGGCAGACAAAGAGAAGCAGAACCACATTTTCTTCTGTGTTTTCTTTAAGGACTATCATGGAAATAGGCTAAAAGAAATTTATGAGTTTGTGCGGCTTTGTTTCTGTATCTTCACATTATCAAAACTAAATAAAAACTGGTTAGAATTTAATAAGAACCCATATATTCTGATCTGCACTAATTTAGAGACAAACAGTCCAATACAATGCATTCAGTTACACGTTATACATGTTATTTTCACTTGCATGGAGACAGAAAGAGATCACCTTTCAGGGTAAAACTCTTGATGTCTAGCTGCAAGTGAAAGGGAACATTTGTTTTGGACTGAAAGGAACACCTTCTCTTCCATTTCCACAGCAAGAACAGYAAGACTTTCTTTTGTTACAGAGTTAAAAAGGACTGTTTCACCTGCACCTTGAAAAAGTAGAGCCTTTCTGTTAGGTGCCTGCTGACAGAGCTGAAGGGAGCCTGGTTGAAAAGGAAYATTAATCAACCGATTTTTTAATGTTTTTCAAATCACTGGAGTACGCGCTTTACCTTGATTTTTATTGGAAAGTTTAATATCTTATTAGAACACCTGAAAGAATTGTAAAAACTGTGTGAAAATGGACCAAATTGCAGGCACATGAACCCTTCTTTAGGTTCAGTTTAACCTCATGCTTGTGTGCTTGAACACAGGTCTGTTTTCACTTGCTATTTTCGGTTGGTCTAACAAAAGATAGTGGCTCTGCTTGCAAACAAACCCTGCTTCTCCTGAATTAGCAGACTATCATGGCTGATTGTAACCCCATTACTACTACAGGAGTTTTATTATGGGGCTATGAAGTCCTTTCTGTGGCATCGGGGTGTCGTTTTTCCCTACTCAGAGTGGGAAGCCCACGGGGCTGAGGCTGAGCTAATTGTATGCAGGAGGAGCCTGTTAAGTTTCCAGTGTAACCACACAGGAGAGTCTTCGTGAGCAAAAGCTGCCGCTTGAAGCTTAGCAAAATAAAACTGTGAGTGAAGAAAAAAAATCCACAYCATGTATTTTAAGAGTTCCTTCCCATTTCTAGTATATACACGATATACAAGATATATTAGGCTTTCTTTTAAAAGAAGGGTGTGTTTTTACCATTTACAGTCACAAATATAACCCAGCCACAATATATTACTGTCTACTTCAGTCATTTAATTCAGCCTTTTGCAACAGTTCTGGGTACTCCCATATCCAGTTATTTCAGTAAGATATGAGCTTCAGTGGTTAACTGGGATCCTTTAGATATTTTTAAGATTCACACTTCTTTTTCTCTTCAAAATGCTGAATGGAGAAACAAGTGCCAGTCTTAAAATCCAAATAATGTAAAGTAAATTAAATTAAAAGTTAGCACTGTATCAATTTAACATTACTGTAGCAGAAGTGAAGTATGAAGGAGTAACTCCCTCTGCAGAAACATGCATTCATACATGTGCGATGCAGCCAAATGAACAGTTTGCAGTAGAAAGCCTCAAATATCCCAAATCTTTTGAATTAACAAAGGATTACTTCTGTTTGATTGTTTTTCTTTTCCCTCCCTTGCTTAATAAAGTTCAGCTCATCACTTCGTAGATATTAGATACAAGTGGGGCAAAATAGTTGGTGGTTTTGCTAAGGACGCTCTTCTGTGAGCAGAGGTGTCCCAGCTGACATGCTTTCACAGACAAAAGAGCAAATTCTGCTGGGTCCCCTGGCTTGGAAACTGTTATTTAATTTTTCTCTTTTGTTCATTTTAAGTCTGTTTTGAGTAAGCTACTTCTGCAGCCTAACACACGCTTTCAGTGCGACCAGGTTACAGAGCATCATGTGACATAATACATTTTGACACATCCAGATGTAACGCGATGCACATGTCACAAGAAATAAAGCAAAGTAGAGGCATTTAATTTTTGTCCTCGATGGACTTGTAAATATCCACAGGTGKTTGAGTCTTTCCTCATATATGCCTCCATTCCTGCTAAGGGAACAGAGTAGCTGAGGGTAGCCATGAGCAACAGCAGGCTGTAGGACATCCTGTGTGACTGCTGTGTTTTTACAGTAGTAACATTYGTACAGCCCAGCAAGCCCTGTCACGCATATTTAACTGGGTGCCACACAGCTGTATGCATTGCGTCAGACCGAGGTTGGATCTGATGAGTTTTCCTCCTCTGTGTTCCTGACACAGAAGTCAGACACGACACATCCAGGCTGATTCTAAGCTCCCCTCTGTAGACAGCCGTGACTGCAGTAAGGCCAAGCAGGCRCTGCTATAGCCGGCACCCAGCAGACAAGTTGCCGCTGCCCTTGCTGGATGCAGCAACGCCTTTGGGCATGTCTGTGGCTCCGTCGGAGGTGTCCTGGGGGTTGCTGGGATGGGGGAAGGAAGGGAGGCATGGGGCAGGCACAATTTAGTTGCTCTCTGGTCTATGCTGCCCCAAGCAATAAAGATGTAGTCTCAGCACTCTGTGTTGCTTCCTGCCATGTAGCAAATTCAGCAGGAGAGTGTTAAGATGGAAAAACCTCTAAGCACTTTTTTCCTTTAGGTACGAAGCGTTACTCAAAGCTGAGAGCCAGAGATGAGAACTGCCAGATAGGTGCACTGCAGTATTACCCTCTTTAGTAGAAAAAGTGAGGCAAAATAAACCTTTGTCAGCTTYTGAAACTGATTACTGACTTTACAAGTGCTGGCAATATAAAAAAAATCGTACTGTAAAGTGTGAATTTGCTATATTTGTTGCTTTCTGAACACACCAACATTTTGGGGGGAGGGAGGAGCTTTTTCTTCAGCTTTGAAGGCAGATAGCACAACTAACAGCACGATCTAGTAGCCAAATGATTTACTCCACTTTCCTTTCCCCATCTGGGTACTGAGATACAAAGTTGAATTTATCAGCAAGTGAAGCTGACAATTTTTGTTCTTAGTCAGACAGCTGCGCCGAAGCAGAAGACGGTGGGAAAGCTGTCCCTGCCACAGCTCTGTGCCTTCTCCAGTCCTCTCCAGTAATCTCAGTAGTCCCCTTCCATCCAAATGGACAATTGTCACACTTTCAACTGAAATATGTATAGGTGCAATAAGAAAGACTGTTACTTTTTCAGACTGAAGGTTTGCCTGCTAATGCTACCTGAGCAATGCCATCCTACAGCTTCCTGCTGCTGGTGCAAGCAGGCAGTGCTGCGTGGACAGACACCAATACAGTTTCATTCATGAGATTGATACCACGCCTGAATCATATGGAAAGTATTTTTTTTAGGTGGTGGTTTTGTTGTTTGCTTTGTTTTAAAGGCAGAAAAAGGCAAACATATTAATTGCTATACTCATATATATATGAGTATATAGCATATATTTGYTCAACTGTGCAGATGTAAGGAGGATTTTTTTATTGCAATAAGTGATGCTTCAGCATTGTATCCCCGGATCCATTTGTTACTAAATTTTAATTTATCCTTCAGCAGTAAGTCAGTCACTTAAACTGGAGAGGAAGGGTAAGAATTTCACTGGGATTGAGATTCCAAGTTGTTGTGATTCCAGGTTGAGAGCTGAGGGTTGTAAGTTACTTCATGCCAAACAGCTTAGGGATTTTGAAAGTTTTTTTCAAGAGTCTTTTCTTCTCTCTTTTATTCCATGTAGAAAATCTTGTTATTTGTTTGAACAATTTTTTTAAAGCTCTATTTTCCTGGGACCTGCCTGGGTGGCTGATTTTCAGGTAAATTTGCTTTTAACTCGGATTTTTAATCAACATCTTAAGCCATTACTGTAGAGATGTTAAACCACAGTGATTCAGAACAGAAGATAGCTAGTTACCCTAACCACTTCTCTCAAACAGGTTTTGATATTTTTCTTGGAAACATAAATCACTTGATCTGGTTGGTCTTTGTACTTTTGGGGAAAAAATGTGCATATATACACATACATATATACATGTATCGGCATAAGCAAACGCTGTGCCTTGTGTGTTTGCCTCTTCCTGAACAAAGGACATTGTCCTGAGGTTAATGGACTCTGAGTCCTTCCCTCAGATGTTATCAGCTCCACTGCAGGTATTTGAGTTGCAGGGAAGAGATGTGATGCTCTTCTCTGAAGAGCTCGGATAGCAGATCTGCTTGCTCACCRTTCCTGCTGGTTTGTGGTGCCAAGCTTATCTACACATAAACTCATCTGTATGGGCAGAGGGAGGCTATGAAACAGCCACTTTTGAATTTCTCGGTGTTGGCAGGTTTGCATACACACATATGTATGTGCTCACAAAATAAGCCCTAATGTGGTTAGGATAACCTTTAACGAGAGGCATAGAGAATCTTTGTCAGTCATTTCCACATTCTCCTGCCTCTAGTCTGCTGTTGATTTGACCTAGGTAAAGAGTTTTATTCTACATGATTAAACGTTTCAATGATACTGCAGGCGAAGGAATTAAAAAACGATATGCTTTGAAGATAATTTTCATAATAAATTCAAACCAGCCCAACTAATTCCACTGAAGAAAGAAAACTAGTCAATAGAAATGCCGTAATCAGTATGAAAGCTTGATGAATGACCCATAGGCACAGGAAAACTTTCCCAACTAAATCTAAAACCTTGGAAACAAAGTTTTGGAAACAGCCAGGACAAGGACAATTCCTGTAGAAAGGATTTTCTTTTTACACAGGAAGTAACACTAGCCTGTAAATCTCTACTCTGCTCTCAGAGATATTTCCCATATGGATCCTAAGACATTTTAATTTCCATATGTCCTGAGATAATTCCTCAGCCTCTGATCCTGCAGCAATCCAGGATATCAGATACAACACAACCAAATGTTAGATGGGATGTTTATACATTTCTGTCTTGTGAAATGCTTCAAGGGAACTTTTATCTAACAATTCCAATGTATTCCTTTGCTCCCAATGCATTTTCATTTTTAGTGTACCAACTTCTTTCTGGATTAAAGTCTTTTCTACATTACTCAAGGAAACATTTCAAAGCTCATAAATGAAATTTTATTAAATTTGTGCTTTCAAAAGTATATCGACCTTTGGGGTTTTGGCAGGAAATTTATTAGCTTAAATAATCTTCGAACATTTTTGTAGAAAACTATGTTTTGAATGATGAAACATGAACACCAATGCTATAACCTTCAGTCATAAGGAAGATGGTCTTCACAAGATTTAAAAGAAATCAATGCCTGTCAAAATTCATTGTGCTTGATCTATAGATCTAATATGAATTGGTAAATTATTTTGAATAAACCTGCAAAAATGCTCATAAAAAATGTAAACATAAAAAGATGTGCAGTTGCAGTTCATAAAATGAAAAAGACATTCTCTTCTTTCAAAAAGATGTTCTGGGCTGTTATCAGATTTACTAATTTGGTAACAGAACTGAACTATTCCTGGGACTCTGTTTTAGGAAAAGAGTTTTATACTTTGATGGACAGTGTCACAGCTGTTGAGATAAAAAAATAAAAATCTTCCAGACCTAGCTTTGGCAGTTTGTACAATGTGAATCAGAAAGATGGGATGGAGGTCAAACAATCTTAGGATATGTGCCATCATCATAATCTGAGACCTCTTGGTAGTGATATGAGAGAATGAGTTAGCAGAGGATACCGGGGAAAAGGTGGCATTTAAACAAATGGAGATGAATGATTGCTGTGATGATAGTTTCCCATTAGGCAGCTGTAGAAGTCTAGTGGCCAGCACATGGTGTAAAAAGATGAATTTGGATTTTGAACATCCAAAATCAAAGCAAACTCAAAGATAAGAATTAACACTAGACAGCTATACAGCATAGGTGTTTTTCAACACTGAAATCTGGAGTAAGCTCTTACTTTCACCAGAGCTCTTTTCAAGAATGTAAGAATCATCCTCATGCAATAAGACATTCACACCCATAAAGAAATCAGCACAAAACTTAATAATTAAATGGACATAATTCATACATTGAAACCAAATGGTGATAAAATTCTCCACTAACCAAGGAGTGACCTTCTCGCCAATCTGTGCTCTTTTAGAAGGAATCAGAGCATGTCCAAATGTTTCCTGGAACCTTTGCCTGCTTCACATGCTGCTTTGTAGTTTGAGAGGAACCTGTCATCTCCATTGCCTTTTTATTTATCTAGTCATTGAGTCAATTTAGCCACTCAATGACAGCAGTAACTCCAAAACCAATAATTTCATTTTTCAGTCATTGAACCATTTATTCATTTATTTTCTACTCTTGAACTTGAGATGTCTTTTAATAACACGTGTTTTTTAAAGGAGGGATGCTGTGGATGTATTGGCCTCAGTGCAGATTCCTCTCCAAGCACAGAGAAGCCTCAGGGGAGTAAATGGCAAAGACTTCTCCTCTATATAGAAGCATCTGGTTTCTCCACAGATTCCCAAGGCAGTTCTGTTCATGGCCCTGGAGGTGCCCTTGGGCCTATTGTGTGATTAAGCCACAGATGGTTGTCTGGGCTCCTTTAGCCTCCCAGTTACAATTTCTGTTAGTGTATCCCAGATTCTGAGAAATTTAAATGCTTTGAAAAAGAAGATATGGTTCAATTTGCTTTCAAGATATCTATTGTGTTTAAACAAATAAATAAACTAAAGGTTGCAGTTATATTCTTCTTAACAGGATTTCAGGAGCTGACCCACTGAGGCCAAAGGAGGTACAGCCACATTTAGCACATGGAAGAGATGACATCAACAGGGAAAGTTAAGCCATGTTCGTGTTCAAGTTCTGTGTGTTTCTCTTTGGGTCAGATATATTATATGCCCTGTCCAAACTGTGCTGTGCAGAAGAGTTAGGGTACTTTTGGCTCACGCATTGTAGCTAGTTGTACCTCTGCAATTCCAGGGTCTTAGTCTTCATCAAGACTGTGGTAAAGGCTAAAGAAAAGGAGCAGTTCAACCTGATAAAAGACAGTTGGACTTTTTCAAAACCTCAGGAAATGTTTGTTTGAGTTTTTTGTCATGCTTCAAGTTGCAGCACTAGGGTGGCTGTTCAAAAAGAAGCTCAACACATTCATTATACCATTGTGCACTCTGCTGATAAATATGCAGAGAAATGCTATCTGTTTAATCTGTGTGGGCATTCAAACCTTGTGTAATACTTGGTAGAAATAACTGGGCTGAATAAAGATTAATTATTTGTACTGCAGGAAAATACAGCAATTCTCACAGCAGCTGTTGTAATCTTGGTAGTAAAAGCAGGAGAGTTTGTGCAGATGCTCCAGTCTTGGGAGCCATTTAGGCAGATGTATCTGAGGAAATACCAATAATGGTTTTGCATATTTTCTTCTCACTAATCACAGCTGCAGTAGCACCTAATTTTCTGTCCATCATCCTTTTCTTTCACCACTGTTTCCTGTAGTGYGCCAACACCACCCAGCTTCTCCCTTCTATTAGCTGGCAACACTGTACAGTAATGTAGCAGTGCTAACATACATCCACATCTTTGCAAAAAGTGAATTTTGCTAATGAATCTTTCTTACTATGAACAGGACGCCAGCAGTTCCCCTATCTTCTGTACTGGGTTCATATCTCAGCAAAAGAAATAGGTTGGGGGTGCTTGTGGTGGTTTGCCAGGGCAAGCAGGACAGAAGCAGCTTGTTCTTGCTGAAACAGAAAGAAAAAAAAAAAATGTCCTCTGAATTACATAGGTTGCATTTGTTTCACAGGTCTGGGCAGAGGTATCAATATCAAGAACCTCCAAATGGTGGCGTGTGTTGGTCTGGAAATGTATGTATGAGTGACTTAATTTCTTTAACATAGGAGGGTAATAGGTGTATTGTCTTCCTGTAAGCAGACAGGGGGCAATTAAATAATCAGCAAAATATAATTCCCTGTTGGAACAAGACTCAATTCATTCTTCTTTTCTTAACTACAGTAACTGATAACTCATGAAAATTATCTGTCATCGGACATACTCTGCCCTCTTATGCTGATACAACTTCTCATGATTTCCCATTTGAAAGCATCTCAGAAAAAGTGTATTTCAAGAGAAGATATCTGAAGATCTAGTTAACTAAGTTAACTAATCTAAGTTAACTCCAATCTCCAGGAGAGGGAGGAATTGTAAAAACAAGAAGCATATGGAAGAATTCACAAGAGAACAGTAGGAGAGTAGGAAGTGGGGTAGGAAGAGCAGAAGGAGGAAGATTAAGAGGAGGGAGGACAGTTGATCCTTGCCAGTGGGTAGAAATGATTGCCACGCTCTCATCTTGCTCCGAGTTCCCATTTCACTCCTGTGATGACTTCTCACACACTCTGTGTTTTATTCGCACATTTTGTAAATAGAAACACCATTTAACTCACTTATGGGAAAACTTTAATGAAAAAATGTCTGATCCCCATTTTCTTTTTTGAGGTGAATTTTCAAAACAGATTATACAAGTTTTAACACCAATGACTGCCACCAGGAAGGAAGCCCTGGCCCTTTACAGAAAGAAGCTACTGAGAACATGGATATTGATTCTATTTTTGCAGCAATGGGTGTCTGACCCTGGACTTGCAAGGAGGAAAGGGGTCAAGTCATTCAAATTTTTTTTTTTTTTCCAAAGTAAAACCCTCAGAACCCTAACTGTGTCTTGGCAACTCACACCCTGAATTCTGCTAAGAAAGTAAGTAGCAAGTATATAGAAAAGTTAGAATAAGTAGTGTACTGAGTAACATGACTAATATCTACCACATGCTGTTCATTTTTTTCATTCTCTCCCTAATGGAAAAAATGAGTACTTGGGTGTTTTCTTTTTCTTTTTTCTTTTTAAATAAAACAGGTCTGTCCTACTGCATCTGTATGAGAGGAGACAGGCCACATAGCTGCACTTTTCACTTGAGAGGAGGGCAGGGATGTCTGCAGTGGCTGTTCTGCTTGGGGCAGATTTGTTCTCTAATCTGGGATAACTCCAGAGCAGCTCTGTCTTCTGCATAGGTGAACTTTTGCCCTATGGTAGGGATTTCTGCTCTCAGCCTCATACCTCTTCCTGAGTTTTACAGAGGAGAAGGGAAGGTGGAGAGAGGCTGATGGGCTCACTGGGAGATGAGTGGTTAGGGAACCACACTCCTCTGCTCTTTATCAGTGTTTCCTAAAGACTCATAGTTTCACAGCCAGATGTGTTGTTATTTTCCATGCAGCTAGAGAAGACACATATCCAAGATGAGGCCACCATCTGTCGGGGTGGGACACATTCCCCTACCAGTCAGAGACAGCAGAAAGTTTTACTTGAATGACTTCTACAATGATGGATTTAACCACTTACTCATACACGTGTACCATTAAAAGAAGAGGACTGCACCACATCTGCAAATTCTTCAAGTATTTCCTTCACAGATCAGCATCATCTCTCTTTCTGAGGTTCATTTTCAAGCAGCCATTTTTTTTGTTCATTATCTGATCTTGTCCAAACACTGAGACTGACTAGGATTGTTGGTATATGAGTATATGATATCTTTTTGTCAAATTGCGTTTACAGGAATATTGCCAGTGCTTGCTGTCATGGCACCCCATGAGCTGTCTTAGGGGCTGCTTGAAGATGTTGATTCGGACTGGAGAGCACACTGATCATTGTAAAACTTTGTAAAAATACTCATGCCACTGGAGTTAGTGGCGGGTGAGCAGTATACTGAACAAAGCAACACCTAAGTCATCTGCAATCACCTAAAATTGGTTTCCTTGTTGCCTAGATTTAGTTAAAGGATTATTGAGAGTGAAATGGAGCATAGAACATAGCCTTGGAAAACTATTAACTGTGAAGTATTTTAGAAACTTGAATACTACTAAGTCAAAGGCAGTTACATTTCTGAAAATGTAATTTTGGTTTTCCTCGTAATCTAAGGATCAGCTATGTCAATGGCTTTGAAAATCGAATTAATGAAAAACAATTTTTAGTTAATTCAGATTTTAACACCTTTGCATGTTGATCCATGTTGACTCCAAGATGCTAGTGAGATAGTCTGTAGTGTTGACAGTTGCTGTCTTTTAAGCAAGACGAGTATTAGTCTCCCTTGGTTAGTTTGCAACAATGGCATTTTTGCATTGGTGTCCTGGATAGTTCTTGCTTACTCTCTGTGTAATTTAGAAGCACCATAGGGCTCTCAGCAAAGATTCAGCTGGAACCCTCTTCTAGCCTAGCACCTCTCATTCATGAGTCTTCATGTTGTGGGTTATAGAAACACACATATGTCTTCATGTTTGTCATTTAGCCAAATTGCTTCTCTTTACTTAGTAAAGGGTTCAGGTGATAACTAGGAAGTGGGAGAGTTCTGAGGGCTCTTCCATATCTTTGACATGCCTCCTCACATGGTTTTGGTGAGTGGAAAGATTTTCTCACCAAAAGGAGGGAGGTTTTGCCTGAAAACCAGTGAGACCTATGACTTTCTGTGCAGAAGACCCTTTCGGTGACTCAGAGTCAGGCTGCCACAGTCAGATTAGSCCAGAGCAAGACTCTAGCAATCATCTCTATTTGAAAGTTTTTACAGGAAACTTAACAAATTCTAGGCTGGTTTAACCCTGCTCAAAATTTTCTGCTGGTTTCACAGGGAAAATAATTTCATTCTCCTTGATCCCACTCCTGGCTCAAACCCTTTTCACTTGGGAGATCCCAAGTATCCCCTACAGGGAAGCAGTAATGCAGCAGAGGTGGATGGGTTGGAGAGCATTCTTTCAATGTGTGTCTCTATTGGATAAACCTGCCTGATGCCATTATTTCCTCATAAGAATGCATGAACCTCTTCTATTCACCATGTTGAAATTAGCTCTCAAACAAAATTACTTACAATAAGCAATTCCTAGATATTTTGTCTTATATATTATTGTACTGCTCAGTGCTAAATCTACAGGAGAGAGCACAGGCCACACCTGAGCTGCTACATCATTACTTGAAATGACTTCCAGAAATCAGTGCTTCCAGGAAAAAGATTACCCAGCATGCCAGTTTTTCAGCTGTTTGGATCCATGCATGTTGTCTGTGATGTGTTGGCTAGTCAACAATTGAAGAGTAGTACTACAAAAACTACATGCCTTTGGAAAATAGCCCATTAAAAAGGCATTTTAATTTATCAGAAAAGATTGTGCTTTTTCTTCTGTTCTTTTCAAATGCTTTCTTAAATAAGGATCCTGTAATTAGGTAAGTTAATGTAATGCAATGTAGTGGAATAAAAAGCCTTAAATGATGGTCTCAGGCTCACAGCCAAATTCTAAAGTCATAGACTATACTATTTTTACTTCAGAAATGACTAACAGCTCAGTTCATGTCTTTCCCAGCTGTAGTTGTGCAGCTGAATGGGGAAAAAACAGATGTTCACAATATGAAAACTTCCTCTGATAGTTCATGAACTCACAAATGTGTATGGTAGGAGAGTAGCCTGTTTCTATCACAAATGGGAAATACCGCTGTCAAATACAGCTTGAGATCCAGGCCAGAAATTGTTTTACTGCAGAACAGTTCTAGGGGCACTTCCCAGGACACAAACAAATCCCAAGATAGCTTCATTGACATTGAAGCTGGTATGATTTTGGTTTACAAAAATGTATGTGTAAATGCCCGTTTCTCATACACGCATCACTAAAAAGTCTGTGACAGGTTTTTTTAAAAACTCAGTTGGATTATACAATTATTATAGTTTTTATTATTATTATGGTTCAGGTGCAGAAAAGGAAGTTGGAATTAAAGTGACTTCCCTTCCAAATCTTTACATACACTGCCTTTTGGATACTGTGGTCACCTGTGTGTAATACTCCCCCTGAGACTTCACAAAAGTGAGCTGTTAACAGTGGCACAGTTTCTGAGTAAGATCAGCTCAGATGCAGATATATGATTTGTAAGCATTGGATGATTACTATTCCCGCAGATGTTGCTTACTCTTCTAATTTGAAAGTCAAAAAACATGACAGAGATGATCTCTGTTCTAGTAAAGTGTGTTTGCACAGAAACTTTTCCAACAGTAAAATTTGTGTGATTCCACTACAGCTATATTGGAGACATGCTTGGGCAGGAGCTGTGGCGCTCCTGCCCCAGCTGCCCATGCCCAGCCACCATTTCCCTGTTGCTTCCAGCACCATCACCATTAGGTATCCCCAGCTCCGTCATCACAGGGAGACCACAGGTACACAGAAGCGTAGCTGCCTTGCTTTTGCTGGGGTGGAGATGTTCCCCAAGACCCTGCACCCTCTTCAGGGCATGCCAGTCTCTAGGTCACACACTTATTCCCCTGCCAGACTCTCTGGACAAGCCCCGTGCTACTTTAGGTTCATGCCACAGATATCAGACCCTAAAACAAAATATCCTACACTCGAGTTACCCCTTCCCACTTTCTGTGGGTATGGCCTTGCTTTCCTGTTTCCTTTAATACATTTTCCTTGGTTCCAGTTTTGGGTCACTTCTTTCAGTTCCCCTGTTATTACAACCCAATTGATTATTTTCCCCCATATGATATTTATAATGCTTTACCTAAATGTTTCCCCACACTAAGAGGGTCTGATTTTATTTCCAGCTTCCAACTTTCTGACTTTTCTGTCCTGAAGGCTTTACTGCAGGTTACAATCACGTGATGCTAGTGACTGCATGTCCAACAAATCCTTGACTGAAGAGAGACTGAAGAATATAGACACAGTTAAGCTCCCATTGGACCCAAAAGGTGATTCAAATTCTTTCTGTACTTCTCCTGTGAGTTTAGTTTTTCAGGAAAGTTGAGTGAAACTTGTTGGCTTTTTTTTTTTGACTGTAATACTTTTTCCAGGTTTGTTCTAAGTGGTTTGGAATCTCTTCACTTTTGCAGAAATTACCTCAAGTTACTTCAACCTCAAAACTTTGTATATGATGGAGAAGGTTCATGTGTTTAAGGCACTGAGCCAGGGTTTATCCAGTTCTCCAGTCTCCCCTCATCCGTCTATTGCTCCTTGTCATGGGAAAGGCAGGGCAGAATTGCACAAAGTATGTCCAACCTACTGGATGTTTTTCAATCAAGCACATGAAACTTCCTGCTCATTTGTGTCTCTTTAATTACTATTCACCACATCTGCCATCCTCACCAGTTTCAGCATTATCAACACTTTAATGATCTCTCTCTAACAGGGAATGTTCTTGCTACAGTGAAACTGGTATTTTTATAGCTTTAGATTGTATAACATGGAAACATGTATAACAAGGAAAAAAGATCAACATGTTAATAACATTTTTGCGTACTCAGTTCAAGAACCACCTTCTGGGAAGATTACTCCAACCTCACACAGCAATAAGTCATCTCCAAAGTCTGGATACATTTCCATCCCTCCAAATGAGTTCGTTAAAAGTGGCATTTCACAATGGCATCAACTAGTAAGAAGATTTACATTAGTGTAAACTAGAATGAACTTGAAAATAAATGGTCAAAATAAGAAAACAATTTTCAACCCAAACTAACATCTGTTACTGTTTATTATTAAAGGAAACTGGGACAGCCAGGTTTTAAACTTATGTTTTGCACATGCACAAAGCACTGCTTTTAGATAAATTTTGATTAGGAACAGCATGAGTTCTGGTTCCATAATTGCACAGCTGACCAGACTTGTGGTCTATTGTATACTTAATATTGGTCTCCAAAATTTTTCTAATCAGGTAATTGCTAGTTTATCATGTAGACAATGTAGCCTTAAAAGGATTGTAATTACATCATTATCATCCACAGTGGGCTATAAAAGAGCTATTACGGAATGAATAGTCAGTGTTTCAACCCAAGTATCTATGGACGCTCCTTTATTTACAGAGAACAAAAGGAAAAACCAGAAGTTTTAATGTTTATTTGCTCTCTGGAAGCCTAACGAAAATTTAAGTGGGTGTCAGTTTAAAAGAACCCCAGGAGATAGAGCATTGGTTTCCCTGCATGGATGTCTTTTAATCCCTGTAGTTTTTCTGTGGGAATTGGAGAAACAGGGTCTTGTTCTCCACCCACATGATATTAGTAATTGTCAGAATAAGAAATTTTGCAAATTAAAGCAACAAAAGCCTAAACCAAAACAAAACTCCAACAAAAGCTTAGTAAACCACACAATGAAACCTTCCAAATTATGAGGCACGGATTTTATGTCCACTTATAAAATCATTCCCTGTCTAATCTCACAATGAATGAGACCTCCTTCTCATCTCCTTCTTAAATTGGAAGTCCAAAGGTTGGAACTTTAATACAGAGGAGAATAACCTTGSGAAATTCCTAGTTAAAGAGAGCAATACTGATTGACTTGGTATACAGTATTTGGGTTTACCTTATTTGTACACTGCAAACATGGTTTCTAGTACAGAGCAAAAACCCAACACTGACTGATTTAACTATTGTTGATTATATAGCAGGTGATACTACTTGATTTCTGTTAAATAAATACTCTCTTTAAAAGGTTTTATTATTTGATCAGCTTAGGAAGTTATTATATCTTCATTCAAATGTGTATGTTTATGAGGTTTACCCATTTATTTTAAAAGATATTTTAATGTCACTCTTTCACTATTTGTGGCTGAACTGAAATTTTCAGAAGAATGTGTGAACAAATGATCATGTTGTGTTTCCTGCATATCCTGAGCCAAGGTACATTGAGATCTATGCACACATGTGTATATACTGTCTTACATCTGAGGAAAATGAGAAAAAGGAGAAATACTTATTCCAAGAAAAAGAAAAGACAGCATTTGTTTTATTGGGAGAATTAAAAATATGTTAAAAAAGAGGCAATTTAAAAAAAGATTTATGGAGTATGAAAACATGATATAAGAAGCTAGAAAACTAGCAAGCTGGAAAATGTTAAAAGTAACAGAAACAAGAATAATCTTAGGAGCTCTCTCGCAACATTACTCAAAGCAGGCAGGAAAACCTAGTAACAGTGATTCAGGAAAGGCAGAGCTTGACAAATCGTTCTGTTTTATATTAGGAAACAGGTAGATATAGCCCTTCTATAGCTAAGGGAAATCTTAGACACAAACATTTTGAAACCAGCTAGTCTAAATAACCTCTGGGAAAGAGGTTTTTCCAGGCAGGTGTTTGGCTGCCCACGTCTCTGAGGTGGCTGGTGGGTAGGAGCTGCACTGCTCATTCTGGCTCTGGAGGACTCAGGAGTGCAACCCGAGAGCCTGGGGTACCTCTGATAGCCGGTGGCCATTGAGGGAGGTCCCACTCCTGCTCTTCCTACCCTGCTGCTCTCCTCCTCTGCCTCTGCTCCTGCCTCTCAGCTCTGCACAGCCCCCAACACTCACATCCTTCTACAAGCCACTTTCAACAGCACAGCAGAAAACTGTCCACTTTGTCTTTCTGCAAGTTTAGTTTTGTGCTGGATTAGTGAGCTGCTGCATCTCATGGCAGTTCAGAAGAATATCATAGCTGGCACCATGTAAATAATGAATGTAAGCAGATGGGATTGTGCAGGAAAAGGATTTGGAGGGGGGAGACTGAGACTACTGTCTTTCAGCAGCAGTGGCCAGTTGGAATCCAGTGACTCTCCCTCTCCTCCTTCTCATGCAGCTTCATGCTTGTTGAGAAGCATCTCAGGCATATGCTGGGCTACCCAAGAGACACTGCTGCAGGGAACAGACTGCGGTATGTGGGTTGTGTGTGTCTCACATGGCTTGCAGACACTGATTTCCAAAAATTGCTCAGCCAGCATCACTAGAGGAATAAACTGAACAATTAAKTGAGATGAAGCTCCTCAGAAAAGGATCCCAGACACAGTGCTCATATAGGTCTGCACTTGGTCACAGACTGTACCCTTCAGGCACTGCTTTCACTGAAAGGGAGTCAGACACTGTAGCTAGGAAGAGAGGGGACTTGGGTGAGTGAAACAGTTTGTAGACCTGTATTGGGCTTCCCATTCTTTTTCTTTTCGCTCATTATATTTAACCAAGGCTTATTGTTTAAATCCACTCAAACAGACATTTACCGATTCTAATTAAACTCAGTAAGTGTTAGCAAACACATGAGTCAACCATGCTGTCTCCTACTGAAGGATGCTCAGTTCTTCCTTGTCTCTCCTGCCTTCTCTGATCTGATAGCTAACCTTTGCAGATGGCTTTTTCTCATGATTTATACAGGGAATCTTTTCGGTTACAGTGACCCACTAATTTCATAGCAGCTTTAAGAATGAAATGTTGGAATCACACAGCCAGGAGCAGGAAGGAGCATTACAATACTCATAGGCAGAGGCTCAAAGTAAAAAAGGAGCCCTCTTCAGCCTTCTGGAAATTTTCCATATTGTCCCATTACTTCAAGAGCCTGATTTCAGTCCCTGAAAGACTTTAAAATGTGGTTGGTAAAAGTAACTACATAAATGTAATGAGCTTCAGTCAGACATTTGGTATACTGTTCCTATTTGTTTAGATTTGTCTAATAAAACCATCTAATATGTGATTTAATGACACAGTGTAGCATTAACTTTTCAGTTGGGACTTAAGCAGGAGGTTTTACGCAGGGTTTACAAAGATTTGCAACCATTCCTACCGGTACTGAATATTCACACCAACGAACTGGAAAGTACACATAAAATCATGGTGAATAAAATTTTCAGATGACCCAAGAATGGGCAGAGTGGTGAATCTCAACAAAGACAGGCTGGGCTGGTTGAAGCAAAGTGTATTCAGACAGAGCTAAATGCAAAATATGTCTAGGGACAATGAATACAAACCACAGGCCCAACATAAAGGACTATATCTTGGAAATCAGTGACTTTCAAGAAGAATTAGGGTCAAAATGGACAACTAAACTGTCACGGTTTAACCCCAGTCAGCAACTAAGCACACACAGCCACTCGCTCACCCTCCCCACCCCCAGTGGGATGGGGGAGAGAATCGGAAGAGCAAGGTTGAGATAAGAACAGTTTAATACTTGAAATAAAATAAAATAATAATAATAGTAGTAGTAGTAGTAAATTGTAATGAAAAGTAAAACAACAAGAGAGAGAGGAACAAAACCAGGGGGGGGAAAAATCAAGTGATGCAACCACTCACTACCCGCTGACCGATGCCCAGCCAGTCCCAAGCAGCGATCACTGCCCCCTGGCCAACTTCCCCTAGCTTATATACTGAGCATGACATCATATGGTATGGAATATTCCTTTGGCCAGTTTGGGTCAGCTGTCCTGGCTATACTCCCTCCCAGCTTCTTGTGCACCTCCTCGCTGGCAGGGTATGGGAAGCTGAAAAGCCCTTGACTTACTATAAAAACTGCTTAGCAACAACTAAAACATCAGTGTGTTATCACATTATTCTCATGCTAAATCCAAAACACAGCACTATACCAGCTACTAGGAAGAAAATTAACTCTATCCCAGCCGAAACCAGGACATAAACAAACCCTTATGCTGTCACTAAATACATATGTGTAGGGCGAAAATGAGAGAGAAACAATTTTAACTCTGAATCTCTCATTGACAAGGATGATATGGAAACAATTCATTCCATTCCAGTATCCACATTTTAAAGGAGTATTGAAAGTGCAAAAAAAGCCACATGAGTGGATGCAAAAAAAATATATGTTTTTGAATGAAAGAGGCAAAGAATTCAGTCTGTCTGCTGGAAAGAGGTGATTTGACTACCATGCACAAATAGCCGCCACATAAAAAGAAGAAATACATACTGCAGATTCTTTAACCTAGTGGAAAAAGCCATAACAAGAACCAGTGCCTGGAAGCTGAAGCCAGACAAATTTAAATGAAGCATGCTAGATGAACCTTAGATGAACATTAGATGTTATTAGATGAACCACTAGAATGAGTTGCTTTAGTACTTATAGTCACACATTTCCTTTAAATAAAGAATCGATGATCTTCAGGAGGATAAGCTCAATGCAAGTCACATATTAGTAATTCCCAAAACATCGGGTTAACAGGTGTTTAGCAAGTCATGAGACAGCAGTATCTGATGGTCCTTTCTGCTTTAAACTCCATGAATACATGCACAAAGTTGAACACTGAGGCTTGTTTTTTTAAGTCACTTTCTAATATTTTTTACCTGCTTCATTTTAAAGTATTTTCCCCAAGGTATCTGAACCGACCTGGCCAAATATGTTTGAAAGTGATACCGTAGTATGCAGAAACCTGAATATATAACAAATGTGTAAGCGCAGAAAAAAAATCTTGCACGTCTCAAGAGCCAGACTTAATTACAAGATCTTTACAGAAGGAATGATACAGGAAGTGTGACTTTGTAGTCATTAATTCTGCATTCTTCTGGCTTGCCACACATATAGAAACACCTCTGGAAGGTAAGGAACTTTTGCTGGTTCATTCTAGACTCTTCCTCAAGTTGCAGCCCTTATCTGCCTTTACATATTACTTCTGAAAGGAAAAAAATATGGACTTGTGAATTTTAATAAAATACTTATTGCATTCAATATTTCAGGTGCTGTAATACTTGTTCTTACAAAATGGCATCATTTATGTGTGCACTTCCTTGTGAGGAATAGCAGAAGTGGGATGGGGCAATGCTGCAGCCTCTCTCCAGCACCAGAAAAATTGCTTGTTTCCTTCCCTCCGGGTAGCACTGCCCACTCGGGCTCCCAGTGGCAACCTCACCTGTTGCCACTTTGTCCAAAATATCCACAAGCATTCACAGGCTCCCCTTTCATGTGAGTTTTGAATTCCCGATCAGAGGGTCACTGTCCTTTCCTAATCTATCCTGTCTGCATTGCGATACAGGCTGACTCACATTCTCCTATTTGAAATCAGTGTTCTGCCCTGACCATCTGCTTCAATATTACTTTGTTCTACTTCATAAATATGAAAGAGAAAAATAACTCCAAAAATAACTCTAAATGCAAAAGGAGAGATTGCCCTCAGATTATTCTATAGGATTGATCACGACATATTTACTTAGAGTAGAAATTTAGGGCCACTCTGATTTACTATATCCAACCAACCATTTTCAGAACAATGTCTTAACATAACTGGCAATAGAATATGAACTGATTTATATTAATTTGTATTAGCAATTGATCCAAATATATTTTAAGATGCAGCATACTCCCTTGCTATGCTATACTGTCTATACTTTGTCTATACTGTCTTGATAAGTATAGGTTTTCTGTTTCCTAGATGCACATTAAGGCTAACGTGGTCAGCAGCATACTTGCATTATAAACATGTCTCAGGGGGATGTATCTGTTTGGGGTCATTGATTTCCTTAGGGCCAGGATCTCACTCAGTGTTAATGAGTGAGATCTCACATCTGGCATTACTGTTGAACATGGTTGCTGATGTGGAGGTTTCCCTGTCCCCTCGTTTCTTGACAGGCAGCCTGGGGAAGGGCTCTGGTGCCAGCAGCCAGGAATCTCATGGGGAGTTTTCAGGCAGTACTAAACATTGGTTGACTGAAGAACAAATCTGTGGCCACGGAGCTGTGATACACGTGCAGTTTGTGAACCAAGAATTGAATTTCATGGGTTGCCATTCCTTGTCACTTCAAAATTAGAACAGCAAGGTAATAAATAAAACAGCTAGTTAATAAATAAAATAGGTGATAGTGTCATTCATAAGCCACACGCACACGCATCTGAGAATTTATACGCAAGGCTCTTGGGGAACTTGAATTCAAATCTATTACTCCCAAACTTACTTGCAAATGACACTGTTGTTGACAGTAGGAAATAGAAGAGTTTTTGCTTTGTTTTTATTTATTCCTTACATCTGCATACTGTTCTTCCTTGAGATATTTTTCACACTGTTTTTAGCACTATTAGTGAAAATATAGGTGTAAAGGATCATTTTACAACAGAGTCTCAGTATATGCAGAACAGCAAAACAAATTCATTTTTACTGAATGGCTAAATTTAGCAAACCCAAAAGAATCAGAAACATCCATTTAGATATGCTGCCATGAAAATAGTGATGGAGAATAAGATAGTCCTGCCTACCAATGAAGCAAACAACCTCTCTTAGTAGAATCTGTCTCCATCCCTTTCCTTTGAGGAAAAGATTTCACACTGTTCTTTACCACAAAGAATGACAGAGTTCTTGGGTTAGGTCTACTTACCACGTGTGCGACTCTAATGGATGGATGGGTTATCTCTCTGCTCATGGTTTCATATATTGATATACAATTATATGCAGTGTGTATACAAACATACAGGCACTGAGTTATAAAAATAACAGGTGATCAGCCTCACATTCGTGTCAAAAATTCCTTCTACAAAATCTCAACCTCAATCATTAGCTTTCTTTTGGGAGCTGCTCTATTTGTTGAGAAATGTCTGTGTGTGKGGGGCTCTGTTGTTGTTGTTGTCTGTAACTGTTTAAATTTAACATTACAGGCAGAATAGAATAGTCAGGGTTCTGTGCGCAGGACCCCAGCTCTACCGGTTTCACACATCATTCACATGTAGTCCTGTTCCTACAAATGACATTCATTTTATTTATCCTACGCACCCTCTAAAAGAGATATTTTTTCTCTTCATGAGCACTGGGGAAATTGTCACTAGAGGATTCCTAATCATGCAGGAGAATCAGATTTTCTAATTATAAAAAAGGAACACATTTAAGGATGGTAATATTACTGATTTCCAGGAGGCCCTGCAAGTATTTCTGTTCAGGATGGGAAAAGATTAAAATGCCATTTGCATGACTGATGTTAAACCTTCTATCTTGTAGTCTTGTAAATGAATTGCTGCCTCACAGGCACTTCATGTTATGAAAACATTTTACATTCAACTGGAATAATTGCGCATTTAACTTCAAAGTTACAACCTGCCTCGGGTATTAATTTGTCAGGTCCACACTGGAACTGTAGAAATGTCAAAAGAATTGGCTCAGGATAGAACTGTCATGCACCGCAAACTATTCCATCTTCTCTGCAGTCTCTACTGCAGATACTGAATCAAAATTTCTCATAGTTCAGGTAAGCTCAAATACTTGACAATCATCGAAGAATGGTTAGTCTGCTTGAGAGAGACTTCTGGGTAGTGTTATAAAATGAGGAGCTATTATATTGTACCACTGCCAGCTTGCTCTATTGCTTTTAAATTGGTTTTGTATGCACAAATAGCTATGGAGCTAGGGTATGTTCCTCATACAGATAGTTATTTAATCTCTTTTAAATTAAAAGAAGGCTGTGAAGTTGGTTTTATTTTTGAATCACTGCAGTAATGAATGCTTGCAAAGAGATAACAGCCCTGGTAATACAAGCATGAGTAATGCCCAAGTGATTTCATTCACTGACTGTACAACGTTCCTAACGGTTACGGAACCATTTGGCATTAAGATCGTTATTGCTTTATAAGATCTGCTGAGAAATGCGATAAAACACCTTAGAATTTATGCCAGTTTCAGATGTTTGTGATACAAAATCAGTGAGAAAGATTTCATTATTTTCCACTTTTTTTTTTTTAATACCAATGATCAGAATCAGATGATGATGTGTGGGGCAGGTTAAACAAAGCAAACTGAGAAAAACCTAATGAAGTTACATGGCACCTGGGGACAATCTGCTTGTAATTGCTGAAGGATTCACCGTTCATGAGGTTAAAGTAGTTATTTCTTTATTTGGCAGGAACTATTTCACAAAGACAAAGCCTTTACAAATAAAACTCATAGACTCAAGTAATGCATTAGTTTATACATTAATGAGTCTTTTGATCATGACAGAAACTTGATTCTACATAATATCTTTTGCTACGGAAATAATTTGTCTGAATAAAATACATGCAGAGAACTGATATGAAAATCAATCACAAAGTAGTAGTTTATTCTTGATATTTACTGAAAAGCTTTCTTCTTGGAATTTGGTAACTTATCACTTCAAATACATCTTTACCTTAAAAATTATGATGACGTGGGAGCTGCAGCTAACTTTAAATCATATATAATCTTTTAAGGCTGTTATTCTGTTACTTATGTTTATTTATAACACCATTGTTTAAAAATTATTTAATTTGTTCAATGTTTGCATTTTCCAATTTATGTTTAACATTTAATAAAATGAACCCTTTTTTAACTTTCCCAACCTAGACTCAAAGGGGAAAAAGATGTATTTGTAATTCAAATCTGGTATTTCTGATTATTTTTATATAGCTCCTCCATAACAACTTGATATTATGCTTGAGATGATAGCGCTGAAATATTTGTGGGCTAAATATCTCTGAAAACATACATTAAACAGGAAACTGGTGCTATCACCATTATTGGAGTAAAATGCTCTTGTTAAATCTTTCCAATAAATCAGTCAATGAGGCGGTTATTTCATTTCTATGATCTAATGTCTTCTGCTACTTTTAATTAAAAATGTATCTAATCATGTAAACATTATTATGAGCAAAACATTTTCTACTTATGAGTTTTTAAGTGTCAGCAAACACATCTGGAACTTTGCTTAATAGATGATAGAAGTGTCCAATTTTGCCGAGAACAAAAATATAGACAGCGAATTTCAGGAGAAGGATGGAGTCTTGTGTTTATTTGAAGCAGTCTATAGAGGTGATAGATAACATAATGAAGGCTTCATTTAGCCACCACCAGTAGACCATTAATTTAACAAGGTAAGTGCTTTCAGAGAAAACAAGACATACTGAAATTTCAAGTGACCTGACTTCTATGTTTTCAACACCTTCTATAAAAAAGTGCATAACAAAACCTGCAATATATGATAGTATGTGATGACTACATTGGCAGAGAATTGAGCAGCTGTCACTCAGTCCATCGAGTGACACAGAGTCAGAGGACAACGCTGACTTCCCACAAGGTTGACTAACCACTGTAGCTTCTGTTCAGGGATGTGGATGTACTGAAATGTGTTAATCTGGGAGCATGTTCCAGTGGGACATTAAAAATTCAAACGGAGGGAAAGAAACATTTTTTGCCACAACTGGTGTGCATCAGAGCCTCAGCTCCCTGCTGTTTCCTGGAGCTGTGGCAGCAACTGGATAAGTGCTGGGGTTGGTTCAAGGTGAGGGTCTGAAGCAAGATGTTATATCTACACCGAGCAATTCACTGTGGTACAGAGATACCTCAGCTAGCAGGAAAACTGGGCTGTAGAGGCGGATGAAATGGCGACCTGGTGAAGCCAACAGTCAACTGTCACTAATTTCCATGGGGCTGCTTTGCTATTTCTATATTGTAGTCTCTGAGGTATTACAAAAGTTGTATTTGCTGCTGAAAGGAAAACTGGATCTTGCTGGATGCTGCCATTAACCTGCCTGCTGGTCCCACTGGGGTCAGTGGGGACCTTGCCAAGGTTTCTTTTTCTTTGCTGTAGGGATGAACACTGTGAAGTTGAGAGGGGAGGCAGAGGCTGCCTGTTGTCAAGAAGCAGCAGCACAGTTACATCAAAATGATCTTTCATCTGGCTGTGCTTTGCCTGGAAGGCCCACCTCACCATGAACAGAGGCATGGATCAATCCCACTCAGCATCTGCCTTTTACAGGAAGTGCTTAAATTAGGATTTGAGTTGCCCTAGGCTCTCTGTATAGCTAATAGATGAGAGAGGCATGTGCAGAGTGTGATTTAGCTAATCCATCAAATTAGCTAATCCAAATCCAAGAAACTCTCATGTTCAGCAAAGTTGCATTCATGTAGGTCACAAAGAAGCCAGGATTTAAAAAACAGATATGTAAAATCAGTTTCCTAAATATCTTTTCAAGTTTTTCTCCTGTTCTTTTTACAAAGTCTCATTGAAGTCAGTGTTTTGTATGTGATATCTTTTGTCAGCTAAGGATAACTACTTTGACACCACTGAAAATTTGCCGTAAGGGGGCTCAGTTAAGGTCTATTAATAATTTGAGAATTATTTTGAATGGACTATTCAACAGATGATTATTCCATTATCATATTCCCTGTCAGTCATTCTTTCACTCTCCTGCATAGAAAAACTTATGTTGTCAGCTAATATTCATTATGTAAAATTGCTGGATTCTTGGTCCACAAATTAGAGGGGAGTAGTAAGAATAATAATGAGATACACCTAGCAGAAACAATAGAATTTTCATTTAGATATTATTTAGACTGCATTGTGACTGACTGTACAATAGTGGCACTGTGCAAATGATGTTTAATGTTTAACTAGATTATTAACTGTTATGAAATCTCAATTTTGGATCATAAAACTCAGTGTTTGAGAGCATCTTCTAAAATACCATTTGATAACCTGCAATTTTATTCCTAAATTAA
The DNA here is from genome assembly GCA_035582835.1 of Phoebastria nigripes. Lineage (NCBI taxonomy): Eukaryota > Metazoa > Chordata > Aves > Procellariiformes > Diomedeidae > Phoebastria > Phoebastria nigripes. The sequence goes on along the minus strand of JAYKAV010000445.1, from coordinate 3,824,869 downwards.
TAATGTATCATCAGCACTGTTTTCTAGTGAGAAAAAGAGCTTTGTTCAAAATGCTGATAAGCAGCAAGGTATCATGAATGTTGTCAGACTTAAAGAACGCAACTTTATCAAACAGAAAGTAAACCCATGTTGTTACTGCTCTGTACAGGAATGTCACAATGGGAACCTCTGTTTAGAGAAAGGCACCTCAAGGGCACCAAAAGCGCTTTATTCACCAGCATCAAAGTGAAGCTGTGTTTAATTTAGAGACTTGTTTGGTTTTCTAGAACAGCTGCTAATCTGCTTCTATGGGATTCTTTCCTGATACACTGCAGAGTGCTTTCTGCCTACACTAACATATTAGTTACATTTGTGTTCACTGTAAGGATTGCAGGGAAAGGATTAGGAAGTCTTGGGTTTTGCAGGCAAAAAATGAAATTAATTCTTGGGTTCATCTACATAGTTGGACATTGACATCCATTTTTTAATGTAAAATTTCAGCTTCTCTGCAGTTCCTGAGGAATGCTCTTCTGACTGAGTCATGACAGTTCTGGTCCTCATGCCTGTCTGTAACAGGAGCCACCAAGGTGTTCTGGCCAAGTAATTTCTATCGTGCCATGAAGGGAGTCAACAGCTCAGCTCCCACATGGCTTTGGTTTGTGATTTGGATGATTTGTGCTTGTGGATGCATGCTTGAGCTGCGGACCTCACTGTTGGCATCTTCTTTGGCTTTCAGGTCTCCCTAGTTCAAATGCACTGGCTTCAAAATTAGCATCATTTGCCCTAGACACTCTAGTGTGTCCCTATAAGTTGCATCAACAATGCAAATATTTTGAATATTTTACAGTTGGTTTTTTTTGGGGGGGGCACGGTCCTTCCTGTTATAAACCAGAATGTAGCCTTATATCTAGTGTAATTATTTTTCAGTGAAAGTGCACAGAAATCATGGATGCACTGTTTGCTGAAATGAAGTTTCATTTCAGCAGGGAGTTAAAGAAGGCTATGAACAATACACTCCAAAATTATCCTGTAGGCTGACAGGTATGTACATAACAAAACTCTATACTAGAGAATCATAAACTTTACTTAAAATCTACAAAGTATCACATTGTCCATTGTGGATAGGGGTTACTGAGGGAACAGGGGACCTGAGCAACCAAAAATCTCATTAAGTTACTCCTACTGTTTTCCATGCAGAATCAGTGCAAAATTAAAGGATGATGCCAAATCTAATCTGCTTCAACACAACAACAAAAAGACATCAGAAATACAGACAGCACTGGATTCCTTATGAGTTTAAATATAAGTATACTACAATATTTGTAAGTTTATACTTGTGTGATTATATTCACAACTACTGACTACTAATCATATATACAACTATTTTTAGCTATTGGCTTCATGAAAATAAAAGAGAACTCTGTGTACTGATAAGCTGCCATTATGATGAGGAGAAAGAACACATCATAGTTTTTATTTTTGTGTCATGCTACAAGTGCTCTCCTTGAAGTCAGCTTACAAGCATATGACTATATGTATTCTTAATTGGTAATTGTGCCTTCAGTGCTTTCAGCTGATAATATATGGATTTTCTAGGAACTTTTACTCGAGTAAATTGCCATATTTAGCAGTCTTATTCTCTCAGATCTTTTTTCAAGCCATGGGAATTATTTCTTGCTGTGCTGAGGCAGCAGGACTTTCTCTCTTAATTCTTATCATTCCATTAAGTAAACCCACTGAACAAATAGCTGTTATTATAGTAGTGTAGATTTTCCTCTGCTCCATTAGAGTGAAAATAAAGTTGATAATTGACCAATATCTTATAGCATTTATCCAGTGTCTTAATTTAATGCAATCCCTATTCAGGTGTTCTATTTGTTGCCTATAAATACCAAAAAAGCGATCAAGTCCGTATGAGTAAAAATTCTGGTTAAATGGGAATGAACCACATGGGCTGTGACTTACTAGTCAGCACAGAACAACTCTCCTCCAAAGGAGAGTCTGATTCTTACTCTCGTGTTTCAATTTGTTAGATACATCTCCACTCTGTTTAATTTCTTTTATATATTCTTACATTGCTGATCACTCCATGAGTTTAAGACAGGGGTTTCAAAGGAGTCAGATGATAAATGTATGTACCCAAATCCAACTGATTTTGCACTATATGAATGAGGTTTTTCATGCATTGGAATTTTCCTTGCTTCTCCCTAAGTCACCAAGAAATGCTGACTTCTTGGAATAAAAGCTAGCTAGAATAAACCTGTCTTTTTTTACCTCAATATCCAGACACTCCAGAAGAAAGAGGAGGAAATCCAAGTTATTCTGAATATAGTGAAATAAACACCATGGTCTTCCACTGCAGAGTCACTGGAGTGGAGAATAAAATTCCCTGTCAGCATTCCTCACCTAAGAGTAAGCTCTGTCAGAGATCCTGCTACCACAGGGGCTGTTTCCCTATATAAGTTCAGCTGCTAGGAAGGATTAACATTTTTAACGGCAGCATTTGCACAATCTTTTCAATATGAGGCCATGGATATCAATCCCTTTCCTGAAGAGCTGTCAGGGCAAACTTCTGCAATGATCATTTTCAAAGTCTCATCTTCATTCAGATAGCATCCTGTAAAAAGGAGAAGGCTGCTCCCTTTGTGATGGGCCCTTTAGAAATTCGAAGATAATCAGCGTGGTGGAAAAGTCATGCACGTTAGAGGACAGTTTAAACAAAAAGCAAGCCCTTAGTATTATTTAAATCCTCCTGAACTTTATTAAAGGCTTTGGGTTTAAATGCCTGAAGTATAATGTTTTGGTTTTATATCTAAAGGGATAGGAGAGGAACAAAAAAAGCAGAACTGTAAGAATTCAACATTAAGAAATGGACAGTGTTTCAAAATAAGGGTAAAAAAGGAGCTAATTTCAGAACAAAACACAGGCAAACCCCAGAAATGGAAAGGCTATTACTTTCACATTGCATACACAGAGGACATGGAAAATTTTTTTCAGAGTCCAAGCTAATGGTCACTTCCTAAAAGTATCCAACATTTCAGTTTTCACATCACAGCTTCACTCAATCTGAGAACAGATTGAGCTCACCTAGCTGCTGTGTTTAAGAAAACAATAGAGGCTGGAAATACAGTTTATGTTTTCACCTTGCATAAGTTGTTTGGGCTTGTGTCGTTCTTGCTGTAGCCATGTTTTGATCAGGGGACATTTTCCTGTCAAGTCCAGCATAAAAGACCCACAGAGACTCTATGAGTTGAAAACCTCAGACTCATGGTGAAAAAATTCTATTAGTTTTCCATAAAGCAATTTTAAAGTAATGAGTTTATGTTCAGGGAATAAGTAAAAATAACTCAGAGAAAAAGAAGTATGTGTTCTGGTAATCATGAGAGCAATTTAGCTTTTTCTTTTATACATGTTGGCTCTGATCTTTGCTCAATGATCAGGTAGCTCCCCTAGATAGGACTGAGTGTGTCAAGATGTAAAGTCCCTTTTCATTTCCTGATCATGTGCTATTCTTGCATACCTTTTCTTTTTTTTTTCTTTCTTTTTTTTTTTTTTAAGTGCTTCAGTTTATTCACTATTTATAGTTCCCATATTCAGATATGGGAAGAAACTAAAGCCACATCCTTTTGCTACTCTACAAGGACTTCAAAGTCTTTCTCAAAACAGAGAGTAGCTTGTATTTTTCCAGTTAACATTTTCCTTTTTTAACATGGGACTTCCTGTTATGAGAGAATGGCTTGTATAAGGAAACACCAAAGTAAATGTTCAGCTCATTAGGAGTGCAGTTTGTAGTACTAAGTTGATTTTGCTGTGGTTTACCATCCTTTGGGAGATTATTGACTAATCCATAAGAAATGAAAAATAACAATAGCCATATCTGCATAAGGTAAACAGTGAGTTGCATATGGAAATAAAGATAACAATTTTTACATTCCTCCCCACTTCCCAGCCTTACCATGTAACCCTAATACAATAAATAGCTAAAAATTATGTTGCATTTGCAACCCCTTTACTTCTATCCTCCCAGCAGGGCACATAGCTGCACACACTGCCATAATAATGGACGTGTGTTACCAGTTGATACTGTAAATAGCATGAATATAGATAACATGTAAACCTAGTTTCTTGAGGAAAAATTGAATCCAGAAATCTGGCCCAGACACTATGCTGATGCCTCTGGGCTTTTAGAGTGTTTTTTTCTTTGGTCGTTTGGGGTTTTTTTGCTGCCCCCTCTCCCCACCAAAAAGTGCGGTGGAATCTTTTTGAACACCAAATGTTGGGAATTCCGTATTTTCCTTACAATGACTGAAGGCAGCCAAAAAGTTTGGTGGAGAACCATGCAAAGCAAAACCTCAGTGCTTATGGTTGGTGGATGCTGTTTCATTTGCCCTTCAGCATTACAGGAAAAACGATGTGAATGACATAGGAGAATGAATGGGCTGAGGAGGCTGACAGCAGCAGCAGGGTCTCTGCCAAACTGCATAGTCATGCAGCAGCATATGCCTGAGCCCTTGCACTGCCCTCAGGTGCAAATCAAAAATCTACAACTGATTTCACCTGGTTCACCTATACATCGGTTGTGGTTGGAAAGTCAAGCTCCAAACTTCTGACACAATCCTGTACACAGTGTAAAACACTGGAAGATCATATCAACATGCTTGACAAAGTCGGAGGTTCTCATACTGTGGATTGTGATTCCCAAGGTGATGAGAAAAGGCTCCGTAGAGGGTCACACAGTATTTTATACCAGAGTGATTGAGCAGCAGACCAGTTTTCCCAAGGTAGAAGAGTGAAAGCAGGCCCTAACTAGTGGTTGCAAGTGACTCCAGTACCCCCTGACAAGCCAATGTCGTAACTGCTGAAGGCTGAGCAGTTCCTACAGGCAACTACAAGGTTCAAGGGGATTAAGAGAAAACACTCAAAATCAGGTGCAGGTTTTCTTTGCTCCTCCCACAGGAGCTCAGCTGATCCAGACATGTCACGTTTGGGTCACGATGGTGACCCAAAAGAGGGTCACCATCACTTTCTAAAACCTGAAAAATCCTGATCTAGTGCAGTCTGGCTGCCTCAGAAACCTTGTCCAGTGCTTTTTCTATCTGTAATCTAGTTGACGTTTCCGTTTGGGAATATTTGCATTAGGCAAGGAATCTGAGATCAATCAATGTTTTTTTAATACGTCAAATTCAGAGATAGGCAGCAGAGATTTGTAAACTCTTTGTTAGGTATCATGAGAGCCAAAAGCAGAAGAAGCTTCTTGTAAATGTTCTGTGAAAAACTAGTATTTAAAACTTTTAAAATCCATTTGTTTTAAGTATGAAAAGTTTATACAGCTTGTGGGAAATCAGTTTTTGGGGCATTAAACGTCTCTTTCTATAGTTCTTTTATCTCATTTCTCCCTCTTCCCAAGCAACCAATAAAACACAGAAATGCCTATAAAAATAGCTGTTAGAACCAGTAAAATAACTTATTTACTTATATAAGATGCTTCATCCAAGGATTTTTTTTTCTGTAACACATACTGTGCAGCATGCACTATTGTGTCTTCTTCCCCTCAGTGGCAGGAAGATGTCTGATCTAATTCAGAAAGATCATCAGTTAACTATTTTTAAGAGTGGCATTGTTTTCACATGGACAGCATTGAAACCATATGGTCTTTACTTTTTCTTGTCTTGTGCTTTCATCTAACAGATATTTATGTTTGAAAGTACTGGAAAGCATTTAGCTTTAGAATCTATCCCTACCTTCTGGCACTCTGCTTGATTTCCAAGTTTTTACATCAACGAAAGCAGTATTTCAGCATGGAAATATTTTTCCCTTTCTCATATCTACCTTCCAAGTCAAGTGTTCAGTGCTATTGAGGAAACAGAGCAAGCTGAGGACTTGCTGAAAAGGGGCAGTTTTGTCTAAAACTTTTTAAGCCCTTTTATGTGAACCAGTACATGGAAACAAACTTTCAAAAGCATGCATGATTTTAATAGGAATTATGTAGTAAAAAACAGCTAAAATTTTATGTTGGATGGTAAAAGATCTAAAAATTAAATTTATCTGGAATCATTCTGTACTTGAAATAATTGAAAATATCTTTTATGAATAAGGACATGCTGGAGTCTATCTTATTCAGCAGGGTACTTCAGTATGTGCATGTGCATAAGTACAGTTCATCTGAAGAATGAGAGTTACACTGGTCTTGTTTACTTGCAAATCTGATGTGTAATCAGTGTTTTCTGAGGCTGGAACGTGGCTGATGGCACACCCTGTCTTCTCTGAGCCAGCAGCTCCTTGTGTGGTATGTCCCAGGGGACATGATGATTTGCACTTCAGGTCACATGTGGATGAAGTAGATCCCTGTGCCCTAGGCAGAAGTTCATCTCAGCTCCACCCACCTAGTTGCCAGCGTGCAGGTTAAAAGAAGTTCAAGGCGTGGGCAGTGAATGAGCACATTTAGGGAACCATGAGTTGAACCATGATCCTCTTTGTGCAGATGAATGCTTAGMTGTACATTCTTCCATCTGCCTCTGATAATCATGGTCATGCATCATTAGGGAGCTATGAAGGGGCGATCATGCAAGAATAAGTTAGTCCGTGCCTTCTTATTTTGTTCATTACATTTGCCTCGTCAAAATATACACAACAATCCTCCTTCGTGCCCTGCAGGATCAAGCTCCTCACCAGTTATTTTCTTGTCTTCAGAAACATTTATCTCTCTAAGTTTCTGCGCATGGGTCACAGACACTTTTGTGAATGTCGGTGGCTAAATTTTGGTGTTAAATCCAGGGAATCCAGAATGCAGTGATACATCCCAGATCTGAAGATGCCGTGGCCACCCAGCAGCAAGGGTGAGAGTTTGCAGGGGAAGTGAGACACATCAGACAAACAAATCAAGAAGACCTGGCAAGGCATTTATTCAGTGGCTTAGCTGACTGCTGCATAGCAATGAGTGACTCTGGCTAACTGGAAAGTCACACAGAAGGAAGAGTATGTGTAGAGACAGTTATTTATGATTATTTCCAGTTTTGAAGGGGTTCAGGAAGTTACATTTGTGCATCTTCTGTCTGCACATATCTGACTTGTGACCTTTTAAAGATGTTTACCCACCACCAGTTATGTATTTTGTCTTTATTTACCTTTTAAATTGCAATTGCTTTTCCTGACACCAGGCAAAGCTAGTTTCTTTCCTATGACAGACAGCAGCAGAAGCAACTTTCATCCAGAGGAAGTTCAGTTCAGATGCAGTGTCCTTATTACTGCTACCGCCATGCCAAGTAGCCTGCGGTTATGGTTGATGATCTTCAGGGTCTTTTCCAACCTAAATGATTCTATGATTCTATGATAAGCCCTGCCAACTCTCAGGGGATTTCGAGCTGCTCCCTGGAGCTGGTGGCATGAAACAGGACCACTGCACTGGAGTTGCCACTTCTTTGGGAAGAGACCCCTGCCTTAGCCTATCTGGTATTGAAACTGGTCCTTTTCATGTAAATGCAAAATGAGAGTATTTAAATAAATTGAAGAGCTTAAAAATTAATTAATATATTTGGAAGCATTACATGTTGATCCCCAGAGAAAGACATGAATGTAAAAGAATCAAGCTCTAGAGAAACAAATTTTTTCAAAGACCTGGCTTTAAAGGAACTAAACATATTGATGGTAGAATACGAAAATGAATGAAAATAGCATACTACTAACCTATAAGACATGCATAGATATAGATAATGCTAAGAAAGAAGAAAAGTGGCCAGCCTGTTGGAAGTAAGTCTTAGCCACACCTCAGAAGCTAAACTGCAAAGGCCAAGAGTATCTACATCTGCAAGCGGAAAGCTCAGCATGGGCATGAGGTCAGTGTCAGAAAACACCAGCCTATTAGCCATCTGTCTTTACAGAGATTAGATCTGAGATACAGCCTAATTTTTTTACTCTGAGGTTACCTGAATCATTGGGGTCTTGTTCCCTGTGGTCAATTTTAACTATCTGTGGTTAAAAATGAACTGTGCATATGCCCATTTCTTTGATTCCTTTTCCTTCAAAATCTCCCTCTTGAGCAACTGAGGATAAAACCTCTCACATTCTCATATAAAGGTCTAGAAAGTGCTACTACATCCCCTTGGATTGTCCTTATATACGGTACCTACTTGCTATTAGGGTTAGAAGCAGTGTTTTGTTTGCACAGCATCTTGCACACAGGGATCTTGGCTTACCTCTTGTTTTGTCACAAGAAATGAAACAGTAACTGTTCCTTCTTCTCCTCTGGTCTGGCTCCAAGGCAGGAGCTGTGCACCCATCAGCTACACAGCTGTAGAGCTCCCTGGAGGGGGGAACTCTCCCACTCAGCTGCTCCTCCCCTCAGCAGCTCTCGCCCTTGCTCAGGGCCAGCACTCTGTTGGGTGCCATGGGAACAAATCCAGCAGAAAAGAGGAAAAAAAAGGCTATGTTGCAGGTGGAGCAGGAATGGGCTCTGGTTCACCAAGAGCACGCTCAATGGCTGGGTTTCGTGAGACTGCTTTTGATTACACGGTATGGGTATAAATTGCATAGATATTGCTCTACTATATATTTCTTTCCTGTCTGACTCTTGTCAGGTGATTTGAAGTGTCCAAATCTTGATTCTACTGAGAAAATAATAGGGAGTCTGTGAAGATGTGAATGTGAACGTTTGCGTATTCAGGGGGTCCCTTCCTGGAGCTTGCTCGGAGGGCTGCTAGAGCTTCCCTGTAGAACCAAATGGCCTGAAACTGGCTGAGTGATGCCAGTTAAAGATGCTACCTTGCAATACAGAGCCAAAAAATTTCCACAGTAAGGAGAAAAATAAATAAATTGCTAACAGTTTGGGAGGCTTTTTGAAACTCTTTCCATATAAAGCTGTTTTTCAATCTGTCATCAATCTGCAGTAACCCAGTGAAGAAAAACAGAGCTATGGTATCAGTTTGGATGTCAGATCCAGTTGTAAAAAGCTGCTAAAAACATGCAAAGCCAAATTTGGAAGATCTCAATTTCATATTCCTGGAAAAGGATGCATTGGCAGAGACATGAGCAGAAGTTTTAAGTTATACAAAAAGACTTGCCTAAAACATGTTTATACTCCTTATTTGACCAGTCTTTGGAGCTTGAATTATCATATCTTTTTGCCTGAGCAGCAAGGCTTGCTTTCACAGTATGAAAGCTCTTAATCTGCTGCTGGCATGGTTAAGTTCAGAAGCATTTGCACATCTTGGTTTAACATATCCTGACCAATCCTCTCCTACAACTATAAAGAAGAATTTCACAAAGTAAATACTGGGAAACTCTTATGACTAGTGATTAAAAAAAGTTCAAAAGGTTTAAAAGCCCATCTTGGAGCCTGCTGTTATGGACACTTTCCAAAGGTTACCATAAAAGCTTTGATAGACTCTTTCTACAGTTGTTTCATGTTGCTGTTGCCTGCCTGCAGTTTTGTCTTCTCAAATTAAATTGATTTCTCTTTTTTTCTGATCGCATTTCCTTCTGCTTCCAAGATCCGCAGAGAGGGTCTTCTTTTTCTTCCTACAAGACATTCCTTTTTTTTTTTCCTCCAGTATTTTCTTCTTTTTTTTTCCTAGAGTTCATAGAAACAGGAGCTCAAAGGAAAAAGGCCTTTTTGTCACATGGAATAGATTGTTAGAAATGCAATTAATTTTCTAGCCAGCTCCAGTGATTTCAGTGGCAGAAGAGGATAGGAATTTCTCTCCCTTTTCTCTGATGCCACCTTTTTCCCAGAGATTCCTTGGGTTGCTGGGTAGTGCCTCTGAACTAGCTAACAACTCAGCCCAGTCACAAACACACATATCAACAGGGGAGAGCAGAAGAATGCCTCTACACTGTTACACAGGATCTTGTTGAACCCTTGGCTACTGTCCGAAACCCATTTCATGGTAATTATTTTGATCTGTGCTGGAAGCTACCTATCATCTTCTCAGCTAGGGGTCTTATACTAGGCTTCTGTAAGCATAAGTGTAAATTCCTGGACTCTGCTTATGCTGTAAAGACAGAGCATTAAAAAACTTTTGCTTGTATAAACTGCTGTGTTTACTTGCTAATAACATATGGAGGAAATACATTAAGACTATGTTCCCTTATTTGTAAAGCATTTCACAGTGTTTCCAGGTAAGTTAAAAGTTGAACAATGATGTTCTAATATGATCCTACTTATGCTAGAGATTGGTATCTTCCAAAATACTGGCGCAATAGTGGCTTTAACAAAGAGACAGCTAAATTTTGGCTAAAAGCTCAAAGGCAATTTACAGATCTTCTATATATTCTGCCTAGATTTTTTTCTGAAGATATGAGTGATTCTAGGGAAATTCTAGAAGAAAGTCTACGAAGACTTTCAGACTATAATGGCAAATCCTTTATAATAGTTATCTGTTATTAAAAAAACATACAATGCCTGGAGGTTTTGATGATGTTTTTTAATTTAGTTAATGTAAACAGACAAACTGAAAATAGGAGACCACTGTGGAATTCTGACATCGGGCATGTTTCAGATGAGAGGCTGTCAGTAGTTATGCTCAGATATTACACCTCCGATATTGCACCTCCGATATTACACTGCCCTTGAAGTACAGGCCCCACAGATTCTATTTCACTATCAGATCTTGGAAAAATTATTCTTCATAGGATCCGTAGTTACAAAAGCTTTAACAACATTCTTTCAGTTTATGTGAAGATATTTGAGACTAGGAATTTCTTCATTGTTCTGAGGTTTGTCTCAACAAAGCTTCAGAATAAAAAGTAAAAAGGCTCATAAAAATGAGGAAACTCATTAAAACATTTGGCATTTGTACAAGAACCGAGTATGTTACTAAGAAAACATATGAAAGATTATTTTCATTCTGGGTTCAGATTAAAATGAGCCATATCATAGGGAACTTACATAGAGTCAGATTCAGTGGTAACAGATTATGCAGAAGTCTTTCTCTGGTGTTCCCATTAACACACTGAGCTTCACACCCAGGTATGAGCCTTGGGGTATCATAAAAGTGTCACAGCTGCCGGTAGACTTTTAAGCTTAAACATTAACATCTGGAGAATCACAAGGATGACTAAAAGATTATTAACACTAGGGTTTAGAAGTTTTGCTCAGACAGACAATATGCATGTTCTCTTTCATTCAGTCATAATATAACATCTATTTAAAAGGTCATAATGATGTCAGAACACTGTTTCTAAAAAGAATGAGATAAAAACAGATTTCTGATTGCTCTTGGCTCTTTGAAACCGGACAACAAGTTCTGGGGTAAAAGCAGTTGTTAGACATTTACGCATGTTATATTTCAGATTGAAATCGGGTAACTGTATCTCCAGCTCAACTTATTATTAAAGGATTAAGTTAATATTTTACCATCACAGAAGAAGAAGTTTCAAAAGGTTTTTGTACATTTGAACAATTTTCTTCATCAGATAGCTTTGAAAGTACAATGTCTTTTGCAGCCTGCTCTGAAGAGAAATACAGCCTTCTTCGTGTAAGTGAGCAGGGCAAACGCTGATGCACAAGGCGCTCTGGGCTGCTGAACCTGTTCAAAGGCTGTATCCCACTCCCCTCTGCCTTGTAAGCTGCCCCTGAGGCTCTGTGTTTGCAACAGAAACAGTTCTCTGGCAGACTACAAACCATTTCATGTTTGAGAAATGTTCTTATGCAAAACAGCATTGGTCAATGGATCTTGTTTACATGTGATATCATGAAGATGAAGAGATGGACAAGGTTTGGGATAAGCTATTTCTATGGATATCTAAAATTGTAATGTAAAGAATCATAATATTCAAGAATTTTGGCAGGAATATAAATCCTCATGATTGCACTTCAGGGTACAAAAGAACTGCTGAGCAACAGTAACGGGGAAAATGTTTCTGGACAACTTAATGAGGACTGCAAGTTTTCCTGTACGTTTTCCTAAAACAAGTATTATTGTAGTACTGAAATTAATATTATTTTCTTTAATTATTCATATTGCATTACTATTGTAAAATTTTGTAAGAACTAGCAATAATAATTATATAGAGACAGGAGATAAGATAGTTTCACTGGAGTGCTAGACTCTTCAGTCTTCAGAGTGGCATCATCAGCTCTGGCTCTTTGTAAATGGAAACTGGCGGAAGTGAAGAAGCATAATTCATATACATTGGATTTCTTCCCAGTTCCTAATTTTCCATTTCTATTGAGTCTGTGGGAACTGGTCTCAATCCAATTCCCATGCCATTTAAAGAACTGACTTAAATACAGATATATTTGTGACTACGTATTAAGACGAACATGCACACATAGAAAAAGAAGATGCCCCACAGGAGATCAAAAACCGATCTTCTGTGCCTTGTTGAGATCAGCGTACAAATCTTGGAGGGTTCAAACTTGTTCTTCTGCAGCTGCTCTCCACATACTAAATCCATGGAAGTATAACGTTGGACACTACCGTAGCTTTATATAAACACTGAGAAACTCCCTACCTAGACCTGAAGAATAAGCAAAACTAATGAGATGAGGAGCTGTCCGTAAGACAGCCAGAGGACAGAGAAGTGGCCATAGTGCACATTTTGCCCTTCAAAATATGTTCTTGTTACAGTCTAAGCCTGTAGTATATTTCTGTCATCCAGTGATGATTTTCTGGAAACAGAAGCAGGAGGAAAGCTTTGTAATGACCACACTGCACCTTCAGTACTGCTCTCCAAGCTATGCTTGCATCCCTCCTTGGCTTTATTTGGGTGGAATCACACTGGCAACAGTGCTTTCAGTATCAGAAAGCTTTAAATGTCTGATATGTGCTAGGGCACAAATCTTCCTGCTGTCACAGAAAGCACCATGCTAGAATTGTACAAAGGTAATACAGAGMTCCACTCAAATACCACATAAGAAAGTATTCAATTATTATAAAAATGAAAATGCAAAAATTATAAAACTTCTCCCTGTTCAGTTGAGAAGAAATGAGAAACTTGGATCTGATGTTTCTGAATGAACTTTGAGAATTTCCTCTATATACAATTGGCCAAAGGAAGAGCCATGAAACTGAGCACTCTACAGACACTGAAGTTCAGGGTTAAATCAATATTTCAACCTTATAGCCTTTGCTACATTTGTCACTGCATGTATAAAACAATGCTAGGGATATGGCCTAAACCCAAGAAATAGTGCCATGCTTACCAGCTTAAGTTGATTATATTATTGCTATTTCTTTTCTTTATTTTTTTTTTAAGTAAGCAGCAGCAAATGGAATATGAGATGAGGACCTCAAAGACACAACTGCAATCTGGGACTGAGGATGATGGGGTTAAAAGTAGTTTCTTTGGTGTACCCAAAATGGGGAGGCAGATTCTCTGAGCTGTGCTCTTCTTTACCAGAGGTATTTATCATGAGAATCAGAAAGCAAAGTGAACATATGATAACTAATGAGCTGCAAAATACAGCATGCCAAGTAGAAGAAAGAGGAAAAGAAGCTGTGTGAAGATCAGACTGCTTTTCTGGAACACTTCCTGCTGTCTCAGTATCTCTTATTTTTACACTGGTATATTAGCTCTGACTGCATGAGTCAAAGTGTCTGACAGCTCTCATGCCAAGAGAATTACAAGTGGTTGTATGGAAAAGAAAGAGATACTGATTCTGTTCCTTTCCCATTGGTACCTTTTATTTTTAATAGTAAAAGCAGCAGCAACAGTACTATGAAATACTTCCTTCATACAAGAAATTTCCAAGGTAACAGTGCAACAGAGAGTGGCCTGAACGTGTAGTCATTATAGTGGCAAAATCTCCAGTTCAAACCAATGAGCTTTACCCTGCTCTGAAGGGATGGCAAAATGTGCCAGGCGAACTCCTTACGATGTAACTGTAGCCCTGAGCACGAGGAATGAGCAGAGCATTTGGAAGGCAACTGTTTTTTACAAAGAAGCACTACCCAGAGTGAGAGACCTTACATTTGGGTTGACAGTAATGTACCTGATTTACAGACACTCTGTGCTATAATGATATCTGTCAGTGGCAGTGGAGGAATACCTGGTTTTCCAAGAAATCTATTGTAATAGAAATAACCTGTTCCTTGTGACTACTCACCACCCTTCCATCTGCTGAACATTGGAACAGACACTTTCCATCCAAATTGGATCAGATACTAACTACACTGGCACAAACGAAATGCTAAAGCCAGCTATTCCTGCTTGGCAAAATTTGTCCCAGACAAAGCTTAAAACCTTCTTCCACTTACGACATTTGACATGCTCTGTTTGTTCTAGCAAAATAGGTCCTGTGTAATGAAATAGAGGATTTTGTAAAGACTATTTTTCTACCATTCAAAACCCACAGCTCTCTGATTTCTTGAAGCTAAGAAAACTGTGAAATTGTGAACACTTTCAGTGAGATAACAATATAAATATTAATGATAATAGCAAGGAAGTATTTACAGGTTTGCAAAAGATGCATTTTAGCCTTTACCAAATTTTACTGTTGTCTGCAGAAATTTTCAACTGTCCCACTGTACTTTAGCTTCTGAGACTCAGTTGTTGCAGTCCAGGCTTTACAGTAACCCACTAATTTTAAATGCAGGTTTTGCAGAATGCAAATGGTGCCAAGATGCTTCTCTACACACTGTAGTTCATCTGTTTTTCTTTTAAATGCCAGTTTACATAAGTAAACATCAGTTCATGAACTTTTGGGTCTCTGTCTAGGTTACTTAATAGCTTCTTAAGCCTCCTCTGACAATGCAAAGACTGGCATGTAAAACCACAGTGTTCTGGTTTTCCAAAAGAGCAGACCTTTATTTTTTTTTTTATTCCTGCACCACATAATGTAGCCCTGAAATCTATGTGTAGGGTGCAGCTTGTCACGCCCTGGTATTCCTCAGGGTGAGAATTCCAGCTTTTAAAACACTTGGAGACTTTTAGTTTCTTTTATAAATAAATAAACAGTAATAGCAGCTGTTGTGATTAGGTTCTACAATGAATGAGGACTAAAGCCTCTCTTTTGCCTGATAAGGATGCATATTTACGTCTTTTTTTTTTCTTCCATGACAGCCTTTTATTTTCTAGCTGAATCTCTTCCTTTTCATTAAAACTTCGTAGAAAATGTGATCCTGTTATGTACCACTCATAAACACTTTAGTATTTGTGCAAGTATGGTTACAGGTAGGCTCTCATGGTTGATTAAGTTGATGCTGGGACTTGAAAAAACAACTGTGTATTTTATTCCAGTGTAGACCTGATATATTTTTGCTTTTCATTGAGCTTTGATGCAAAACATAAGATTTTGAACATTAATACCTGATGCTGTTTCTGTCCCAGCTGGGATATATCTCACTGAAAGTATCTATTGTCTAGTAATGACTAACATGTATAAATATTTATATACTTTCTCATGACTCAGTACCACAAGCTATCATTTTTTTGCTCTGCACAGTAGAATTGGAAACTCTTGGTACACTGGAAGGAAAAATGTACTTTTTTTTTTTTCTGTACAGCTTCTTAATGATAGAGTAGAACGATGAGGTTTGGGATCGGCTTGGGAGGTTTTCTTGTTTTTATAAATAATTGGCACTGCATGTTTTCTGTGGCAAGCAGTTTTCTTTTCACTCCACTTTTATTTCCTTTGTTGCTGTCTTGGAGCAGATGTCTAATTCCAGAAGGCTTTCTTAATGCACCTTAAGGCACTGACAAAAGAGAATATGCTTTGCTACTAAACATTCACAAGAGCACAGAATTAAAGTCCCATATTTTCACTTTTTCAGTCCTGCAGGACTCAGACTGATCTTATGTGAAATTTTAAAATTCACAAACTTTTGACCTTGTGCCTACTATGCTGCTGCACATAGAACTTTAGCCCTCTGGCAAAAGGAGATTTTCAAGGATGCTTAGAATTAATTTAAACATCCGCCATTCACTCATTTCATTTAGCAGTATTTGGTGATTTAACAGTATGATTACAGAATTGTTCAAGCTGCTTTTTTTTCCCAAGGTAATGAATATTTGTATTTTTAATCATTCATGCAAGTCTTAAATTTTTAAAAGGTGAATAAATTTTGGTTTATCTGCTTTACTCTAATTGTATTTTAAAAGATTCCATAAACCCAATAATTACGTGCAAAGATTCTTGTTTGTTAGTCTCAAGGGATCGCAAGAAGGTGGAGATATAAAATTAACTTTTCAATAGGACACAGATAAGAGACAGAACTCTTGGTAACCTATGTCACCCACCAAGCAGCAGTGAAATGTCATTCCTTTGTAATAAGTATTTCTCCAGCAACATCAGGTCTTCGTTAACAGTTCTGTGATAAGAAATGACCCTAAGAAGGGCTCTTTGGTTCAGTTCAAGATCCTTTCTAATAACCCACAGCTGTTTGAAGAGCGGTGGGGGTGGAAGTTGCTGGGAGCTGTGCTGAAGGAGCTCAAATGCCATTTCAACTGCCTCCTATGGCTTCTTTGGGGGAACTAGTCTGGTGCATTATTTTAGCCACACTAGTTTGTTCCTGGTTTCTTCTCAGTTCTTGACTGTGTATTTTTTCTGTTACTCACATGAAAGAAAGTCTTCACATGGAAAGAAAGAAGGGAGGTAGGTGCATTCTTTCAAAATGATACAAACACACTGTGAAAAAGATAAGCTTTGCGAAATCCAGTTGTTATCAGTCTTCCTATCTGGGTGACTTCTGAGATAGAACAACTGTTTGACAGACTATTACGCTTTCTTCTTAATTTATATAGAGTATAAAATGAGTGGAATGAGGGCCGCTAGTATGATTCTTAAATCCAATTAAGGATTTAGCTGGAGCATATAATCCTAAAAAAAGAAAGTCACAAGGAGCATACTGAGGCAAAGGTGAGAACAATAAGGTTAAAGATATTATGAATATTTTCAGTTTAATGGAGTTGTTAAAAAGTTGGACTTGGTTATTGCATTATAAAAATATGTTAGGAGGTACACAGTCATTTTTTGATGTAATTTTTATGTGAGAATAAGAGCATGGAGAATATGACTTATCCTAGAAGAACAATATTAAAGACTTGTGGATACACATCACAGTGGAAAAGAAGTGGGTATTTCATATTTCTGTACAGAAGAAAAAGGCATAAATTCTAAGGTAGATTCTTATTCCATTGCATAGTGTTATGTGCTTAACATGATAGTTAATTTCTTTGATCTGTTTCCAAACTGGCTTAAAAAGTCATTGCTCTAAAGAGGCTAGAACTTCTTGTCAGTTTTCAGCTGACACTGTTATGACATAACATGACCGTATTGTTACAAGGACATAACTTCGTTGCATCAGTATTCTCACGTGTGTGGTCTATTTATTGCCAGTTCACCATTGTTTTAAAATAATTTAGCAAACTGATTGTACAGCAAAAAAAGCTGTTCTTTTTTTGATTAAGTTGTTAAACAGTTCATGCAGCAACTTTATGAACAGTTTAAAATCCAGCCTATATTGCAATTGCTGCAAGTTCAGTTAGACTAAAATTTCATATTTATACAAGTTCACACGCTTCAGTTCATACAAGTTATAAGGCCACCAGACAGCATACTCCAGATATGTTTCAGGTTTGCCTCAAAAAAGATCATCAGAAGAATCCACTCACAGCACGGTTCCATGTTGCCAAAGGACAAACTGGGACCAAAAGCAAATTTTTACATTTACTTTAAATCATCATCACAAAGAAACTTGTTTCAAATAGGAGATGGGTGAATATTTTTGCCTGAAATGTTTTTCACCCCAAATTACCAATTTGAGTTGAACAAAGCATTTCCTGAATTCATTTTGATTGTTTTCAGTGAAAAAACAGAACTCCAAAACAATTCCATGTTGAAACATCTTGCTGCAAAATTTAAAAGCAAAGTGCTTCCACTATCAGAACAGCTTTTCTTGTAGGAACTGAATTTCTATGTAAAAATAGATCTATTGTGTTAACTTTTAGAGACCTAAAAATATGAAACAAAGTATTCCATTTAGACATGAGTGAAGTATTTTGCTGTATATAAAATTGAATTTTCAGGTTTTTATTCCAGCTTGTCTTAAAATGAATCTTTTTCCAATTCAGTCAATCAAGCACATATTCAGTTACTCATAGGGCTCTGATTCTAACTGTTTGCAATTGATTCTCATGTTGTTTGGAAGCAAGCGGTAGAAATCAACAGAACAGAATACAATAGAAAGAACAATTATTAAAAGGAAAAGGCAGGTTGGTGTGATGGAGGAAGCAGACTGGAGAATTCTCCCGCCAGCTGATACATCCGCAAATGCTACTGGAGAGCCTGAGAAAAATTGCCTGGTTTATTGAGCAGTCCATTATCTAATTTACAGACGAAACATGGAGAGATGAGTCGTCTATAGAAGAGGAAAGACCAGAACTCAGATTAGTTAACAAATCCCCTTTTTTCCCCCTTGTGCTCTGTTCACAATGTGTAACCCCTCCATGGGCAGATCTCTATCATACAACTCCAGTATTAGGGCAAACAAAAACTCTTTTGGCTATGATACAAGTTAGACTAGTCACCAATATAAATTTGCTTTCAAGCTGATTGAATCTGGAGATGAAACAGCTATATGCAAGCAACAAAGATGTCCCCATGCACCAATTTTGAATGGCAAAGAGTTTGGCTGGTGCAGGGCCAGGAGGAAGGACATGTGGGATTTTTAGGGAGGCTTTTATGAAGAGCAACAGCACCTCCAGCCCCTGAGCAAGCAGTAGTCAGGAAAGATACCATCAAGAGGTGAGGAGTAGCATCTCTTCTTTTTTCCTTCTCCCAGTCCTGCTGGGTTCCCACAAAGACATTTAGCCCAAGTGGTGAAAGAACAAAACATAGCAAACAACTCAGCCTGCCAAGTTGTTGCCATTCTCCCCAGTTAGAGCAAGGTTCACTGTCTCCATAAGGCCTCCTGCCCATTTGAGATTGCTTTGACTTCAGCTACAGCCTGCTGTGATTCTTGCCACCCTGAAATGCTCTTCCCTGGGGGAAAACAGAGACTGGGGCTACCCAGTGTGAGATCACTATTTAGAAAGAAAGGAGTGGAGCAGGGCCAGGACCTAGCTGCTTATGTAGTATTGACTAAGGTAGTGTCAGCATTTATATTTTCCTTAAATTATGACATAAGGAAAAGTCCTTCCATAGCTTATTCAGCTGGAAAAAAGAAGAAACAATAGCATGACATTTCCTAATCAGATATTTTCCCCACTTTTCCAAAAGACAGTGTCCATCTGTTTTAGCATCTGCTCAGTGTAGTTCAAAATCCTCCTAAAAACAACAAATAAGCGAAATGGCTTCATTGCCTTCAAAATGTCAAGATCCTGGGGAAAAAAAAGTTGCATGTGTTGTCATTATTGCTGCAACAAGTGTCTCTGACCCCTGATCTCTCTGCCTGTTTAAATACAGTATGCAATCTCCATTTATTTCAGCAGGTTTGAGAAAGGTACTTGACTCAATATTTTGATGTTTCCAAACACAAATAATTTTTAAAAAGTGCAAAAATTTGCCCTGCTCTAGACTAGTGCTCTGCACTGAGCTTTTGTTGCACTTTCTTTGGAGCCCTTACAGCAATAATGAGGGGGCAGACTATGTCCTCAAAATGAAGTATCACTTATAACATGAAACATTTGATGGAAAACATATTTTTGAATTAATAAATCAATCTGCATAGGTTTTGTTTCCACATATCTCACTATCCAACAGGAGAACATGGGAAGGAGCTGTTCGTGAAAGACTTCTGCTGGCCATCTTTCCGTTTCTCTGAGCGCTCACTGGCAATACCCCATTCTATTCTGTTCTGGCTTCCCCAGACATGTAAAGCAGATGCTTTTGCTCCTGCCTAAAAACCTGAAAACATCAAATTTTCCTGTCATTTGTACTAAGGCTCCCTGGAGGGTACTCTTTGGATCACATTTTTGCCCTCAGGTTTGCTCCTTCGGCAGTTCCAATGATCTAGGACACTTCATAAAAGTAATTTGATATCAATATTCATAAAATAATTCAAGTTGGAAGGGACCTTTGGAGGTCATTTAACASCTCCGCCTCATTAATCAACTCACATACTATGTTCATAAAAGAATTTTATCTCRGTGATCATAACCTGATGGCATATCAGATATATGTCTGCCTGGCACGTGAACACTTCTGCTGAGTGCTACATTTATAAATTCACTTGTTTTTTCATGCACGTTTTAGACTGTTTTGTCAGATTGAATTTATTTGTAAGTTTTAGTTCATTGAATAAATATTCTCTCTTGATATGACGAAAAATAATGCCACAATATTTCAGTTCAGTCAAAAGAAGTAGGAAGGAATACACTGAGAAACAAAATTACTCTGGTTTGGGATGTCTTTTTTCGCAGTTTTGATGATTGCTTGACTCTGTACTGCGTTTTAGAAAGTTTTAAAATTATTGCATCTTATATTCCACAGTCTCCTTCCTATGTGTGGTGACCCTCCCTCCGCCTTGCACATTATTGATTCCAAATGTGATCTTCCAGCTTGTGTTTCTGTCGTTCTGTGTTGTCAGTCTGATATTACCTGCTTGAATGAGGAAGAGTGGTCTAGGCACAGCTTTCCTGAAAGCATCAGCCAGTTTCTGACAGATATTACTAGCATGAGGTAATCTAACTGTAAACTACCAAAAGAACTGGAGGATCTTTACCCTGTGGGAGCCAGATGAGATTCCACATGAACCAGACAAAAATGTCTACAAAAGACTACTTACTCTTAAAACATGTAGCAAATGTATTTCTAATCGGAATAATCCCCACAGCCGTGTTACCCGGGGGTCTCAGACATAAGGAATGAGACACTATTCCATTGGCCTTGTTAACACTGAGGTAACTGCCCATTTTATTGAATGCCAGTGGCCCATGTTTAGCATATAGCAGCAGCAAAGGCTTCAATTTTGCTTCTTTTTTTACCACTGAGCAGAATGCAAGGTCTGCAAGCAAGGAAAAGTTGTTCATGCACGTGTACTGACATCTGCATTAGTAAACAATGAAGTCTGATTTATCCCACCTATTTCTGTTCCTTCCTTCCTTCCTTTATCCCTAGAGTTGTTGCTGGTTCCGATTAGCATTTGTACATTTCCATGAAAATTGGTAGATTTTTAAAAAAAGGGGTTTGGAAATACCAAGAGATGACAACAACCAGTGACTGATACATGAATTGTGTTAACAACGCTGCTATCCTACTGACAAATGTCAGGGTGGATAGCAAAGCAGGGTGAGAAGCATCACAATGCCTTAAGAGAGAGATGGAATACAGTGAAATGAAATATAGATGATGTATGTATCAAAACAAATATATCTAAATGGCTGACCTTATTTATATAAGGAATGACATTTATGTGGCAAAAGCAATGGAATTTAAATTATTATCTTTAAATGGTAGTAATTAAAGAGTATGAGGCTACAGCAGTCTTCTGTAGAAATAGATGGATATATGATAGCATGAGTTAGTGATGGAAAAGCCTCCATTCAGTACATAATTCTCATCAGATTTTCTTTATCTGAAAGCAGTGTTATAGCTTTATCATCAGAGTGACTAAAATTGAATGAATTAAAATGTCATCTGGAATTTAGTCAATCCTTCTATTATTATTCATTCTATCAATGGAATCCTTTACATGACAAGGGGAAAAAAACTGGTTTATATGATAAAATTAGCATGATCAGTGATTTCAACCTGAAATGATTATTGTTTTCAGTAAATGGGTTAAAACATGAGTTGTGTTAAGGCTTCCTACTTACTTATTTTTAGCTATATGGACAGATTCATTGAATCAATGGGATTATACTTGCTTTTGGAAGCAAGTACAAGAGCTGGTCTATACATAGATTTTGGTGAGAAATACAACTAACACAGCTAGAAATTTTAGTGCAGATTTAGTTACAATGATATGAAATACTTATTTACTGTGATAAAATACGTATTCTTCTTTCTCTTTTTGTCTGATAAATTCTGTGGAAGCTGGGCTCCTAATCCAGGTTGCTTTGGAATTATCTTTGTAACTGAATAACGCATTTGGGAGAATAGTCCCTAGAAAAAGGAAATGTATTTTAAAGAATATTTAAGTGATAATATCAAACCAGGAAACTGGATAGCAGCTGAAGTTGTGAATGTAAAATATGTTTCTTATGCAGGTGGCAAAAAGGATGAATCCATATATCAGATATACATATATCATATATACAGATTTTTACAAAAGGTCCCATTTCTGAATATTAGTGAATATAGAGATACTTCCTTTCTTTTTAACACACGTTTGTGACAATAGAAATATGAATAAACTCTCTTTGACAGGTCAAATTCTACAGTCACAGGAACAGTTATATTTATTTCCTGTACACTTTCATTAGTTTTTCCCTAGGAGCACTCTCAAAGCCATTCCTGTGAGTTGCTGAACCAGGCAAAGGGTTTGCATTTAGAGGGGACTTGTAGCAGTGCATGTCCTAGGGGCTGGTTGCCCCCACATGACACTGGCTGTTGTTGAAGCAGGACATAGAGCTCTGTAGGTGCAGTAAGGACAGTGTACTGCTCAGGTGATTGAACTGATGAAGCAGCTCAAAGCTTTCCTTGTTAGGAAAAGCTCCAAGACTGCTTTTAAATTAAACCACTGGTCTCCAACAAGTTTAACTAATCTTGTAACAGGAAGGAAGGAGAAAAGCAGGGAATATGTTTGAATTTTTCTTTTACACTCCTACTAATAATAAGACTAAATCAAGGAAACTACAACAGGCTGGCAGGTTTGTTTATCCTGTAGCACTGCGTACTGTTCTTTATAGCATCTGGGCACTGCTGCTTCTGTATTCCAAGTATGCAATTCTAAATATTCTGTATGAGTTGTTTAAGGAGACCTTATATACAGGAAAAGTATCTGTTAGTGTATTTAAGCCTAAGCATAGATGAAGTATAATGAACAGTCTGTTAAATGTTAATGTAATTTATCCTTTCTTAATTTACAAACATGACATATTGCATGTATTTAGTGTTAATCTGTTTTAGACACTCATTTGTTTTGACCTATGTCCATAATATATTATGTACCTTGAGATATTTATCTTGTCACTTTGAAACAAGATTACAATTAATATGACACACATGAGTTTAAATTAGTACTCCAACTAGAGATGTGTGAGTAATGAATTAGCCACAGTCTTGAACTGTTGGCACACAATTTAAATTGCCTGCCTCTTTCTGATGCATGATCTGGAATCACTAAATATGTACACGGTCTTAAGTCAACATGTTTTTTAGATCAGTGACTGAGCAATACTCTTTAAATACTTTTTTTCTAAGGGAAAATAACAAAAAAAAAAAAAGTTAGTTTGGGCCTGTACAGTCAGATGTCTAAGTGCAAACAATTCTTCCACAGATTTGTTTTGTCACACCACATTTGGTTTGCTATTGTAAGGTCAAGCCTAAAAAGTTAAGTGGTTGCCCATAGGAAGCAGGACTGTAATTGTGATATCATTAGAAATACTGAATTGTGGATAATACTTTATATTTGTACTTGTCACTTGTCTGGTTTTTGACAAGAGGAGGCAGTTTTGATGGGCTTCCCGTGGTCCTTGTGTTTTTTATCCTGTTATCCAATTTTCTGCTGCACTGCTTTCCTTCTGTCACACTGACTGCTAGCCAGTCTTGCCTCCTTTACTGGAAGGGCATACAAAGCTTTTCGCTATAGTGGACAGAAATAAAAGGAGAGGCAATAACAGGGCTGAATTTTGATAAGTACCTTATGTCCCCTGTCCAGGGTAAGTCATACATGAGCTATATATCACCTGAAGGTCTTTCAAATATTATAGAAAAAGTAACATTTGTGGAATATGTGTATATAACCAGATATATACTTTTTAAAATCAAATAAATCCTGAAAAGAGAGAAAACAACCTATGATTTTAAGGGCTATTTGTGGATGACGGGGAAACACTTAACTTTGACCCTGTATTCTCTGAAAAAGTCAGAAGCAAAAAAAACCCAATCAGCCCATAAACCACAATATAAGTCCTAGTATAAAAGTAAGTGAATACTACCCAATAAAACTCTACCCTTTATTCAGGTTATAACATCCAATAGTCTTTGGATATGAATTTCCACTAACTTTCCATTTTTTTGGAACTGGAGTTTGACATGAACAAGATTGAATGTATACAAGGTTTATACTCTGTACATGTTTACATGCTGACTTAATCTGCTTTAGATATGTCTTATGCAAAACTGACTTAGTCTCTGCTAATAGTCATATTTGCTCCTATTCACTGAAAACATGTGTAACCGTTGTGTAGGGGTTGACTTATTGCATGAACCCCTGGCTTTTTGTTATACTTGATGCCAAAATTATTCTTCTGAGTGTTTTAAAACCCCACATCCCATAAACTTAAGGACAAAAGCATAATGCTGTAGGCAAGACATCAAGGCTACGTCTGAACTGGCAAAGCTAGGAGCACTTTGAGCTCCTACACCCAGGTTCATGCTTCATTTGGACTCCATCATGAGGTTAGGAGAAGTTTGTAACAGCCAACCTGCCTCTCACCATGCCCTGGCTTCTTTGGCAGGGACCTGGAAAGCAGAAGAGAGGGGAGCAGCAGAACACAGCCATCAGGTTCCCAGTCTGTACAATCAGGAGCCTGGGGCAGTTGGTGTCCTTGGGGTTGTGTGCCATCTAGACATGGCTCAGGAGAGCTATATCTCATTCCAGATGTGCCTAGTAGCCTGCTCTAGGTCTTCAAACAGCTCCCAGCTACTTCGTTTCCCTGCCTCCTTTTTGCATAGCTGAGGTAGAAATGCTCTTGCTAACAGCTGTTATTTTGTCATATGCCATAGACTGCCAATAACATTGCTCTGGGCATTGCTGAGAAAGAAGACATTAAACGGAAAAAAATTGTTCTGTAAGCTATCAGAGACATAGCTGCATTACTGAAAGAAAGTACATCTAATGTGGTCCCATCATCATTGATAAGTATTAAGAGAACACCTCTCTTTATTTGTTAAAATATATTTTTGGCACAGGGAATTTTTGGCTTACATAGAAGATTTTTTGTGTATCTTATCTATTATTCTTCTTGCTAGACTCAATACCAACATCTACTATAAAGGAAGAAATAGTTGCCCTGAATATCTGGGAAAATTTTATAATGCTTTTTTTGGGGAATGAGGCAGTCTCCCAAAGAAGCATCTGAATCCTTGTTAGTCTCTTTGAAAACTATTTTGAATAATGTAATAAGTCATGAGATTATAGATAAAAACCCTACTTTAGTCATGGGTTGGGCTATGATTTAGTAGATCTCTTTTTTATAACTATTTTTAAGAGGGTTTTTTATATGCCATATGGGGTGTAGGATGTAGTTGAAACAGATTGGTGTTCATTAATCAGTAATTCATACTTCATACAGAGCAGAATTAGTGTTGAAAGTAATGAATTCTCTAACATTCTTGGTCAGGGACAGCAAGCATTTACAAGCATAATGATTGCTGTCCTTACAGGGCTTCTTCCACAGCCACCTCCTTCGTTCCCACAGTACAGTGAAAGTACGCAGTTTGGAAATGAGTGGTTGCAAGAGTCAACATTCACACTGGTTTATTAAGAGGAAAAGAAGTGATACAGCCATGAACTGAGAATAGCTAGTCACACCCTAAGCAAGTCTGGGATGAGAACACAGGAGTTACATGACATCATAAGAAACCTGGTCACATAAAAGAAACTTAAAGGTATTACCAAGCTTTGAAAAGTCAAGAAAAAGGAAATCAGATCAGTCTAATGCTTGAAGGTTTGGTAGGTCAGAGAGGAAGAAACATTTCTGTAAAGAAATATATAGGATTTTTATTGTATACTGTAACTAGCTTTAAAACGCACTACCCGATCCATTAGCAGGATATTTATACATATTTTTGCCTTGTTTTATTTTATACTACCAATGAACTTAAGAAATCTTGCTTTTCACTAGACCACTTCAGTCTTAGCTAGGTAGCTACCATGCCTAGGATCACAGTCAGCAGAGCATGCACTAAGGAGTCCTCTGTAAGGTATGAAAGGTGCCCAGGAAGTGCCTTCAGGCAAAAAAAAAAGTCTCTGAATTCTTAATTACTTATGTGACTTTCTCCTGTATTGGTTTTATCCTTTTATCCTTACATATAATCTGGCACCAGTTTATTGATCTGTTTGTAGTGGTACATATCTCTTCTACTTTTATTCTGTTCTCTCTTACATACTTACGTGTGTTTTTTCTCATGAGAAACTAGGACATCCTTTTTTTTTTTTTTTTTTGTACTCCAGGCATACATTCGTGTGTGTGCTTGTGCTAATGTGTGTTCTTGGGTTCAGGTAGAGTGTCACAAATCCTAAAATCATTGAAAAAGCTGAAGAAGCTGAACTTATGCCCAAATAGGTGCTCTTGTCCTTAGTGTGCTGCAGAATAGGTATGCATCTGTGCACCTCAAAGAGCTCTTTTAAATTTTTAGATTCAAGTACAGGCTAGATGGATATAAATCAAAATGCAGGCAACACAAAGACCTGTTCCGTTCAAAAGCTTACCTACATTAAGATTGTGCTTTTCTGTTTTAATGTTTCTTGTTTTCAGGTAGCTTTTATAGGCCCCCGTGGTTTAGTGCTGGTAAGTCAAACGTGACTGTGATGCATATCTGAACTTCTGGATTCTCATTCATACTGAAACTCCAGATGTCTTGTGGTTTTTGTGTAACAGTAAAATGATGCAAGGCACTTAATGTTGTCGCAGCTCACCTGTGATGTAAGGCAAAATGTTACATACTTGGATTTGAACAACCCATTTCAGAAAGAATCAGGCCTTTTTTTTGACCCAGTGACTCTGGTCTGGTAATTTCAGTAGCTTTATAACTGCATGCTCTCTGGACTTAACCATAGAAATAAGGTTTGAAGTTTCCTTAGGAGTAAATGATTGCAAGAGACAATTCCTCTTCTAAGCAACAATTAGAGCATTAGCTGAACAAAGAGCTTCATCTGGCAATTAGTATTCCTGTGGTGAACAGGGAGAGAATTAGTGAGAGATACAAGAGGCTCACGCTGCAAGAGCTGAAGCAAAAGGCTCGGTTGCAAGCTTTCTGATGCTCCAATGCCTTTTCTCCTCCCAGTTTGAGAATCTTTTGCATTTATTTAGCACAATAGGTTAATGCTCTTGTGTCGAAAGAATACATTATGGCTCAAACATTCATCTCTGCTTCAAAAGATAGGCAACAGCTACTGGAAACAGCAGGGCTCTCTGCTGTGTTTTTAGTCCTGAGGCTGATCAATAAACTCTGGTGACACAAGGGAGGAAGGGGTAACACACTCACACACTGCTCAGCCCCAGGAATGCAGAAAGGATGAATAGAAAGCTAAATGTTTCTTTAAGGAATGAGACCCAAGCACAGATGGCACTCTGTATTCATGGAAGGCTCCCACATGGTGCAAAGAATTAGAGCCTGCAGGGCCTCATAATAATAATGGAATCACCTATACGCAAAATCTTCAGCCTGATTTACTCTTAGCTACATTGCTGTAAGATAGTAGGAGTAAAGGTATTAAAGTCATTGGATTAATGCGGTGTAACGCTGTCCTTAGAGCTGAACCTCACGCCCACTGTGTAAAGTGCTTATCCAAAGGGCTTGTAGTGACTGCGTCATGAATAAACCAGGCAAGAAACCTAAAACTCTGTCTTTAACCACCATGAGTCAGATCATGGATACTATCTGGGGCCATGATACTCCCGTCGAGGTGGAAACAACCCAGAAATCCAGCTTAATGGAGCATCTGGGGATTTCACGGGGATGGGAGTTAGGTCTTGTATTAGCCATTTCTAAAGCACCATCTTTATAGTTCTTTAGCTCAGAAGTAGTGTGAAGTCAGGAGAAAGAAAAAAAGCCTGGTCTTTCTGTCTAGTAATCATCAGATGCCTAAAGCTCCCTTAAGAGAAAAATACACTACTGTCAAGCTCAGCCTTCTAAGTTGCAAGTCAGAAGAATAAATTCCCAGATGTTCCAGAATTTCAGATGTCCTGGAACAGATTAAAACATTGCTGCTGAAGGAACTTGGCCAATTCCAGGAATCTGCACCTTAAATGGAAACAAGCAGAATTTATCTGCTGGACATTTGTAGTGGATATGAATAATGTATGCCACTTAGAGACAAATATTTGTATTAGTTTCAGCCAATTAAATCTTTCCACAGTTTCTATATCACTAAATTCACTTGGGCTACTTAGATCAGTGCTAAAACAGATGTAAGAAGAAAATAAAATGATCTCTTGATTTTGATTCAATACAAAGGCTTGCAGTTTAGTTGTGTCTTTCATGTCCTCTAGTAGATCACTCAACAAATAATGTCATTTCTTCAGAATTTAGGTGCTGGGGGTGTGTTAGTTCTGAATTCTCCCTAGTAATGGGAAAAAACAGTTATGTCAGTATCATGTTTGCTGATTGCATTAAAATGAACTTGTATTTGAATTTCTGACCCTGCAGAACTTCTTCTGTTAAAAGGACAGAATGGTGAAGTTAAAGCAATCTGGGGAGACAAAACCTCTTCATCTAACTGCTGAACACCCATATCTGGCAGATTGCACTGGAGGCAGCAGACTGGGGAGAAGAGAGATGTGACTGTGTCTCTAGCCCACACAGGCCCTAGGAGTTTTATATGTTCCTGCCTGAGGAATCTTCCTTTCCTGAGTTTTTACTGAGGAAAAGGCAGATGGAAGGGGACTCTATTCATCCCACATCCTTCATGTCTTCCAATCTCAATCTCCTCAACCACGAGTGAATTGTTGTGTTGTGGTTTTCTGCTAAAGGGGGCCCTCCGCTCTGGGATGCCCCTTGGGCTGTGCTCTGTCAGGCTCTGGACCAGGGAGGGCTTTCAGGAGTCATGACTTGGTGTAAATCCACCAGGACTGGACCTCGAATTCCTGGTAGAAAGGGTTGCTGGTGAGGTACTATCTGTGAGAAATACTTTGTTTTGAAAAAGAACTGACTTTGGAGGGAAAGAAGCATCATCAGACGAGAGTCAGGGCCCACCATAAATCTTGTCCGGGTATGTTTTGAACATTTGAAGTTGGGATAAAATTAAAGACTGAGGAAGAAGAGAGGATTGTTATGTGAATAGCAATGGGATTGTTGCAATTTATGAATAACAGCGTGTGTTTTAATTACCGTGTCAAATGGAGGCACTCTGTTAGTGTTACCTCTGTACAGCTCCAGAGCATCGTATCTGCAAGCTTTCTTCCTGCCTGGCCATATATCAGCCCTTCGAAAACTGCCCTCCCAGACCAAGGACACCTCTTGCAGCCTAGCGAGGCAGCCTGCAGAGTCCCTCTGTGCCACTACTAATGGCAGCTGTTGCTGCTAGGAAGGACACTTAAGTATAATACATTACTTACCAGACAGATTTTCCACAGGTGCTACAGTTTCCTAGGTGGATGCTAGGTTGTTCATTTGATGGAAACACATCCAAGAGCAATGTGAAGTGTAAGAGGTCAGGCTGGTCTTAGGCATATAGCTTAAATACCTGGTCTAAGATACTTGAGTGAGGGTAGATTAAGCATTGCTGAATTTGGAGATCATAGAAGTGATGATCTTACAAATATACATGCTTATTAGGCGTTATAGAGCCAGCACATAAACTAAGTTGGAGTAATTAAATAAGAGGAAGGCGAAGGGGTGAAAGAAAACACCATCTGCTAACTCTCGATCCGTCACTTATAAGCAAACTGGAATATAATGAAGGCCATTGCATTCTGATCATGAATAGATCCTTCTGCTTGGCTTGTGTTATTTTTCCTCAAAAATAGTGCATATGTTTTGTAACAGTTTGGTAAACACATGAAAAAGGGAAGAAAAAGAAAGCTAAAAATCTCTGCTGA
Source organism: Phoebastria nigripes (assembly GCA_035582835.1). Taxonomy (NCBI): domain Eukaryota; kingdom Metazoa; phylum Chordata; class Aves; order Procellariiformes; family Diomedeidae; genus Phoebastria; species Phoebastria nigripes. The sequence goes on along the minus strand of JAYKAV010000445.1, from coordinate 3,795,082 downwards.
ACTGTATGAAAGGCAGCAATTTGGATGCTTCATAATATTTTTTAATATTTATTTTTATCTATTTATTTCACAGACACTCTTAATAACATTTACAATATCAATAGTTTGATTTGCAAGCTAAGAGCTTGATTATGCACTGTCAGCAGTTTCACATTGTCATAAGATCATTGTATTTGACAGAGTGAATCCAGATCAACACTAATTCATGACCTTCCATTCTCAGCTATTCATAGCCATTAACTGATACACTGATTTTATTAGCTGGCTGCTAAATGTAGGGTATTCATGGAATCTCCTCTAGGGTTGAAATAGCAATTGTTTTTTAAGTCTGTGCATTTTCCAACATGAATGATGACTTTCTAAGCTATTAATACAGAAGAGTGACATAAAACAGCATACCCACCTGTCGTGTCAACTACCAGCAGCCAATAACATATGTTAACATAAGGCCAATGTTCTTTTAATTAATACTTATAAAATGAAAAAAATTAATTAATACTTTGATTAGATACAAATAATTCAATTATTGCAAAAGGTAAAATTCATTGCAGCATTGGCATGGGCATTCAAATCCTACTCGTGAAACACTTAAGCAGATGAATGACTTTATATGAGAAGGAACATGCCACAATACATGGGACAATGTATGTAAGATACTCTTGTGCTTAAGTGGGGTTTTTTTTGAAAGAGATTATATTGAGACATGCAATTACTGATATAGTCTTTTAAGGACACTTTCAACTGCACCTGTGGTAAAGATTCTGTCCTAGGGAGGTTAGTTCAGCTTCATTATGAAATCAGGGAAGAATCCTGGGAATCTCTGCAGAGGTTGTGAGGTTGGTTGTTTGTAATAATATTTAAAATTCAGTGTCCCTGAAAATTTCATTTGAATGGAATTTAAAAAAAAAAACAACAAGACAGCTCATCACTAGATCATTTAGAATGAAAATACTGTATGCCATTTTCACTTTTGGAAGTTGATTTTGCTCTCCACTTCAGCTAGTACTGTGCCGCCTTCTGACATTGCCAGAATATGGCATGATGAATAACAGTGTGGGATCAGTGTCAGATTCCTTATTTTTTCTTTGGCTTTGGAGTTACCAGCAATCAAGTCCTTGGACTTACGAAGTCAATGGAAGCACACCTTTGCAGGGAAGGCAGACTGCTTCACCTGTGGAAGGTGCAACTACACCTGCTAATGCAATGGGACTGTATGGTATGCAGCTGACAAACTGCAGCTAAAACACTTCTGGGGAAAATACACAGTCCACACCCAAAATGCATATTTTTTCCTGCCCAGAACTTCTTGAGGAAAGGCAGTGTGTTGCTTGAAAGCAGCGCTAAGCAAAATAAACCCAAGAGGACATCCATTTTGTTTTAAAATCATGTTCCTGATGATATGCCATTAATTTTCTTTTCTTTGGTTACAGCAATGAAGCAAGACGTGTTTCAGTGTACAAAAGGAAACATGGTGCATTTACACCAGGCATTAATTAGGACTTTGAAGTACTTGAAACACTTGACTTGATTTTAAGAAGAATTTATATGATAACTCCTATGTTTTGCTGCTTTCAAGCGCTCTTCTTTTGGCCTAATTTCAGCTGATGACCTTTAACTGTGAAAAGCAAACTTAGGAGACACAGATGCAATTGTGCTTGAGATGTGCTATTAATGTTCTCTACAGAGTCAGCATGTTTGCATCTTTGCCAGCTCTTAGCATGCTTTTAAAGTTATGCTCCCAGAGATTACAAAATCATTTCAGTGCATTTCAAATTGGTTTTAAGGCTGCTCAGGCTGGAGGATTAAAGCACAATGCTTGGGTTCATGATATTTCAGCCCAGCAAACCAGGACAGCTCAAGCTCACACATGAATCAGAAGCATACATGCCTCTCTGGGTACTCGTGTAAGATTTGAGGACTCTGAAACAGAGAAAAGAAAAAGTCCATCCAGATTGCTTAAAGGAATTTCTTTCTCTAGCAGCTAATTCTTGTTACTGAGGCAAAGTGAATTGCTCCCTCTACATTGATGGTAACCAAGCTATTACCGGATAAAATTTTCCCAGTGGGGCTCCCTGAGGACCCTTCCCATAGCACCATTCTTATTTGCCTTGCAACTTCCACAAAAATAAACAAAAAACACTATGGGGCTCTTTAAATGTGAGTCTTGGGGATCTGCTTTCTAATCTCTACAGTACAGTAGGGGAATGTCAGAGCTACATAATGATAAATGTGTAGGGGCTGAGTTTCTCTCAGTTTAACATAAAACTGCTTTTACCCTTGTATTTAACTTGTATCACACAGTCATCAGCGAAAAGTGGGTGCTGTGGAAGAATTATGTGGGAGCAACTTCCACAGCTAAACTCTTGATTATCTTACAACTTAACACAGAAAAGGTATCATTGCTGTGATTTTATTGTCTCACTGGAGTTCTTTTGGCTTAGCTGAATGCTACGATGAACTCCGTCTTGCAAAATAACCCCCTGCTTGCCTATTTGACATCCAGAAACTTGAAGAGGTTAGTTGTCTAATGTCATAGTCAATTACTTTCTAAAAGACAATTTTACCAGTTGGCACCCAGCTAACTGACCGTAGGTGCCCTCTCCTTGGAGGCAGTTGCCCTAGGTCAGCTCTGAAGCTCATGCTGGGGACCGTATGCACCATATCTGTTAGAAATAAATAGGTGACATCTCCATGTAAGAAATAATCTGATTTACCCTCTGGTTTGCTTATGCTGATTTATATAAAGGCAGTGATAGGAGGTTTGTAGCTGCCCCTTATTTCATCACTAAACTCCTGTCGTGATCCCATTCCTATTAAAAATTGAAAAGGGGGGAAAAAGTGTATTTTAGCATCATGAAACACACCATTCCTTGCCTGTCATTTCAAAGGAGAGTAACCATGGTCCCTGTCACACATTGTTTATGGGGACAAAAGGAGAGGAGTGTTTCAGCATAGTCAGCCAGGCTGCTATGGTGAGAGTAAAAAGCTGCCTTTCTCTTAATATTCAAAAGTCCAAGAATGTTATAGCAGCTAAAAAGGGATGTATTGGCTGGGTGTGGTTTAACAGAACAGGGAGAGGAGGCAGGAACATGATGTAGACCAGTAAATGTGAGACTCCCAGATAAAAAAAAAAAAAAGTGTTCTTTCCGAGGAATGTAGGTGCCACTGTTCCTGGTTTTAACAGAAATGCACAAGGGACTTCACAGCCATGTATTCTTTCATTAACAGCATTGGCCTAAATACCAGTCAACACTGAGCTTATTTTGCATTTATTGACGGTTTCTGTGTTTTACAGTGAAGAAATTATGTGCTGGAAGCCCTTGTGGTGCTTCTGAGAAAAATGTATTAAAAATCTGCCACCAAGTTAAAGGAAGGCCTGGGATAATGTTTCGATGTTTTGCTTCTATACGTGTCCCTGCCCTCCCCTAATTTGGTGCCTTTGCATTAGACCCTGTTTGGTCTCCTTTGCGTTAGCATCTAGGCTCCTTTATATGAAATCAATCTTGTTGTAAAAAGAAAACAATTTTTAGCTTCTGTCCAAAAAAAGAATTATGAAATATTGTTTGAAGAGCAACTATTGCTACTTGTGGAAAAACACAGAAAAACACAGCACTTCTTTCCTTACTTCTAGGATAATGGTATGGACTATTCAGGCTTTATGATATTTAGATAGGGTGAGAAACATTAACATTAATCAACATTTCTCTGGTATATAATAGATGTAGTGGTTAGCAATGGGCACTCACATAAATTTGCTGGCAGGAAATCGTCCTGTGCCAATGCTAGTACAGCCCCTACACAGTCCAAGACCAAATCCTGAGCTTTCTTTCTAACATTTAAAAATGGTYACACAGGTACATTTGGAAAGATAAAATCCAAGTAGTGTTTTAAACATGAATAAGTCAACCACATCAATCCCTCTCTACTCAGTTTAAAATCACTTATTCTGAATGAAAGTATTCACACATTGGGATTTAAGGTAACATAACTAACTGACTTCAAATTCCACCTTTAACTGCTTCAGATGAATCTTTTTGTGTGAAAACAAGCCCTGAATTATAACTGATACATGCAAGGCTGCCCTTTGACTTACTTGGCTGTTTGCCTGAAAGCCTGGGGGCAGATGAAAACATGTTAAAATAAATGAGTTAAAAAGAATACCTGCTTATTATTAGAAATACATAGGATTTACTCCCCGTGGTATTACAGGTACAAGTTTACCACCACTGTATTGATGCTCTAATGCTTTGTGTCATTTATTGTTTTTTAAATAGAATTTGCTTTTTAAAATTACTTTGGCTATCTGTCTAAAAGTAATGCACTTAAATATCAGAAGAGAATATTTCCAGAAAGCATGCACTGCTATTTAATTATTCTTTTGTATCTCTAAGACATGATCATTTTACAAGCCAACTTCATCTCCAATAAGCTTACAGAGAAATGGGAGAATTCACTGAAAATAGCAACACTATTCAGTGTTGCATGAGACCATGGTTGAACAGGGTGACCTGCTGTGATCTCTAAACTCAGCGGAATGGGAACTCTTAAAAGGATACATAACCAAAGCCTGAGCTTGTATTTAATTAACAGTTCATGAAGTCTGGGAACTTTTTGAAATACATTATTATTTAATTAATGCTTTGTATGGTAAGGATGTTCATTTTAATGAAAAAGAATGATAATAAAGCATTTGGTTTAAAAAACAACGAACTAGCTGAATAGAGTTTACATTGCTTTACTCGTAGCTTGCACATATTATTAGAAGTAGCTACATTGGGTTCAGATTCAGTATCTGCAACATTTTGAGAGACATTGAAGTACATTCAAGTACCTTATGCCTTAAGAAACCAGGAAGCTGATTTTAAGAATTCCTCTTCATATCATTCATAATTTTAATATGCCCTAACACACTGTAGAGTTCCTCTTTTATAAAAACTCCCACATAGTCACACAGGAAAAAGATTCAGTCATGCATAGCAAAAAAACCAGTCTGCACTCTTTGGTGGCATACAGAATTACACCTCTCCTTAGTAGAACTGTATCTATCTTAGGCAATATTTCTGAAGGAGCTTTGTGATATCATTAAAACAATAGTGAAATTTAGAATTATATTTCAAATGTCAGTGTGTTTTCTTCTATCTGGTAAAACATTAAATCAAGTGTGAAATAGTTGTACAAGAAAAAGCTGTGATCTCACTGCTGATGTCAAGAGTCAGTTCCCTGTTGATGTTCTCCGCATCTTTGCTTTATAATAACAAAAGAGGAAAAGGTACACCTTCTGTAACAACTAGTATTTACTATCATCATTTTTTGTAGGAAATTGAGATTAAATGGTGAAAGTCATTATTAAAATCACATTTCAAAAAAAAAAAAAGGATTTTAAAGTAAGTATATATTCCTATGATCAGGGACAAATTTTAGAAGATAAGAAGAAATATCTGTAAAGTTATTTGACTCAGATATTAAACGCTCCAGTTCTTTGTTAGTTTATTGTTCAAATTTGAAGTGCCATTGTATGTGTTAATAATGCATAAAAATTGACTGATTCTTTTTTTCTAAGTGGACCCAGAGATTGTCATCTGTAACACGTTACTCAGTGTGACATAAGCTCCAAGAGCAGGTTTGCTATTCTCACCCAAACCAAGAACTACAGGGCCTCAGCTGAGCTCTTCTAGATAGTTTCCCTTAGGTTTAGCAAACTTTTAATCAGATCCTTGGATCAGAACATTATGGTAATAGTCACCATCTGCCTTCTCAAAAGAAGAAATGGATTATATGAAGTGAGTTTGGATGTGCACTGTTTCTCAGTGGATCTCTGCAGTTTATGAAAGCTCAAGAGTTCAAACTGCAAATTCTAAGGACCTTCCCAGGGTTCAGATGGTTAAGATTTATTTGTAATAGAGGAACTTCAAGGGATACCAGCTAAAACATGTTTTTTCTGTTTATTTTTGTTTTGTCTTTCACCTTCCCAAGTATCAGATTATATCATGGAAATTAGAGAGAAGCATTTTCCCTGCATTATCCACTTGTACTTGGTCTTTACTTTGGTTCAGCTGTTTCCCTTCTTTATAGTTAAATGTTTCCTCTGGTTTTTTTAACTGTTTTTTCCACAGCAACAAAGGCAGCAAAGAACTTTAAAAACAGAGCAAGATCTGATTGACACAAAACCCCAGAAGGTTTATAAATTGTTAACAGTATTCCAAACAAACACCTAAAAAAACCCCTCCTGAAGCCCCTAGTCTCGCTTCTTACAAGTGCAAATACAAAGTGTTGACTTTGGTGGCAGTTTATCAAGCATACTGACTGCAGCAAAGTTTACCTCATTGGTAAAGGGATAGGCAGACATGATTAAAAGGGCTTTTCCAGGGTGAAAATAAAGAAATAAATTCCATGAAGATACAGAGAAAAATACTTCAACAAATACGCTACCAAAAACCTCATGTCTGACTGGGGATTTCAAAATGTCAAACATTTTGAAATCATTCAAACATATGAATTACAAAATCATATAATGTAATTTGCATCATTTTATAAGCAGTGTGAAGGATGCAACACATTTACTGGTCAGAATATTTACTTCTCCCAGACCACCTGCAGGTGCAGTTTCCGGATACTTCACTTTAAGGCACCCTGTGCACATCTGCTGCATTTTGTGTTCTTTTCTTCTTTGGCCTGGGAAGCGACTGTTCTGGTCACTGGAAATTTTCCTGAATAAAAGATGCCTCATTTACATTTAATGGCATCATGTCACCAAAATCAGATTTAATCTCTGTTTTTTCATAAGTTTTAGGTTCACCCGTCTTGAAAAATGTTGTAATGTTAATGGCAGACACGTATTTTGGCTACTGTTCTTAAAATGTCCTTGCTGTGCATGAAATTTCAGTAAAACTGTCTTTACAATATGTTTTTGGTGAAAAAAAATCACATGTATATAAAAATATACAATACATAATTTCAATTGTAAGCACTGCCAAAGCACAGAGAAGAGGAGCACATTTTGGCCTGGGCAAAAGTCACAGGGTGACTATTTCTGTTAAACAAGTCTGTAAGCAATCATTGAAGTCAGTTGGTAGCTGTATGAACAGTTTAAATTTATCCATAACAGAAATTCATAATGTCTCCTTGACAAAAATAAAAGAATATGTTTAACATCAATACATAACCATGTTTGCATTCATATGAATGAGACTTTCCTTGTTTCCCTCAGCAGAAGCAGAAACAGACTAGATACTTTAAATTTCTTCAATCAAAATATATAAACAAGAAATGTTAAAATTATTCTAGGAGGTGAATCCAGTAAAAAAAAAAAAAAAAAAGTAATCAAGAAAATTTTAAATTAGGCCCCTGCTAAAAATAGACCCCTGGGAGAAAAAAGTCAACTAAACATCCTTTTTTCCCAGTGACCCCCAGCAGGACTTCTGTCAATATCCTTGTTGGACATAACTTACTATATGGGAACTTGCCCAGGAGATATCTATTATTTCTGTGATGACTATAAAAAAACTTGTGAATGTTTCTGAAAACATCCTACTTCAAGTCAATAATAAAATTATTATTTTGTGAACTTTTGTTTGTTATCAGCTGAATGCTGTGAGCTCCTTTCTGAATATAGCTCAGAGTGAGAGTGCTGAATAAAGGAATATTCTTTGATCAAACTGCTATTTTCTCTTTTCTCTATTTCATATTTTAATCTTCTGTATGTATGAGAAAACTTCTCTGTGGCATATAGCTAACTCTAGTCTTAAAATACAGAAGATAATAGTCATTGATCAGTCACACTGATATATGAATAGAAGCAAATATGAAAGGTAAAAACACGTGTCAAACAGAAAGCAGTGAGAAGAAAACATGGCAATAAATATTATTTCATGAAATCTGCCTGCTTCTTCAGGAAATGCTTTTACTCTGGGTACCAGGGAAGACTGGACAGGGCAAAGCCTTTTGGAGCAGCGTGGCCTTTTAATATAACTGCTGGAATAAATGCATAAAAATTATAATTAATAGTCCAATTTGAAGGGCTACAGAGACTTCTGAGTTTTTTCCAATTATTATCACAACATTTACTGGTTGTTTACATTTTTCTTTCAAGTATCTATTTATGCATATTAAAGATGTAAACTCATGGCCTATACTTCTTTGTACCTTCATTTGTCCTGTTTTGCAGTACTTATCTACAGTACATGGGATAAAGGCAGTCAGGCACTGGGGAAAACAGAGATTTGATGAGTTCATTCTGTAGTATTCAATCAGAAGATGGGAAATTGCATCTTGTGTCCTTTTATTCATTTAATCCCTGTAAAATTCAGTTCCATACTCAGTGGAGTATTTTGTTTGTGTTTTCTATAGGACCCTGTGGGAGGATCTATCCATCATCCAAACCCATGTACAACACATAACCTGAATAAACACAAGTTGAATTCACCAGAAGCTTTGCCAGCAATACAATAAAATATAATGACACTTCTTCACATACAGTTGCCATGTCCTATGTGTTTTGCCCTTATAATTTACCTTCTGGGGAAAGAAATATGTGATAAACCTGTTGCAGGTGGTAATAAATTAGTAAATGCAAAACCGATTCAGAATGGCTGTGTCCACCCATCTCTAGCACAGATGTTCTGCAAAAGATTTAGAGACTGTTTTGCAGGCACTCAGCCTCTGAGATGAATTAGTTGCATGCTTACACGGAAAATGGAAACAGTCATTTTTTGCATGTGCTCCCTTGATTTTTTGCTTTTTCCTTCCTCCGCACTCCTCCCACACAGAGCCTCTCCCATGCACAGCATGTCCATGTGCATAGAGTTTTTAATCTGCAGCACAATATTGCTTCTGATGCATGATTATTTTCCTTTAAAGCATCTTGTAGTATCTTTACTGGGACTTCCAATAATTTCAGTAATTGTACTCACTAAGTCATCAGAAAGTACTTACTAATTTTTCTAAGGACTGTTACTAGATTAGAGAGGCATAATTTTTGTGGTCTGAAGGGCTGGTTTGGTCTATCAGGTTATACTTATCCTATCATAACTAGGATTTTGGGCACAGGTAAGGATCACAGGTCTATTATCATACTTAACACCCAATGCTTAACTCCTTTGCTTAAGGAGGACCTATGTTAGTATGATTTTTGAGAACGGTAGCTATTTTAGAGATGATGCCACATAGCCTTGTCAATCTTACTAGTGTTTACTACAGAATTCTTTTCCTTGGCACTGGCCTTTAATCTCAGAAATCTCATTTAGAATTCAAACAGACTGAAAAAGGTCTGTCTGGGCTCTCCTATGACAGCTGAAAAAGGTTATATGTAATGTACTCAGATAGGTTCAGCAAAGCTGTCCCTCTCTAAATTCAAATAATTAATCTTTTCCAGATTGGCAGTAATTCAATATTGAGTACATAGAAGCTCAAGCTTTGATATTCATGTGGCTCCTCAGCACTTCAGGATAATATAGTACTAGGTTAAGGAGCATTGAAGACAAATATTTCAGTCCTTGCAGTGTCATTTCCCTCAGTTGTCATATCTTTAAACTAAAAATATAACGGTGACAGATAATGCTTATTAACTTGATGACAAACTTGCCTCACAATGCCAATGGCATTTCTATTAATGGCAGACAGCAATCTTGCTGATCAAATGAATAAAGGCTACATTTAAAACCTAACAATATGCAGCCAAGGCAATCTGGCTTTGACCACAGCCACTGAGAATTTGGAGGCCCTGTGAGTAGCTTTTTCTATCTGTTCTCGGAGGGCATTGTACCGTAGAGCAATAACAGACTAAAAAAACTCAGAAACTCATAAGGAGGCTAATCCTATTTTACTGTGTGATGCAGTTATAAATTAAGGCCCAGATCTGTGGAGGTATAGAGGTGCTTTAAGTGCGTTCTACCTCCATTTCAGCATTTAGACCTTCACTGAGAGAAATGGGAGTTTTCAAGCAACTTCGTGGCTGTGTACTAACTTCCCTAAGTGCAGCATCAAGTCCAATGTTACCAATGTATTCATTAGACATGATTTTAAAACACCTCAATAATTGTTGTGATTGAGCTACATACCTTTAATGACAGAAGCATCAAGAACAAATAACTAACATAAAACGAACTGAAAGTAAATACATTACTTCCTGGTCTGATGATGTAAAACCCCCATAGCTCACAACAGATTTACAAAGGGGCCAACAAAACCTGTAAATGCAAATTTTGCTCTTGTAAGACCTCCCAGTGTAAGCGCACACAATGGCCCCAAACCCTGCTGCTTGATTTGCAATTGTTAATACTCCACAGTCTGAGAACCACAGCTCTAGAACATCCCAAAAGGTTTACCATGACACCTGGGAGTCACAAACAAAAAAAAAGCACACTTGCTTTGGGGACAGAGAAATCTTTTCTAGATCTGGGTCTGCATGTTCTCTGCTTCCCAGAGCACCAGTACAGCTCTATATGGATGCAATCTGTCATACCTGTAGGCGCAGAACAGTCTCTCTATTGGTTTATTTTGTCTTTTGCAGCTCAAGTGCTATTCCCTTACACAACAGAGCTAGCTAACTCATGCCAAACTGGGAGGAAGAAAACTTCAGTTCACAGTTGAGCCAATTCACCAACTGCCATAGAAAGGATTTTGTTTGTACCTCAGTTTTTAGTAGCATGACATACTGTGATAGTCCATGAGGACTGGTATTTATTGAGCTGTGTCCTGATAAATGTCACCTCTGCTTGACAGGCATCATGAGTAATGAATGTACCCGATGCATTATACTTCACTGTGTGCACTCCTGGATGCTTGATAGTGAAGGAAACCTGACTCCTCATTTCACATCAGCTATAGGAATGCCTGGGATTCACTCTTTCATTTGGATGAACACATAGACTATCTATCTAAACTGTCTTTTAAAATGGCGAGTGACAGAGAATATATCACAGTCCTTGGATAACTGCCATTGCCGATAACAACACAGGTTTTATTCTCGTCCAGGCTGTTCTAGCTTTAGTGTCAGCTATCCGAATTTGTTACCTCCTACCTGATACTTGCCTATAGCACACTGACGGCATGTACAGATGTGAACTGGTACTTGCAAGTAAGAAATTCCTACATGTTTCCTCTTGCTTAATACTTTCCTACTCTGCTGTATCTGACAAATGTTGTCATATACCCATTCACTTTTATTTAAGCAATCATATCTACAATCAGGTTTAAGGCACTAACACCTTTTTCTATGCTGGAATGGTCTGTAAAGTCAAAGGGAGCCCAATTCTAAGCAAACCTCCGATTTCACAATCATTATGGTGGTGACTACCCATGGTGCATCCTCACAGTCAGAAAGTTGAAGGGAGCAGCTTCCAGTATAGTGACATTTCTGAGGTACAGCTGACAGAGACAAGCATATAAAAAGTAACTGGCCATGGCTTGCAGCTTCTGCTGAGTTGTGAAGGCAGTGGGAGCTGAGAGCCTTCGCCTCTCAGAGAAAAGATTACTTTTTTGTGTGCTGTAGGAGTGGGAACCAAACTGCTCTCATGCCCTGAGCACCAAAATGTCTTGCCCTATGTGATATAGTATACTGATGCTAAAGTTGCACATAATTTAATGCAGCAGACAGCTACAGATTCACAGCTGAACAGACCTGCAAAGAATCATATTTTTGTGCACAGAGGAAACTGTATGATATGAATATGATCTGACACAACTGAAAAAACCTGACAGTATGTATCAAGCTAATCATGCAGAGAGCAAATATGGGCAGTTTTCAGAAAACAGGTTTTTGTCGTTTAGTTATTTTCCAAAATACTGCATAAAAGCCTATGTTTTTGACCTTTTGCCCAGTTCACTGAAAGTGATGGAAAAATCTTCTTTGATTTCATGGGTTGTTGGATCAGGCCCAGAGATTGCAGTAGTGTAGCAATTTAGTCTGAAGGGCACTGTCAAAACCATGCAGAGGCAGAGAGTTAGGGTAGGTGGAGAGATTCAGAAGGGAGCTGAGATTCATAGGGAGAATTATTAATGTGAAGCTTGCAAAGGCCCTTCTCCCAGTGTGCATACCTCTGTTTAGCAAGATCAATCACTCACTTCCACATCAACAAAATTTGTCCAAGATTAGGAAGATAGTAATAATAAATAATTAGCTTTTACATCACACCTTTTCATCTGCAAAGCGTCTTACATTCACTAATTAATCCTCACAACAGTCTTGTGAGCTAGGGATTTTCATACCAGTTTTACAGCATTCATTAAGGACTCAAAAAATCTACGGAGTAAATAAAAAAAAAAAAAAAGAAAAAAAGCCAAACAACCCATGTCTCAATACTTCCAGACAATGTGACATGCTGTGCCTGTAGTAAAAAAAAAAGCAACAAACTCCCCCCTCCCTGACTATATGAGTGTTTACTGTAGACCAGTACATGAGAAAATGTGGTCTGTCTTGGGAACACATCTGTCCCAGTAATTCTTGCATTCGCTAAGAAGTAAATACGTATGTATCATAAGCTCATGAATGAAACATAATGTAAAGTAAACCCTATTATTTTAAGTCTTTGCCATTGTAAAAAATATTAAATACATGAATTTTGAAACAATTCCACAATTATTTAATCTTTTACCAGTTACTGTGAGCATCAATTATGCTTTCCTATTACAGATTCCTGAAATATCAAGAGAATCTTTGAAAGTATCTATTAACGATCTATTTGTCAGATGAGTGCTGGGAGCATAAATGCAGTGGTCCTAAGAGACTCTAAAGCAGCTGTGTTTCTCAAAGCAGCTAAAAGGACACATGAAATATTGCTTGTAATGTCTTTTATATCCAGTTTTACATTCATTCTGTGCAAAAAGAACCTGCTAATGGGAAAAGGAGGAAATGTTAATGAATTCTATCCCTATCCTAAGTAATGAAGGTTACTTAGAAACACATAGTATCTTCAAATCTTTCTGGTTAGCATGCAACGTGGAGAAGGAGTTACAGTAAAGGATAAACAATTGCAGAGAACTACAACTGCTCGTGACTGCTCCCTATTGTGTGCGTAAATTGGAATAGATCCACTGAAGGAGATGGGTCTCAGCTGATTCACGCCAGGCAAAAATGCAGCATGCCTTTGTGGTTTATAGACCCTCTTTATCTCAGAGAGTCTCCCCAATAGGCAGCTCTGCACTTTTCCAAATGAAAAAGAACAGGCTGAGAAACTATTCGATGGAGATCCAGTTCTGCTCTGTGGTTGTTTCTCAGATTTTCACTTTCCGCATGGGCAGAAGAGGAAAGTTAAACAAATAGCTTCTTACTTGTTTCAGAAGAGAGAGGATTTTCTTGTACTTCTTCAGGATTCACACAAAGCAAATTACTGTTACCTTGAGGTGAAAATAGTTTCATTTAGCAGGTTCAAAAGCTTCTTTTCTTGCACTGAATGCTGAAAAAAAATAATCTCATTCTTGGGAAACACAGTGAAAGAGTGTATTTACTTGGTATTCTGTTTCTACAGAGGCTGTTCATGCACTATTCAAGCTAATAGTTTTCATATTACAAATTACTATAAAGTAAGGCTACAAAAATGAAGAGTTACTCACTGAATAGCTGCATCAGTTCAGATTGTGTTGGAGACACAATTGTCTGGGGCAATGTTGGTGGAAGAGCTAGTTTCTGAATTGAATGTTAACTATCTCCAGAAATATCTAATCCCTTTTGTCATCTGTCCTTTCCCAGAAATCATAAAGCTTCAGAAATCTGCTGAGTTCTGCAGGTGACCCCTTCTCCCTGCTTAGGTTCTAACCTCCAAACCTCTGCTTCCCTACTCCCTGGCCTCACCCTTGGAACTGGCTGTTCCTTGCCTGTTGACCACCTCCTGTACTCTTCCTTCTTAAACTTAGGCCATGATTTACAAAAGAAGTTTTTGCAAGCCATACTTTCATACAGATTTTTTATTGGATTCAGTTTCATTCAGATCACTATATGCCTGCTGCCAATTCTTACCCACTTCCTTCCAATTCAAAAAGTTTGCCCTTTTTCTGGTTCGTTTGTGGTGTTGGGGTGTTCTGGGGGGTGACACAACACGACCAGGTGTCACAAATAAGAGTTCACGATGACACAATTTCACAGGGTGCTTTGTTTTGCTCAGGAGACATTCTGGATTATATTGTGTTGTGCATTGCCAGAAGCTGATTAGAAATCGCTGGAGTGCAATCTGAATGGCCAATTAAACCCCTGTATCCTATGCCAATCTGATCAGGATGAGAAATAAAGAACATAAGGCACATAGCTCCCCTAAAACAGAGCTTTCTTAGCAGCTCAGCTTCTTTTCAACATCACCACACTCCGTCTGTGGTAAAATATGACATTTGACTACCTGACAACATGTACATTTAGTACAGATTGCAGTACATCCATGTATGTACAATATGTACATTTAGTATGTATCGTGGTACATGTAATACATGCATATGCAGTGTTGTGATTTTTCAATGCCATACAAAGAGGCTTACACACTCCACTATTTTGAATTACAAAGACTTTTTAAGGGGAAAGGTGGACAGCAGAAAATTGCTAACCCAAATAGGTAGAAAGTGTCAGGAAAGTAAGTTCACTGGACTTTCTGGAACATCTGTCCTGGTGTCTCCTACTGTATACTGCATCTATGTGAAAACAAGGGGGATACTTCACTGATGGAAAGAGGCCAGAGATGGAGTTGTCCAAAGCAGTTTGAAAAACTTAAGTGAATTTCACAGAAAACTCTAGAAAATCACCCTGGCCATAGATGCTAACTGTTAGGACAATTATATATTAACAGAATGCATAGATTTGTCAAGTCTTTGTCTCAAACAACATTTACTATCGTATATGAAAAATACAGCAACAAAGCAAAACTGTGCACATTTTACCCCTAGGGAAAACCTAGCATTAAGCTCTGTATACTTTTAAAAGATGCAAACTTTGGAACCACGTAAGCATGCAGGATGTATGCCTTTAAGTGCTGACCAGTTTTATGCTTGTGCTGTGCCAATCAAAAACATGTAGTTATGAGATGTCTCCTTAGCTGTTTCCCCTGGAAACAAGGAACTATCACTTCAGGTTATGGGATGTGACTGGGGGTAAGAATCCACTGAATCCCCTGTTTTCATTTTCCTTGGGGCTTGAGTGGGCAAGAGGGATGGTCAAGAGCTGTAACTGGGTAAAAGAGGCTGCTCTCTGTAAAACGAGGAGCCTCCAGCTACCAAACATAGCTGTGTTGTGAGTGTAGAATTATGTTTAAGACCAAGAAGCTGGGGAAAAAAACCTAGAATGATTAAGTAAGTTCTCTGGCAAAGCTCCTGTTCTGTGTGCGTGTTCCTACATGTGCACTCTGCATTAGCACAAAGACCTGTCTGTGTATCTCACTTCTGCATACATTGGTGTCCCTTGGTAGGTCAGTACCTTCCCATATCAGCTGAATACTCTTTTGCACCAAATCTCTTCTCTTTTTTCTTTCTCCATAAGCAGAACTCCGTTCCAGGCTTCTGTGTAGCCGATGGGCTCACCAAAGAGTAAATTCCCAGTCCTTTTCTCTTCTTGCTTAGGGCATCATGAGCTGGGCAACATTCCTGTCCTTGGGGTTGCAGAGTATCTGGCAGCAGAACTGAGGAGGGCAAAAATAGAACATCTACTTTTGGGGCTACCTCCAGTCTCCATGGTAACACTGCCAAACTGGCTTCTCCTTCACTCATGAAGTATTATTCTGAGAGGCCTGACTGATGTAAGTAGATAAATTTGTATTTTCTTTCCCAAGGCATTTAAATCTTGTTTCTAATGAGACTATTGCAAGACTAGATTTTTGGAGTAAAAGGTACCAGCAGGTACTCATCTTCAATGTCTTAGTTTCCTTCTCTTACTATTAGTGGCAAGGAGAGGTCACATAGCCAGTAACAAGTACAGTCCTGCCTTTCTGGACTCGCATGGTCACAGACAAATCTGTATTTACTCTTGTAAGGATGCAGGATTTAGCAGTCCTGGAAATGTTGTCCCATCTGCCTTGGTGCAAGGGTCCAAGCAGAGTTCTCTGGGACGTGCTGTCCTGCAGCTCCAGGTATGCTTGGGGAGCAGAGCCGGGCCAGGATTTGTGCAGCAGTAATTTTAGACTTAGATTTAAAGACTTGTGATTTATCCCCATCCTTTTGCAACTCAAGGTCATAAAGCTCATTTCCAAAAGTTCTCCTGGAAAGCATATCACTATAATTGTACCTACAGTTGTAATTCTCAAAGCTGATGAGCTCCAGGGTTTAAATTCTGAGTCCTTCCCACAACAGAACTATATGAAAACATGATTTTTTTTTTTTTTTTTTTTAATTCAGAACAATAAAATTGTTCCAGTTTCACTGGAGAAGAGTTGCATGGATCCTTAAACACTAGGGAGAAATTAACACATTTTTGGTGAACTTAGCTTGAGTATGAGGTTTCAAAATCTGGAAAGTGCATGTGGTTTGGCGACTAATTATAATCATCTTACAAGTTCAGTCATTTTTGCCCAACCCATGAATTTTCTTTCAGAAAAATCATGGCTCCATTTTGTCAAAGCTGTGAATTATCTTTCATTTTGTGATTTTTTTCAGTAAAGCAATTTGGACGGTTTGTATTCAGCAGAACTCATTTTGAACAATATGTAGGTAATGGAGCAAAAGATGTATAAAGTAAAAACATGTGCTGAACATATGTACCCCTCTGATGCATGCCAAACTTAATTAAAAATCAGACCCTAATTTGCTGTGGGATCTAGACAGCGTACTGGTTTGTCCAGATGTTTATAAATGAGAAAAATATATTCTCTATTGTAAGTCCGCATTTTGCAGACTCTGGGAAACTATTGTCCAAGTGTTATGCAGTCTCTGTTCCTTAAATAGCAACATTCACATTGTTAAGAGTATAGTTTATAAATCGCAAATACAATTGAGGCCCTCTGAGGATTGCTCATTTTACGTTAAAGAGACTCAATCTAAAACGATGAATAGAAGTTTTAATAAACCCCTCTGAGAATACAGGTTCTTAGGCTATTCAACAGGAGCTTGTCAGCCTTTCTTCTGAAGTACAATGCAAGCAGTAATTTCAGATTGTCCAATATTATTTTTGTATACAGCATGATAAATAGAGAAAAACCACTTTCTTCTAGTATTTAAATTTTTATACAGGTTATTGATAGAGGGTATCTGTTGCCTGCAATTATTTCAGCATACTAGTTTACTGACAGTTTCCTTTATTTCTGCACTGTAACAGAGGCAACAACTAGAGGACTTTGTAATCCAGTATATTGCTGGATATACTCATTAAATGCAATTTTGAAATTTTATTAATAGCTTTTCATGCTATAAAAGAATTGTATTCCAGAAAGAAAAAAAAAAAAACACAAAACAAACAAACAAAAAAAACCAAAACCACAAAAAACCCCAAAACATTTTGAAATACCTGTTTGCACCATTTGCAGTGATCTACTCAAGAAGAGAAAGTAACTGCAAAAATTACTCTGGGAATTATTTAGGTGACAAGTCAATCAAGTCATATTTTGTTTTCAGAGAACTTCTTAAAGAATAGGAGAAAAAAGTGTTTTATACTGCTTAGTTTCCTCCACATAATTATTTATTTTTAAGATTGTTAGATTTTAATAAAATATTAACAAAGGTGTAGTTAATAACTAGTAGTGCTCACTGAGCATAGTGGAAGATGGAAAATTCCTGGCCCCTATGTAAATCACTGACAAAATTTGATGCAGTGTTTTGCATCTTTTGGGCACCTCCACTGTCAAACAGAAGAGTAAGTATCCCTAAATGATCTTTAACTGGCGTGCAAACAAAGTTTTGTACTTGTTAATGCAATGAACTTAATATTTAACAAATTAAATTTTTTCATTTATTATGCAACACATTTTTAATGCCCTCTTTGCTGCAAAAATACTTACTATTTAAGAATATTTAAACTAGCCAATTCTTTCCCCCCTTTTTGTTTGATATTTACGTCTTTATATTGCGACTAATATACAATCATGCAGATTGAGTTCAGTAACAGTACTGAAGTTGAAAAAAAAAATCTGAGGCCTAACTGATGGCTCAAAATTAGAGTAATGGATCTCATTAGCAGCAGGGAGTTCCTAATTTAAGACCAAGGTCTTGGAATGATTAGAGACAGCTGATGCTGAGACCTCTGCTCCTCACATGGTTCAGTACTGGTTCCATAGTTCCCTTGGACCTTCCACAGCTCTGGATCCAGCCCTCTGACTTGTCTTTTACTTAGGTTGTGAGCTCTTTAAAAATGACACTATTGTCATGTCTTTGTTCAGTACTTAGCAGAAAGACAGACTCTTTCTTGGCTATCTTCCGGGCAATAAAATAAAATACATAATTGGTCCTGTATTTCTGGGGAAAGATTTCTTGCTGGAAGGGAGTTTCTCTGTGTCCCCTTTTGACTGTGAGAAACACCACAGAAAGATTCTGCATCAAGTCACAGATTCTTTACCGTTGCAGAAATATCATGAAAACCTGCCAGATTCTAGCTTGCTAAGAATATTGTAAGCAAGCAGCAGCGTTGAGTCACACAATGCTGACAAAAATAAAAATGCTGAAAGTTCTCAGAGTATTAATAAACCTGAGAATTTCTCAATACCTCTGAATACATTTTTCTACATATATTGTTATGGAACCTCACATGTAAAAGGACTGATTCACTAATTGTTTTTCTTCACACAGTTTCTAGTAACAAACACAATTTTAATATTTTTCCTGTTATTTTAACCATTATTTAACTCTTTACAACAGTGGAATTCTATGGTCTATTGTGCCATTTCCTGGTAGACCATAAATCCCCCCAGCACAGGCATTTCTTCTCATCTTCAGGACTGACTGACAATTGCTTCTGCTGATCTGCTACATACGTAGAAAAGCTCAGTGGAGACTCAGCTCAAAAGAGCAATGACAGAAGATATTGAAGCTCCTGTAATAAAGCCTTTCCTAACAGTTGTCTGTGCAGTAATGAGCAAATGAGGAAAATAAAAAAAAATAGCAGGAAAAATTCTCCCAAGGCCACCTGATCCTCTCACCTGACATTTAATAACTTGCACCAAAGGAACATCACTGCTTATATTTCATCTTCTGTTAATCAGTTATTTTTCCTTCAAGTATATGTGAGGCAAGGAAAGGCAAGCCTTGCTTTGCACATTTGTAACAGTCGGAGGAGTCCCTTTTTGACATGCAATGCTCACACTGTAACACCTGCGTTGGCATCAACAGGACTATCCACTTTCAATGGATAGCACCTTGGAATTTCTCCTTGCATTTAATGAGAGCAGGATCCTGCTTTCTATGTGTCTCAGTGTTTCCATGTGATGCTAAGAGATGATTGTTAGCAAATTAAGAATTGTTTCTTGAGACATTACAAAATACTAAATATAAATGGAAAAAATAAATAGTTACACACTCAGGAAAAATAAGATTATAAAGATAGGTTTGAAACAGCTCTGGTCTGGTTCATTATTAATATTACTTCTATATTTTCATGCTATACTTCTTATTAGGTATTATTCACAGCTCAAAGTTTTAGGTGTAAGTATCATAAGCTTAATGAGAAGCAATATTTTTCCTTACATTATAATTATCCTGACAATGTCTCTGAAGAGTGGTTAAGAGCAGCATAGACAAGGAGTATGTCCTGCCCTTTAAATCTGGGAAGTAGTTTCCGCATGTCAGGAGTTCAGGCATTCTGGCAAGGCAACACAGTCAGTGCTGATGCCTGATGTTCAGTGGATTAATATTAAACCTCTGATTCCAGTGTAATTAATGACTATTTGAAGAGGTCTCAATGGCAAGTCAGATCTGAAGTGTATAGATCTAATTCTCTGTAAAATCTGTTTCTCTTTCTCTCTTAGACAAATACATTTTCATTCACATAAAGGGTTGTTGGATTCTTTCACATAATAAGTATCAAGACTACTTTACAGCTGATTAGCTTGACACTGTTCCTGTTACTATCCTTCAGGTTAAGAACAGAAAAGAAACTCCTTGCCAGCAAACACTCAGAAAACACTCAGAAAAAGTACTAAATAGTCACCGCTTCCCACTTCTGTGAAGTATCCAAGTGTACAATATCTAGATCAAGTTATAGGGTTTGAATCAGTTGATCAGGCAAAGAACATATTCTAAAGTGAAGACATATCTTAGGGTGTAAATATTGAGTGAACGTACATGTACAGGGATAACAGAATCTAAAGATCTTAAATACTGAAATGTCAACAGAAGGTGTTACATGTTGAGAAAGGAACACAGTTAGTAGGTAGCTTGCTTCCACCTAGAATCGTTGCTGTTAGTGGCAAACCATGTTATTTATTAAACAATTTCTTTCCCCCTCCCCTTGATTCCCCAAAAGGGAAAATAATAATCCATTATTTAGGTATTGTATTCCCTGGTATTGACTGAGATTTAATATTTGTACTCAAAAGAATAATTTGTGTGAGAGAACACGACTCATTGCTTCTGAAGGCTCAGTATTCAGTCAAGTGGTGTAATTGGTATCAAATCATGATATCACCTGTCTTTCTGACCAAATTAACCAGTAAATAATAAATTTGTAGTCATCAGAATTGTAACTTGTGAAAAATAGACCATGTTTATCTATCTCAGTGCAACATTGACCTTTCAGTACCGTAACAGTTTTAACTAGTGTTCAGCTAATTACACACATTCTAATCTTTCCTCTTGTATATTTGTCATTGTAAATACATAGCACAGATATATAATCTACAGGAACAAGTGAAAGGCAATATACCTAGGCAGAAAAAATTGAGAAGCTTCAAACTGTGGTTAGTATTTTCAGCTGGCTACTAGAAAAGCTGCCAGCACATACTTTCCTATGAGTGTAAAACCCCAGGAAGTGAAGCTCTGTTACACCATTTGAGGGGGCAGCACAGCGGGGCCCGAGGATAGGAGTATACAGCCAAGAGGGTGTATTTTGGACAAAGTCACAATCATGCCTTCTACCATTACCATAGTGAGAAAACAGCTTGGGGAAAATCTTTGGCTGAAGCAGCAGAAGGACAGATAATTCCCCTGGGGAAAGCAAGAATGAACAGAGCAGATATAATCCCAGAAATATTGGAGAGCTGAAATTTAGCTAGCACTCATTTAACCCTTTAATAATCCATCATTTGAGACTGCGATTTCAGATCATGATGCATCAGGGTTCTTAACTCTATCTCCCAAATTAAACTCTTCTTTCCTTGCAAGATCTAAATAGGTTAAATTGTCTCATCTTCTGTGTTATTTAAAAGTGTTAGAATCTTCAACACTACTTTCACAGCTGCCTCATGAGAAAGTCACACACTTTTATATATATATATAAAAATAAAATATATATATATATATATATAAAATCTTAAACTTTTATGCAGGTCCTTACCTAGCAGTTTCTGTAAAGGAATGTTAATGAAGCTATGAGCTATACTTAGCTTTGTAAGCCAATTTCCTCACGTCTTTTAGGGCTGCAAAGAACCACCTGTCCGACTGTGGCAGTAAGCCAGAAAACAACTGTATGATTTACACCCACTAGTTTCCTATAAGCTGTGGGAGTGCAACCTTAACCAGCATCTTCTTGCACAAAAGATCCTGAGAACCACTTTCCCACACACCCCACCTCCAGGAGAGCACACTGAATGAAATATTTCATRTACTTCCTGCCTCAACATTCTCAGAGCCTGACAGGGATAGCATCTCTTTAGGAAAGCAACTACTATTTTTCATGCAACTTGAGAAATGCTAACTGAATCAAGAATTTCTGTGCTATGTCAAGAGCCTAACTGTGTAGAGTCAGCTCTATAAAGGTAGTTAGACACCTAAATCTCAGTAGTATTAGAGCAATTAGGCATCTGAAGAGTTTTCAAAATTTGGCTGTTATGCTACAGTCAGTCTCACTGCAGAACCCAGTTCCAGAGCTGAAGTAGTGAACTGCTACCCTAGGCTTTTTAAGCATCCATCTCTACTAAAGGATTTGTTTGTGACATGTTACTTGCATTAGGCAATAATTCATTTTATACACAGTTATAGACCTGAATGGAAGAATTTATGAAGCGTTATAGTATTTAGTAAGTTAAAAAACCCTGTAAACAGTTTCTTTAGGAGAAGAAATATAGCTACACTAAACTATCAAAAAAGAGAAATCATACAGTAAACCATTTGGAATACCACTCAAGACAAATACTTAATAGACACTTCTCAAAATCCCAAACCTTTATAAAATGACAGGTCAGAGCAATGCACAGGCCAGCTTAAATGTCAGGGATAGAGTTTCCTTTCAGACTTCGGCTGCGGCTGGGTGTGGAAACACTACCCCTCACAGCTAATGCCAAAGAGTCCTCTCGTTATTCCCTGCACAACTTCTAGGGGGAAATCTTCTCCCATGGATACAGAAGGGATCAATATTTTGTCTCCTGATTCGCAAGATAAAAGCTAACTCATGAGTCTCTAAAATACTTTCCTCTCAAAAGACTCCAGCTGGCAGATTAACCCATTTATGTGGTGTTCTGTGTAGCTCTCTGAAGACCTACAACCAATTCTTTTGCGTGCTACTTCTCTGTGCAGTTCATTCTTTCAAAGAGATGCACAAGCTGGATAGAATGAAATGTGTATATCACAGGAGCACGGCAAAGCCTTCTTCCCAGATGTCTGCAACCCTAATGTCTCCTTCTGCTCTTCTGTGGTTAGAAGAAGACTTAGTAAATACAAATAGTTGTCTTAAAATTAGGAAGAGTGAAGGAACTGCCTGTGAACAATATCATTCTGCCCTTTGATTGCGTCTAGTAAAAGGAGCCGCTTTTTAACACCATGAGATCCTGGAAATGTGTTAAAATTTGCTTCCCATATCCACCAGATAATTTTGCAAAATTACATTCTCATACTCCTCATTCATGCAACTACATAAGGACAATTTCTCACTTGCAAAGTCCTTGTACCCCTTCTCATTTGTGGCCTGAAAACTATTGCAAAAAATAAAGTGCTTCAGAAGCAGTTTTTATCAAATACAAAGTTACATAGACCCTATTCACTGCAAGCAGATTCAGCATGCAGGACAGTTTAAACCATCCCCAGTTGTCCTCAACATTTCTCAACTATGACATTTTATCTGCTTTTATCTCCGCTGATTTTCCACTCAGAATATTTCCTTAGCTCATTTTACTCCCAGTACCATGTGTTTTCAGTAATCGTTCGGAGTCAGATTGTGTTTCATTCAGCGCCTGTGCCCTAACCCAACAGCACTGCTAAGCACAAGCTCCCATCTTAACATAACAACTGGTTCCAGCTGGCTCACGCTGGGGACCCTTGGAGGTACATGCTGCCTACAGGAGCTGGCTGGCTGCAAGCACGCTGCAGTCCTTCATGATACACTGCAGCTGTTGGTTTGCAGAGCGTAGCTCAGGGAGGCACGCTGATCCCCATCCTCGGGAGGGAAAAATATCCCCAGCACTTTCTGTAGGCAGCACAGCACTGCTGCACTGCTCTTACCCGGCAATTGATAACCCAGAAACTCACAGCTCTTGCTAGTGTCAGATAAGCTCGCTGCTATTACAGGGAAAGAAAGAGAAAGCTGCATCTCTTTCTGTTAGGTTGCTAAAATGAGTCTGACTAGCTCATTAGATAAACTAGGGTGTGGTAATTCAATTCAGTACGGCTTTAAAAGGCTATATATACTTAACCTGTTTTACCTTCTATTCTCTCCCATCCCTCATTACTGTGCAGGTCAGTGTTTAAATAATAACTTACAACCATATGTGATAATCTAACTTTTTTCTGTTCTCATTGGTGTGTGTAGCAATAGAAAGTCGTTTCATCCAGCCCAAGATGGCTTCTCATTCTTTATTTCCTGAGAGTGCATTATTTTTCCTTCTTTAGCCCTTTTCCTACCAGGTATAAGGATCTCACAGGAAAAGGTCAGATGAGAAGATGCTCATGGTTATTTCTTTACAAACAGTGGGATTTGGTGGGGGGAAGGAGGGATGGGCACAGGGGGAATGATAGCTTCTAGGTATATCTTGTCACAACTGGGCTTCACCAGTARGAAACAAAAACATTAGGCCAGAAGTAACATGAGGGTGGAAGACGGCAACGTCTGTCACATCCCGCAACCTGATTTCTTCTTTAATGTGTTCTTGGCCAGCTGTCAGGGTTGCATCTCACAAGGCAACTCTGGTGTGCTTTATCTCACTCTCTCTCATTCATTTCTACCCATGAACCCTACCCCCTTCAAGGGCAGAGAGGTTGTTTGTTTCTTTGTTTTTAGTCAGCAGCAAAGGTTTTTGTCACATAGCTGTTCCCTATGTTTTCTCCACAGGGCAGTTGTCCCTAGATTCTGATCATGGTCCAGCATGCTCACCTCAGCTACGCGATCCGACAAGCGCGTCTTAGGCTGTGGATTTTTCCCACTGGTGTTTTCCTGCCTATGGTTTAGCAGCTGTCATTTTTTTCCTAAGAGAGGAACAGAATTTATTCACTGCAATAGAAATTATCATCGTAGGAAATGGTACTGCCAGGTTATAATGGTGCTTTATTGCTGAGAAAATTTAAGTAACTTCATGCTGATGATACCTATGGGCAAGGGAAAGACATGTACATAACACAAGACTTCAGAGATTTTATAAAAATTCTTCTGCTCTTTTTTTAATTATTAAAATCATGCAAGAAAAAAAAAGGAGAGGGAGAGAGAGAAAGAAAGAGTAATACGCTAAAAAGGGATGTTCCTAGTATTTGTCAGACCTCATGCTTCCTTTTCTCGTTTATATTTTGTGTTCATAGCAGTAGGTCTTCATTAAGTTACATGGATTTGTTATGAAGGTCAGGTCATATGTTACCATTGTAAACAGCTGTGCTTGAACAGCAGTTGGTGTTTATAAATAGTGGATATGTTATTATAGTAAGATATGTGCTTAAAATGTAGCTGCGGTAATTTTTCTTTAAAAGCACATCTCCAGTGCTAGGGATCCGATTCTGTACTTTTAGTTCTAAGTAAATCTTTGCTATTCCAAACATCAAGCACTTAATACTCACAAACTGCCTTTCAAAATATTAGTGTCAGGAGCCAAGTAAATGGTTTTCTGCAATTCACAGACTCTCATACAAGTCTAAGTTTTTCCAAAGCTCCTTTTCTGACATTCACAATCAATCCGGCAGCTTTTTTGCTTATCTGCTTTTGTTAAAATTATGTGCAGTAAATTTTATCTTTCTAACTCGCTCTGGCTGCAGTAGGGAGAGAACCACCTGTAACAAGCTATCTAATCAGCAATGAACAACTAATACAAGAGTTTTAACTTACAGGGTCCTTGTAATGTTTTTTGTCTTGCAAGTGTGAGAGCCCTGTTTCCACCAGGCTGCATGTTTAAGAAACATTTTCTTTAGTCTGTAAATCACAGGTAGAAGTCTCAGCTTCTGTTACAAAGCTGCATTTAATGATATACAGACGATATCTTTGAGGTAATGCATGCTCGATAAGCATGCTAAGAGTAGCTGAAAATGGTGGAGATTACCTTATAAAGCACTGTGGAGAATACACCCATCTGCAGATAATAAGTAATGGGAATATACTACTAAAACATACAGTATTTAAAAGAACAAGAACGTGCCGATTTGAAAACAAAGTTGTTTGATCAGATTAAGGAGTCCCAGAACGGTCCTTGATTTCTGCACTGAGCTGCAACAGTGTTGTACAGTGCATGGCCGTGCTTTGTAAAATGCTTTCTTCTTACAATCAATACAATAGAAAGTACAACCTGCAAGTACAGTGAAGCAAATTTACTTGTAAATGTCTCATTGAAACTTGAATACATATTTCAGTTCTAATACTCCATTTTGCACTGAAATAATCAGTGAGTCCCACATCAAAACATTAGGCTTTCTCCAAGCTAAAGAAAAGCTAGGGAAATTATTCACAAATGTTTGCATGAATTCTAAATAGCTTTTCTATTCAAAAGTGTTCACACCCCTTTTGGTGATTAATCCATGAACATTTGTGCTAATGGACATCTGCCCACGCAAATGTTTGGCTCTTCGCTAAGTGACAACTTATTTTATTTGCAAATAAGATATTGGTGCCCCAATAGGGCACTCACCATCATCCAGTCAAAGAGTAGGAACAGTGCCATGTGATTTAGGTTGCTAATCTTATATAATGAGTTGTGAATAGGCAAAGAKATAGTGGAATTAACAGTTGAGGAATACCACATGAGTAGAAATGTGCTCTGGCTGGGTGTTTGGCACTCCAAACAACTAAAAAAAATTAGGCTGTTGTGAAAATGGGAGAAGGGCTGCATCAGATAAAATGTTTCTCTAAGTAGTATAACCTGTTATAGCTGGTAGTATATACTACTATGGCCAGGTCTGAAACTTGATGGCTTGAAGTTTTAGAAGAGAATATAAGAAAAAAAGACCCTTGAAGCATATATACAAAGCAAGGAACTGAAGAATTTATATAACTGGGTACACACCTTGTATTAACTTGCAGGCACTCAGGCACATTACTGAAACTCTGAACCAAACTTCCCAAGCTATTAATAGTTATTATTGGGTTCAGAAAGGCAGCCAAAAGTCAACATATATTCTGCAGCTTTTGGCCTCAGAAGTGAGCTGGAAGTGTTAGGAAAGCAGGCTTCTGGTGGGTTTTTTTGTTTGCAAGCTTGGCAATATCTCAGAGCTGGTTTCTTAGCTATTGATTTTTCAGGTGGCACTCTTCAATATTTAACCAACAGCTTCAGGAAAGTGCTCTTTTCATCCAACTGACAACTAGGACATAGGACAACTGTATTAAAGAGTATTCCTCTTTTCCCCTACCAAAAAGTATAGCAAACCTGAATCTTTGCAACTTCTTGGTTCAATGAAGAGAAAGAAATGAAATCAGGGATTTCTCATTAAAGCAGTGGAAATGGCTATTTAATTTGTCACCCTTCCCTCAGTAGGATCTCTTTTGAGATGCAGCATTTAAGACCTCTCCAGTGGGCCTTGGTTACCTTAAAGAGTAGCATAAAAGAACACCATTGCAATGATAAGAAACTTGTCTGTTCTGTTGATGTGTCTCAAATGAAACATTGAAGACCAGTAATGTGGACAGAACAAACATTGATTTGCTTTGAGGAAGTGCAACTGCTTAAAATGGAAGTAAGCTCTACCTACTCAAATATGGTTTTCCTGCTAGTTTGTTTGCATGGCAATATGGGCCAGGAACCTCTCTCTACACAAATATCTAGCAAAAATATCTGTCTGGCCCTAAGGAGCTGGATATCTCAGTTTATATACAAGACAATTCAAACTAACAGACTTAAAGGAAACCAGCAAAACAGCATTGGCCAGTGTACCAGTCCAGGGACACAGGAAACCAGCTGACTGCCTGCTCTCAAATTTTTGATAGTCTTTGCAAGAAAGGAAGATTTTAAGGAAAATTTTGAAAAGTGGTATTGGTTGACAGATACCTCCAAAAATTTTCACCTCGGAGTGGTGAATAATTATTTGAATGCAACAGCTTAAGACTTACTTACTCAGTAAGATATAAGAAGCAAGCAACTGGTGACTGCATACATATCTGTGGGAAAATGCCAAGTTGAAATCCTTTTCTGATTCAATTTGAGACTTGAGTTTGGATTGTTCTGAACAAATGCGTGCTCTGTCTAATCCATGGAAAATGACCCTGTCTAGCAGAAGTTTTAGTTTCAATGACTCAACATCTTTGGACAAAAAAAAATCTTTTTCATCAACACTTCATCACAGAATTTTCAGCTGTAATTCTGAGCTTATTGGTCATTCTGTAAGTACATCCAACAAATAACAGCTTTAAAACTTACAGTTTTCAGTGACCAGGTGTCAAATAGTAATTCTTCTTTTTCCTGAGACATATCAGATCTCTACAAATTTACATGTTCAAACGGTTGCCTTATAGATACTCTAGTACCATTTAATCGCATTCTTTATTGATTTCAGATGTCAGGAAAGGTCAGGCCTAATCAGTACTTGGATGGGCAAACTCCCAAGAAACCTGACACAGAGCAGGTTGTGGTGATCCAGCATACAGGGAACACACCCCATGGCGGTCTCTCAGCAAGGGCTGGTGCGTAGAACTTTCCATTCCAAGATCTTGACAGCTTGTAGCCTCTACTGCTCCTGCAGTACTCTTTGTTATCGTTAGGATATTAGCTGTCATACCTTAATCAAACTTCCACTGAGAAATTACAGCAGGCCTAATTCTGCCCATGTTGAAATAGTCAAACTGACTTTAGTGGAAGCAGAATGAAATTATAAACCATTATAAACCTAA
Organism: Phoebastria nigripes; assembly: GCA_035582835.1. NCBI lineage: Eukaryota > Metazoa > Chordata > Aves > Procellariiformes > Diomedeidae > Phoebastria > Phoebastria nigripes. Next base: position 3,766,812 of record JAYKAV010000445.1, on the reverse strand, counting down.
CAGTTCCTGCATAATTTCATTTTGATAGATAATCTTTGCTTTTTGTCCTCAGTCATTGGGTAGTGCTATGTCCCTTTAAATGTCTCCCCTCTTCTACCCTAGAGGTAATTGTAATTGTGTGATAGATGAAGTTGTCTCTTTGCCATATACAGCATAGAATGTGCTTATGTCATTGCATGAGAAGTTCTAGGCTATTATATCACCATCACTACTTCTGTTGTGGACACAATATCCTCCCAGACTGTAGCAGCACTGTTAGCTCAGTTTCAGTTGTGATAGAAAAGAAACACAAACAGAAGCTCGGAGAAAGCAAAAGCATAATTACTATTCAGCCTGCCTGAATATGCCAGCAGCATTTGCAATATTCTGCTCAATATATTTAGCAGGGAAGTTGGTGGACTGTTTTGCTCATTCTCACTTCACCTCTGTGAGGCTGCCTTCAGTACATGCCTCTCTCATATACTTACATTAACATCCACTAATGGCTAATATTAAAGAGTGTAACAAGACAAATGGATGCTGGTCTAACCCAGTATGTCTGCTCTTGTGTTACAGTCCTATCCACGAGAGCTGGACAAGCAGTTTTCTCACGTCTTCCTTTTTTGCCAACCCTCATTTTGGTGGGCATTCTTTGTAAGCCRTTTCTTTTCCTTCCTACCCGCTACCCAAACCCAGTATTGTGTAACGTGCAATGAGGAGCAAAAGTAGCACAGACTGCTCCTGCGTGCCCCCTGCCACTTCAATTCTCTTGTTCATTAAAAGCTCCTATTGACTTTAAATCAGTTCCACAGGGCTTTGTGATGACAGAAATTTGCCCAGAGACGATTTGGCTGAATTTTGTTTTCAGACTTCAAAGAATGTTGTGCTTCTTCATGTAGTTCAGACAGAATTATTGATAAAGTTGGAGTGGGATTAACAAAAAGTGCTGCTGGGGCCATGGCTGTAAACTTTGAACCTGTGATATGTCATGGAACATCAGGTTTTATATGTGACCTTTACAGCTCCTCAAATCTTTACGAGTTTGAGACCAAGTCATGTATGTATTGTTTGTCTTCAACTTTCTGCCTGTTCTAGGATTTCAAATTTTACACAGAGATTTTTGTGTGCATCTTTTACTACAAGAACTTCAGCCTGAGGATGCTCATCACAGTCAAAAAAGATAAATCTAAGACCTTTAACATGTAAGAACAAGCATTACCCTTATATTGTATTATCTTTATTTTATTATATATAATAGTATGTATATTATCTATGCAAACCATTGCCATGTTCTGAAAAGCTGATCTTTTTGGAAGCCAAGTAAGTTTCCATGCCTGAATTTTAGTTTATAAGTAGCATTGGCCAGATGAGACAGCATTTTACCTAGTGAAAGATTTTCAGCATTTGAATCAACAGTCGCATCTGAACAACTGGAGTGGGAATGGGAGGAGGGCGGGATTAAATTAAAAATTTAATTTTAAAATGAAAACTTCAGATGTTTCAAAAATGGYGAAATGGCACTTGAACACTCTGAAGCTCTTTTGAAAAGTTCTTAAACGGGATATATATTCACACCAACTCTTTCCCAGGAAAAAATTGTTTCCAGAAATCACAATAGAGAAGAAAAAAAAAAAGTCCAACAAAGACTTGTGCCGAGATCTATTCCTGAATTATCAGACAGGTGATTCCAAGAAATCCACCTAGAAAAGTGTGACTTAAGRTTCCTGCTGTGGAGATGATGGAAGAAGGAGCCTCTCTAGAATAAATAGCACAAAACATTTGCTACAGTTGGGGGAAAAAAAAGTGGGGGGAAATCTTCTTGGGGTTTATTGACACAGAAGATGTTCACTGTGAAGTCTTGCTAGTTGGATAGCTTTAAGAGAAAGTTTTAATGTAGTAGCCAGACACACTTTTGCACACGCTTAGCTTTAAGTCCACAAGGCTTCTCCTGTGATGACATTTACATGGTTTACTTGAATATTTCCAAAATTGAAAACTTTGGTTTCAAGGCCAATGTTTCCCCAAAAAAAAGTTTTAAAAGTAAAAACCTCCAAACAATCCCCCTGCCAAAAATCCTAAAAATTTCCCTCCAACCCAACCCATGTGCTAATATTAAAACAGCACTTTTAATGAGATATACTATAGTTCACAGTTAAATTTAAACAGCATAGCACATTCAAAGGAGGCTGACAGCTCATGGGATAACTCAGTGTTTTTAACTCCAGACGTTGCCTGATTCATCTAGTTGGGCTGGGTAGAGTCAACTGTTGGAAAGCCTGATGGGGTGTTACGTCCTTCTTGCTAACTACTTTATCATCCCTTTCAGTCTGCCCCTGTTTTTCACACCACTGGTGCAAGCAGACAACTCACCCACAGCCTCTGTGCTCTCACAAGCAGGGGGGAGCTGCTGGGGACAGCCTTACGTGGGCTGTGCAAAGAGCAAGCCCCCAGACCCCCCCTCCTGCATGGTGAGGGGAGTAGAGAGGGGGGAGCATAATCCAGCCTCCAGTATTTTTAGCCACTTTAAGAGAAGCAGGCTAAAGAATTGCCATGCCCCTGATTTATAATCAGGTTAAATGACAACAGCTCTTTGTTCTTTCCTCTGGATGCTTCACCCTTTCATCCTAATACACATGCTGTGTGGCCTAGGATGCGCATTTCTAGTCCCCTGAACAACAGTACCACAAAGAGCATCTTAAGCCCCCATTTCATCAGTATAATGTCATTATCAGAAATCTTGTGTGACCTCTTGCGTGACATCAAACTACTCTGTTAATATCCACAACCATTAGCAAACTGCTAAAAGGGTTTTCTGCCTGATAAGGGATGTTGAAGTCCTTTTTCTTCAGGACTTTTTTTCTTGAAACTATTTTTACTGCAAGTCTGTGTAGAGAGAGCTCATACGCGTTTACCTCTGAACGATAAGGTGAAAAATGCCAGGCCGATTCCCATAGAATGGCTTTCTACAGTAACTTCTCTAAGTAGATACATTATGTATAATTAAAAGTAAGTAGATAGATTATGTATAATTAAAAGTATGTACATTATATGTATATAAATACATATATATACATATTATATGTGTCTACATATATGTATACATATATCATTTATACTTATATACATATATTTTATTTCATTGTTTAATTTGTTTTATATATTATAGGTAACGTATGATTAAAAGTGGAATCAGTCACTGGCTCGTGCTGTATCAGAGAGCTTCCCTGCTGAGCCCAGCACAGTGGTCATGAGGGACTGTTTTGTATTTGAACCTTTGAGCACTCACATTATAACATTCAGACCAAATCCTTGAGGACTAAATCCACAAGGCACCTTTGAGGGTTCTTCTGGTGCTGCCAGCATGCTCTATATCTCCCACTGCCCACTCTCAGGGTACCCAGTGAGCTGCCCAGAGTGTGTGAGGGCTCACAGTGGCCATGCACATGGGGTGCTCCCAGTGCTGTTGGCAGTACTTGAGGCTGAAAGCAGCATGCGCACAGGCTCACCAGCGCTAAGCGTGAGTCCCAGCCATGGGGGACTCCTAGGGGCTCTCAAAGGATTGAATCCCTCCAAGTGGGCGTTGCTATCTTCTGCTGGCAGAGCACCGAGGGGCAGGAGGAAAGGCAACTGGCATGCCCACCTCCTTGAGGACAGCTACATTTTATACCAGTGCAAGTCTGTTTCCATCTCAGTTTCACATCAGGAAACACCTCCAGTTTGGGGAGGAGATCGCAGCCTTTCATGCCCTGAGACAGGGCTGGAGAGTGTGCAGCAAGGTGGGGACAACTCCTCTCTGGCTTGGGATCTCCTCTCCAGCAGGAATCTTACTAGCTGCAAACAATACCAACCAAAGGCGAAGCGCGCCATACAGGGCAGCAGCAGTGCACAGCGCACAGGCTGTCTGCCCTTGTTTCACATCCAGCAAAACCAATAGTTTTGAGTCAGGACTGTCTTCTGTTCACAAGGGACACACAGTGGAGGAAAAGCAGACCAAGGTTTTCAGCAATAATTTGCTCCTTCCTGTTCATTTGTTTGAAGACTGGAAAACACACACATAGGCTGTAGGTGTGAACGCTGCCTGTGGCAGCCTGGCAGACAAAGACAGCAGGATGGGGAGAACCCAGCACCCACGCGTGGCCCTTCTTGGATGAAGTACAGTTAAATCCTTCATTAGTTCTCCATAAGACACATATGGTTTGGCACTCATCTAAGACAGCTCTCGGTTTTCCCAGATTAGGAGTGGTATCACCGTCAGTCACTAACAGTCAATCCAATCAATGTCTGTGAAAGTTGAGTTGCAGGAAGATGAAACCCCCCTCTATGTTGCAGTAGCAGTGTTTCACTGTGATGTCGCTGGGTTTATTTTCCCTGCACAACTCCTGTGTTTGCAGACTGAAGCAGACAGATGACCCAGCAAACAGTTTACAAATACCAGTCACTTTGCAGCACATCAGCAGATTTTCCATATGTCTGCCACAGCTGCCATGTGAACCCAAGAGCTCCCCAGTTGGAATCTGCCTCTTCTGTCCTAGGGCACTGTGTCACTTTGATCCCTCTGTGACCATAACTGAGCTTAAGTGGGACTTAAAAGTCATCAAGTCACACAACTTAAGTGTTATCCCACAACCATCCAAGGAGGAAGGTCTCAAACACCTTTTCTCCTACAAAAATAAATTATGAAGCAACCACTATGGCCTGGAGAATAAAGCAAGCTCTGTCTCAGAAAAAAATGGTGAAAGGATTGTAAAATATCTCTAGGCAGCCAGTTGGTGCCTGTAATATATTTCCTTGGAAAACAAGGTAACACATTCCCTCCCATAATGAATTAAATTCCAGATAAATTCCTATAAGAATAAATTCTCATCAAGGTGAGCAAATAAAATCCAGCCTTAAAGGAGTATAGACTTTGACATTCTGTGGCAGTTTATGTACCTGGTAATGAAGATATAACACAAGACACTCTGGGTGGTGTGGTGGAGGGAAAGAAGAAAACATGTTGTCGTGTTTCCACTGCATAAGAGGGCAATCCCACTGCACTGATTTCTGTGCAACTTGCTTCTAGGAAACACGGCTCCACTTCAATTTAGTTTCTATTTTATATCTAATTATAAAGACTAAATACTCCTAAGAAGTTGCTTTAAGAAGGCAACAACGAGATACAGTTGTAAAATAATATAGACCATGAAAGCCAAAACAACTTTTGATAAAAATCCTGATACAAGAGTTGTTTTGTTTTGTCTTAGTACTTGGCTGAAAACAAAATGTACTGTGAGTACACGTTAAGCAAAATCTGTTTCAAAATGTAACATGCAATGAAAACCAATGCTTTTTGTAAATACACAATCTTAAAGCCCTTTTTCTATGTGCTGGTGGTATGTGAATTATGATACACCACTATTGAGTGGTTAAGGCCAGTGGTTTTCACTTTTTGCCATTCAAAGTGTGTGGCAAAAAATTATTGCCTCATCACCACATTCTCAGTAATTGGTTTTGTTCATACTATGCAAAACTCACACCAGTGCTGTGTCAAAATGGCGTAGACACAAATTCTCCTCTTTGGCTTCTTAATACAGATATTAGGAGCTGAGTTAGTTTTCACAGTCTTGTCAGGACTAATGCAAAGATTTAAATCTGCTCTTTCACACTGTTAATTTGATAAACAGTTGCTGGTTTGGATGGGAAAGTAAGATGTTTTGGACCTCCAACAAAGGAATCAAGTTGTTTCTGAGAGTGCAGGGTAGTGCTAACAAGGACTGGACATTGTTAAATGTGCAGGTTGTCAGATCCTACAGCAGTCATGCACACTTCCCATGGAAGCAGTGACCCAGTCCAGGTGGGAATTTGCTGATCTGGGTTATTTAAAACAGTTGCATCTACACTATAGATGAGTGCTTTTCTGGCTTATGCCAGCTCTGTGCACACCATATTCAGCAGAGAATAAATTCAGGCTGACAAACATCCTTAAATACCAGTAAAGGAAATTACCCATAAGCTCCCCAGCAACTACATCAAACGTGCTGAGCAATCATGTTGCAGCAAGGATCACAATGAGAGGGAGCGTGATATCCACGCAAACACTACATGTTGCAAGAAGTGCGAGGAGCAGTTCCTTAGCTCATGTTCTGCTGCAGCTACTGGGCTGGGCTGGTGGGGTGGGGGGGGATAAATTCCCTGGCCATCATGGTTAGAGGTTGCTTATTCCTTCCCTGAAATCCTCGTGAGGAGGATCACGTCAGAGCTGCTAGGCAGACAAAATGGCAGAAAAAGGTTTAGAGAGTCAAGAGACTGCGGACAACTTCTGTAGATCTAGTGTGTTTGTGCCTTGAGGCACATGTGAAACCAAGTATAAAACATGGCCAGAATTTCATATTAATGCAAAAGACTTGCTGGAAGTAGCTATGTGAATCTGAGCTAGCTGGCTGTTCGGTGTACGTGCATAAACAGAGACTCATAGAATCATAGAATCATAGAAACATTAAGGTTGGAAAAGACCTCTAAGATCATCAAGTCTAACCATCAACCCAACACCACCATGCCCCACTAAACCATGTCCCTAAGTGCCTCATCTACACGTCTTTCAAATACTTCCAGGGATGGTGACTCCACCACTTCCCTGGGCAGCCTGTTCCAATGCTTAACCACTCTTTCAGTAAAGAAATTTTTCCTAATGTCCAATCTAAACCTCCCCTGGCACAACTTGAGGCCATTTCCTCTCGTCCTATCGCTACTTGCTTGGCAGAAGAGACCAACACCCACCTCGCTGCAACCTCCTTTCAGGTAGATGTCGAGGGCAATAAGGTCTCCCCTGAGCCTCCTCTTCTCCAGACTAAATAGTCCCAGTTCCCTCAGCCGCTCCTCGTAAGACTTGCTCTCCAGACCCTTCACCAGCTTCRTTGCCCTCCTCTGGACACGCTCCAGCACCTCAAYGTCCTTCTTGTAGTGAGGGGCCCAAAACTGAACACAGTATTCGAGGTGCGGCCTCACCAGYRCCGAGTACAGGGGCACAATCACCTCCCTACTCCTGCTGGCCACACTATTTCTGATACAGGCCAGGATGCTATTGGCCTTCTTGGCCACCTGGGCACACTGCCGGCTCATATTCAGCCGGCTGTCAACCAGCACCCCCAGGTCCTTTTCCGACAGGCAGCTTTCCAGCCACTCTTCCCCCAGCCTGTAGCGTTGCATGGGGTTGTTGTGGCCAAAGTGCAGGACCCGGCACTTGGCCTTGTTGAACCTCATGCAGTTGGCCTCAGCCCATCGATCCAGCCTGTCCAGGTCCCTCTGCAGAGCCTGCACACTCTGCAGAGGTTTCACACAATGTTTTTTCCCAGCCACGCAAAGGTGTGATATCTTCCTGGGAAAGAAATAGCCAGTACAATATGCCCACGGCAGCTTAGGACCATCCACAGTTTTATTTCTGTCTCAGTATTTGGTGCCTGCCTTGTGCCATAAACCTATCTGATTCTACCTTGTGGCAGTGACCCAAAGGATGAGCAAAGCAAGCCCTCCCTGCAGAGCAGGCATGCCAGTGACCGTCTCCCATTCTGCTGCTGCACACTGGAGAGTGCAGTGCCAGCTTTGAAGCGGCAGGCATACTGGTGCTGCTCACCCACGTGAAGGGGGAAACCTAATACGATGCATACAGAAGTCCTCAGAAAATGAGAGGACAGCTTTACAGCTCACCATGTGTTGCTTTTGCCAAGTTTGATGTGTTCTGGTGATGTGGAAAGCCATAGGGGGATGGTGAGAGGTCTCAGGGATACTTATGGAGGACTCTGGATGATTTGGCCCGAGCCAGGTGGCTGCTGGTCACTTTTATCCTTCCTTAAGGGATTTTCCACTCCCAAGTTTCACTACTAGCACACAGCTGCTGTGTGCTGAGCTACAGCAGACATAAACTGAAGTGAAACAAAAATTTGAACCTGACCTAACAGGATAGTAGTACAGGTTTAGCCATGTCTCTAATGTGGCTTATAACCCGAGTAGAAAATAATTTTGTATCAGCCAATCATGCTTCATCAAACAAAAAAACAGAGCCTGAAGAGGTACCTGAGGGATCATAATTACTTGGTCAGTACAGAGAGCTGAGAAAGAGTCCCAACAGTCCCTAGGATCTTGGTAAGACTGAAACTTTTTTGCAGCATTGCAGATGGTATAGTTACACTATTAAGAATGGATATTCATCAGGAAACAGCAACATTTGTTTTCTTTCCTCCTTTCTGTCTTCTGTCTGAGAATAAGCTGTCACTATTGTAGCTATTATTTATAGGAATTTAAATCAAATGCCAAGTACAGAAATATTTCTTTCCTTACCACTGACTCACTCCAAGTATTGTGGTAAATGACCCTCTGCTTTTCATTTAGTATAATCAATAAAGTTGACTTGTGTCCTGTGATAGCAGAATTTATCTCCAGCCTCAAGTTGAGGCTTTTTATTTGTCTGATTGTTCTTAATTGCATTTCTGAATAGGTACAATGTGTTTCAAGTGCCTTGAGTTGAGATGATTGACGTTGGCATTGCAAAGACAAATTGGGTAACTCTGTGCTGAGGGAAACAGAGGGCACGTGAATGTCATTGAAAAAGGAAAGTGGGAATACCTTGGAAGAAATAGGAACTTTGAACAGTAACATCATGAAATGGCTTCTGAGGTGAAGACTGCGCCTATTATTTCAGTGGTGGCCATAACTGGTTGACTTTTTTTCTCTGATTTTGGAAAGTTTTGAAGAAATCATGTGAGCTGAATCCTTGCTGAGGTTGTAGTTGATCTACTAACACGCTTTTGTGAGAAAGCACCATGCTATGTCTGGAGTCTGGCACTCCGAGAGGTCACATACTCTCCTAAAAATGAATCAATGGATTTACTGGCCTGCAGCTGCCAAACTCAGTGGTGCTAATTTGTTGTGGCAGGATTAGTTTACATTACCATTGCATTATAAAGAGCAAGACCGAAATCTTTATTGCCCCCTCTTCAGGGCAGTTGTGGTAAAATGAAGTTGCTCACCCACTGAAACCCAGGGAAGACACAAAGTTCAGTGTGCATTTGAAGAAGTTTCTCAATTTTAATGAAGCAGCTTTGGCTTTTGAGTCTGAGCATGACTAAAACTGGTTTTGATTAATATTTTTCTCATGTGCTTGAATTCCCTGAACCCATCCTAAGTTGTGCTTAACACTATAAAGATGATCTTACAGAAGGTATATCCTTTGTGTTAGACTGTTATGTAGCCATATAGGCTAGGAGGATTTAACAAGAATCTTAACTGTAACCAGCTTTTACAAGTTGCTAAATGAATGATTTTTCACTTAACTTATTAGATTATTTTACCCTCTTTTTGTCATATTGTTTCCTCAAACTTATTCATTACTTAAACACATTAGACAGATGTTTTCAAACAATACATTGTGGATACCAAAACCATATTCTGTATAGATTCTTCAGTGATCACCTTAGCAGCCATTTGTAGGAAACCATTCAATGATGTGAATAACATCTCTCAGTTTGCTTTCTTCTCCCATATTCTCACCAGAGGGAGGTGTATATTTTGTAGAGCTACTTGTTTTGAAAAAGTTTATGTTTGATGAATTTGTTTTTCCTTGAGCATTACAGAAGCATGGGTTGGTTTGTTTTGTTGCTATGTATTTCTTCTGATAGACACAATAAAAAAAACAGTGCACTTGAAGCAGTAAAGAAGAGGTTTATACCTGGGGAAGATCATTTCATTTCAAGGTGAATTCCATAGAAATTTTTATTTCAAGCTTTACTTCTTCCACAATAAGCAAATTTGCCGGACATCACTTTCATCTCAGAATCTTGGTGGGAATTTTTTGAGTTTTAATATGTCAAACTGCAAAGACAGAGACTGAATCTAAACTAGATTGAAAGTTTATGGGAAATTTCTGAGACGTTTAGGGCTTAAAAACTACTGTCCAGTTGCTGTGGTCCACCAAAATAGTGAATGAAGGTACTTAATTCAGTTTGAGAAATAGTGCAGTTTGAGAAATAGTAATTGTTTTGATCTCAGTAGATGAGTACTTGAGCATATGCTGTGAAATTCAACCTTAAGTAGACTTTCTGCTGACATTTATGCAAGTCTTATGGAAAGTCTTATAATGTCATGGAGAGGAACATGGCTAATTAATGTGATGTTTGGGCAGTCTTTTGAACCTTTACTCTTTATTCACCCAGTTGTAATCCTGAGCCTGCTAAAGCTGCATTGCTAAGTACCCACTACCTCCATGAAAGCCAAAGAGTCTCCAAAAAGGGTCAGCATCTCTTTCCTGCATCTCATATGTTAATCACCCCTCATCAGGTCCTAGAGTACTCAGGATGTCCAGCTGGCTATCAACATGCAGTTTTTGCTCCATGGCTTATGGATTTATTTGACCCAAAAGAGATAGGTAGGAGAGGAATGAGTGAAAAAAAGGTGAAATACGCAAATTAGGTTTGGATACATTGTCTTAAATATATAATGCAGATTGGCTTGGTTTTCTAATCCTGCAACTCTGGCCCCAAAATTGTCCCTTTTTAAGAAAAGCTTTACAGGAACCAGGCTATGCAATTTCAGTGGAGTCATTCTGTCAGCAAGTTGGACAAGAGATGCAGAAGCTCCTGAGGGCTGTGAGAAGGCCCCAGTCTGCCAACAGCTTGCGGCATGGCAAAGATGACTTCCAGCTCATTTTACTCTGTAGTTGTGGATGACCCCTGCAACATTTTCTTCTTCACCTATTTGCTGTAGTTTTTCTCAGAGTATGTGTACACTGCCAGAACTCCAAGCAACTGGAAGCAAGTCATGAGCCCATGCCAAAACAGTCTGCCTCTCAACAAAACCCTTCAGTTGAGGTGTGGCATGATGTTAACCACAGCAGATCTACGGTTGGCTAACAGTGAAAGCAAAGCTTACCTTCATGTAATCTTATACAAAGAGGGCAAACAGGCAACAGGGCTTTGTATTTCTGCGTGAAAGATGTTAAAGAAAACTTTTCTAGCACAGTTTATGGGAACCAGCTTCACACATATGTGAGCAAAAAGGAGAACAGACTTCTTTCTTTTGATCTTTCCACTAATGCCTTGAGCATCTTTACAGCAGACTATCCCCACTGAAGTGCCTCCACCAGACAAAACCACACAACTGCCAGCTCTACAGGAGAGGAAATGGTAGGGCTTGTGCTTTTCTACCTCTGCTGCAACAAATATACAGGGCTTTGACTGTCACACGTGTTCATACAGATAAAAAACATTGCTAAATGTGCACACAACCCCAAAACACTTCTCACCACAGACCACAAACACCTCCTTCACCACTAAATGAAAAAGGAGTTTTAACACATTATCTCTCCACTTTCCAGGCTAGCTTTTCCTCCTTTAACGTCTCGCCCTTGTTTTGTGCTCAGCTTCAGGTTTTCAACGGAGAGTTCAGCATAAACTCCTAATGCTGTAGAACCCACCACAGACACTGCCCAATTACGGTCCAACCCAGTTGTGGAGTCATCATAATTAATGAGGGGATTCCTATTTCTGTCTGTAAATGCATGAGCAGGCCTGGTCTGTCATCCAGCTGGCATACAATCAAAGGTCTATGAAATGTCACTCTCTTTGAAGATGCTTGTGAAGAACCAAGCGTGGGGGACAAGTTTCACCCTCTCGGCTTTCAGACCATCACTAAAGGTTACGCTGCAACAGTTCTGCTTTGCTGGGTTATTCAAGTCTGTACAAAGGTAGCTTGTATCAGCTGGCAGTGAGACAGTCTGGAGGTTTTATAGGCCATTTGTGTGAGAAATATGCTAATAATTCAGAGATTTTAGTAATTTTAACAAGTTTCATTTTTGTGATGGGACCTCATAATCCACTTAAATGAGGATTAGCACAGTCATCCAGAAACTCCAGCTTAATGACACTAGCTCAAAATTAACAGAACAACATCTATCTATCATGAAGATATAGGACTGAATTTTTGTTTTCTGTAGAAGGTGTGGGGTTTTGTTTAAGAAATACATACATAATTTTTGGATGAAAATGTTGGATTTTCAAATGTAAATTTTGAGTTTTAATATAAATGACGGCTCGGTTGAAATGTCCATGYGAAGAAGAAACAATGAAAAACACTGCTTATCTGAAAATCAATGTTTTGTCAAAATTTCAATTCCAGTAGTTGCAGCTGAACTTTTCTTTACTGAAACAAATTAACTGCAGCTAGGGATGTTCTAACATACTTTTTTACGGTAGTAGAGAAAGAGTTTAACTTTCCTCCTGAGCTAGGAAACTCCCTACTCAACATCCACCAAGAATTACTTTTAGACAAGGGTTCTTCCTCCCTGTGAGAAGCCATCCACCACTGCTGTGTACCAACATACCAAAATATCCACTCACAATAGACGGCAGGCACAGTGGCTGACTCTTACATTTTTCTACTGTAGATTGGCTCTCATTAATCAGCTGAAAAATGCAAGGGAGCAGTTAGTCAGAAAAGAAGCCCTGCCTCGCAGCTGCGACAGTCTGCCACGATGCATCTATCGTGTCCAAGCCCCCAGTCACAATTTCTTTCCCTCCATCTGGTATAAATATTTAGTACTTTTGATGTCATTGTTTCACATGAATTGACTTAGGCTATTTAAATATTCAGGTGTTCCTTGCCTCTGATGTATTTTGAAGGAAATAGCATATCTCGACCCTTCATCTACCTGTGGTTTTTTTAATGACAAAAAACTATTTAGTGATGGTTTTTTATGGTGACTGGAACAATGGCAGCCTTGAACACCAATTTAAGTATTTAATAACAGTTATAATATCCTTGTCATTCTCAGCACCAAGAGGGTTTACTGGATGCTCCACTTCCCTGTTGATGAAAATGAGAATAGCTTTGGAGTTCACTTCCTCTGACAAAATCTAATCACCTTCAYCAAAAGAATGGTGGCATTGCTCTGAGAACTTCCCTCTGTAAGGTTTTCTGATTTACAGTGGGTTTTCAGGTTTGCCAGTCCTTGTGAGTCCAGTGATTACCTTCAGGCTCTTAAGAAAAAGCTACTGTAGTCTCAGTGGACATGAGAGTGTCAAAAGAACTATTTCTCTGTAGAAAGAGGAAACATTTCACTTGAGCTCTAATGTTGTCACCATCTGCTTGTTTGTTCCACATTGTTGCTGAGGTAACCTCTGAAAATAATTTACATTAGTAATACTTTTAAGTAGCCTCCACTGTGGCAACATCATTTTAGTATCTTTCCATTCAAGGTTTATTACTGCTTAATGCATTTGCTACCAAATTGATTCAGGAAGGAAGAGGGATAAATAGAAACTTTCTCAAGATGGTTTATTTCCATCTGAAAAACATCCATACAAAAACATGCAGGTGAGCCCTGACCGTGTGGCAAATCTGTTGAGAAGCTCAGTTGAGCTTCTTACAGAGGAATTTTACGGTCAGAGAATGCCATCTGTGAAAACCAAATTCTGTTCCTGAAGCCCTGCTTTGCTTTATTACACTAAGCATTGCACTTCTTTCATTGCCCCAGCTAGTTAGGTTAATTCTGTCCCTGCTCTTCTTCCCCAGCACTGCCTGTAAGCTACCACTTTCAGAGGGTGTTAGGAAGAGCCTGCTTACTTGCTCATGCTGCGACTAACCACTCTGCAAAGATGCAAAAAAAAAAAAAATGTCTTTTGTACTGGTAGTCAATCACTGGCCAAGATGAGAGGGAAAAACCTCCTTCTGAAATCTTTAGGAATGACACCAGTGCTAGAAAAAGCCTAGTGATCTTCCTCTAAAGGGGTGAAGTTGTAATGCCCTGCTTTGAGGAAAGACGATTTAAATAAAAGGAAAACTGACAAAGATAAACAGGGCATGAAGATGGGTTAAAAGAAAATAGAGAACACTCAGAGTTATTACCCTTTAATGTAATATTCACATTAAAAATTTTCTTCCTTTTCTTCCAAAGCATAATGTGCTTTTGCAGACTGCTTTAGAAGCRGTAAAGATACATTGTTACAGAAGCAATTACAATAAGCAACGAAAACAAGAGGAACCAGAGGCCTTTGAGAAATGAAACCACCCAGTATGAAGTCCAACAGGAACTGGATCTCATGGAGGATAGAAAGAAGAGAGTGGAGGTATATCTTTGACTTTTTTTACTGAATGCCTGCTATTTTATCCAGCAGCCATTTTAAAATAAAGAAGGCAACAGCAGGGAACAAAAATTCAACAAGTGATATGAAGGCATGAGTGCTCCTTGCTATAAATCTCAGTGAAAGGGGAAGCTGAATACGTGTGGTGCTGTGGTAAGGAGGCAGCCCATGCACCTCTCCCACACTAAATGTTTTACAGTGAGAATGACACTGAACAGTAAAAACCCAATACTGCACTCTACAGTATATCTGAAAGGAAGAGCAAACATAAGAGGAGKGGAAGGTAGTTTAGAATAACATTATTCTAAGGGACCAGGACAAAGTTCTGCCTTTTGATTTTGATTCTCAGTCAGTATTAGACTTAAAATGCAGACTCTTATCGTATTGTTCAGTCTTCATCCTGGCTCTTTGATTCAGATTTTGTTGATACAGAATCTGGCCCACCCATGCAAAGAATACAAGGTGAAAATGAGGTTCCCCATGTTTGCAAATCAGTATGAAAATTCTTCCTGCTGCCAGAATGAAGCTATTCTCCATGCTGCATGGAAGTCATTCTGCAGTCCTGACCCAGGCAAAACTTCTGTTGATTTGAATTGTATCTTCCTGGCTGTGGGTTATAGTTCTTAAGAATTTTTTTAATGTGTATACTTTTCCTCAGCAGGATGTGAAGCACAGCTGGATAAAAAAAATAAACAGTTTTGAAAGTATCATTTATTTTCACGCTTGAAAGGGCAGCTTCAGCTAGAGTATTATTGTGCCTGTGTATGCAAGCATAATCAACGTTTCTTCTGGTGACTTGGTATTATATTGCTTTTTTAAATGTCTTTTAAAACGGTTGATGAAATCATCTTAATTAGATGATTTGCTTTAGCATCTGCTGCTGTTGTCATTTCATTTTCAGTGTTTTCATTTGGTAAAAAGATTTTTCTTTTCCGCAAAACAACATAGTATCTGTGTGCACATATGTAACTATAGAGTGTATACATGTATTTTTAGTACACTGTGTTCCTTCAGCTGTGCTTGGGTAACCTGGTAAGCTTCATTTCCTTGTGTCTGCCTGATCATGATGCACAGCATCGGGGGACTTTYGTAACGTGATAGAAGAGTTGTGAAATCTCGCATTTGCTTGTAGAAATGGAAAAAAAAAATCTGTCTCAACACCAGCAAAGACTTTTTTGTAGGCTACAAAAATTCTTTAAAATAAACACTAAGTGGGGAATGGGACTACAGTCTACTGTAAGTGTAAGGAGAATTAATGTAAGCTTTGAGCAGATCAATATTTAGAACTTTAAAACTGCTTCCTGTTATTCTCCTGGCTTATTTTCAACCATTTTTAGACTCAGTCAGCTGCTGAGATGTTTCCTTTGTGTGAGACTTCAGGTTTTCATGAGAGCTTCTCACAGTCCAGCAGCATTCATTGGAAACAAGTCTAGGAGCTGAATGCCAGAGGAACAGATAGGCTGGAAGGCAAGAGGCTGAGACTATTCTGTAAGCTCAGGAAGAGCTAACCACTTTCTTCTGAGGGTAAACAGCAAATGTATGAACAAATCTTTTATGATTGAGGATCATCAATCCTGAGGATCTGGATCTCACTTTCTTTATAGTAAGATGTGACTGCTTTACTCCTCACCCCAATCTTCTGAGTCAATAAATAAATTAAAAACATAGAATCATAGAATCATAGAATCATAGAATAGTTTGGATTGAAAGGGACCTTTTAAAGGTCATCTAGTCCAACCCCCCTGCCATGGGCAGGGACATCTTCAACTAGATCAGGTTGCTCAGAGCCCCATCCAACCTGACCTTGAATGTTTCCAGGGATGGGGCATCTACCACCTCTCTGGGCAACCTGTTCCAGTGTTTCACCACCCTCATTGTAAGAAATTTCTTCCTTATATCTAGTCTAAAACTACCCTCTTTTAGTTTAAAACCATTACCCCTTGTAATAACATCTTACTGYATCCTGACTTTTGCAGAGACTCTACAGAAGCAAGAGAAAAAACCCCACATGCTAGCATATGAATTATTCCATTTCATTTATTAGAAACTCTAGATGGTGCTTCTTTAAGAAAGGGAATTTTGTGTTTACTTTTTAAAAATAGAGTCTGCAGAGTATAAATTGAGTAGACCATAACAGTGGGAACTCTATTCTTCCACTGGCTTCCTTTCAAACGTTAAACTAGATGATATATGGAGTCACTATTAGGTGTGAATGGTAATCCTTCTAAGGGCAAAAGTTCCTCACTGATTTCAATGGCACCAGAGTCTGACTAGTGATAAAATACTCACTGGCTTCAGTAGTTATAGAGCTGCACTGGAAGACTGGTTATGCTCAGACAGAAACGGTATGAAAACAAATCAACTAAATCCCAAACAAGATCTTTTTAACACATTTAGACTGAGGGCTGAGCTATTGCATAAATGGAAACTGCTGCTTCTCAGATGTTGCTGCTGTTTTCAAGTGAATGTGGCAGTTTGCTTCAGCTGCCGTGTCCTGTGCAAGCCTTGTGCCCAATAATATCTCCTGTGGGTCTCTGCCGTGGTGGTGGGCAGAGGGACACCTGCTCCCACAGTCTGACCAGACGTAGGTGCAGGAGAGACTCCAGGAGAAGATGGCAGCACTTTGGGCGTTTTCAGAGGCACAAGTGCTTACTGAGAACTTACTGGGGAGAAAAATAAGAACCTGTGGACTTGAGTCATGTGGACTTGAGTCACAACTGGGGTGTTAGAGTGACAGGAGCCCAATTCCTACCTTTGATTAAAGATACTTCAGTTCTTTGCAGCTTACACTGATTTGGAGAGAAGCAGTCAATACACTTGAGGGCAGAGCTGCCATTCAGAGGGACCCAGAGAGACTAAAGGGCCAACGGCAATCTTGTGAAGTTCAAGGACAACGCAAAGTCCTGCATTAGAGAAGGACAAGCCCCTTGCAACAATATGGGCTGGGGACYGCCTGGCTAGTGTGGACGTCTGTGGAAAAGGCCCTGTGAACTGCAACTTTTATTTGTAATATATGCTTTAAGTAGTGAAGGATAAAATCCAGCCCTTAGGAAAAATGCCTGGTCAGGAACATAGTGCAATCATTTCACCTAACACCGACCACCACACATGTTATAAATAAGAGAGAGCTATATGGTCCTACTTCTACTATTTCAATAAAAGGAGAATTACATTTTCCCTTTGGGGAATGCAGAGCTTTACTCTGTTTTCAGGGAGAACTCAGACTTTCTGAAAGGAACATGTTACATTACAGGCTTGCTATTCACACTGTTTGTACCAGCAAATCCAGAAAACAGCTCAATTATGAACGTCATGCCTTCCCCCTTCAATTTAACTTCAAGGCAATTCAGTACCTGTTTTCATCTTATCTGCATATAGTAGCTACTTGTAACAATGTTTAGTAACTACGTGCTAAACAAAACAAGTTTAAAAACCAAAAACATTGGTTTTGTTATCTTCTCCACAGGCATGCATATTACAGTGATAGATGGGGTTTTGGGTGGAGTTGTTTGGTTTGTTATTGGCTATGGATCACATAGCTCGCAGATGAGTATGGCACTGAGTATATGACACTAATTTCCACAGAAGAGTAGAGCTCCAGGTGGCTGATGTAGACGTTGCCATCTTATCATTAAACAAGCTTGCTCTATCACTGACTTACTTAAGAGCAGCGTGGGGATCAGCACAGGCTGTGAAAGTCTTTTCAAGACTTTGAACACTTTCATGTTACTAATACTAAGCATGCACTTAGGAAATTTGTCCCTGCTGAGCTCTGTGCTGCTCTGAATGCTGCTACCTGCTGAACTAAATATAGCAGATATGTCTATGTAAGCAGCAGAGCCTGGAGACACTGGACAAATAGATTGAAAGAATCTGTCTTTTTTTTCACCATTTGTTCCTACTTTTAAAAACATGCTCAGTTTCTCCAGGACCCCTGACACAACACTCTCTCTCTCCCTCTTGCAGGAAAGTAATGAGGCCCTGAATATCCACTCACAGGACCGCCACAGATCTCAATCTTCCTTACTGACTAGAGATTACCATCGTGATTGCCATTGCCACCTGGCACCTGTGAAAACTTTAGCCTAAAAGTCCAGATTGGGAGTCAGTAAAGAAGGAAAATGAGAAAACAGGACATGCCATGTTTTGCTGTACACAACCCCCAGCTCAATGGAAAAAAAGCAGAGGCAGGTGTCTATCCAGTGGAAGGAAGTACACTGGGAGAGATGGAAGAGGAGGACAGCAGAGAGGCTCTGTGCAGCACACAGAGCTCCGCAGTACATTTCCTTTTGTATTTCAYGTACATACATCCCACCCTTCTGCAGAGTCACAGGGCTGTGGGCTTTGTGTGTGATTTTTTTTTTAGCAAACTGAATAGGTGCAGAAATGTGATTCTTTTATGTGAAGGACTAGTTCAAATTCTTGAAACATTAAAAATATTACATTATTACTGCAAGGTTTCATAGGTGAGAAACAAAGTTGAGGCTTAAAGCAAACCATGTTTTCTTCCATCTTGGTTTGCTGAACTTACCATAAATGTGACTCCAAGCCTAATCTAAGGATTTGAGGATTTCAGGTGGTGATTGATAGATCTCCAAGCTTGAAACTATGGTGAATTTTTAACAGAAGAAAAGGTAATCAACATTTAAGTGGAGAAGAGATCGTGTGAGAAAAGGAAAAAGATCCATGGAGTTTAAGCAGGCTGTGAGATAGTAGCAGTAAATTACTTCAACCAGAATGTCTAAGGGCATTTTACATTTTAGATTAACATTCTTAATAGGGCAGTTACCCGTACGCTTCTCTATCAATACACAGTGTTTTGGGTAGTACTTCTGCACAAGGTAAAATTACTTCTGTAATGAACAATTCCATTCCTTTATAAATGTGTGACTGAGCTCTGTAACACTTGTCACTCAGTTTGTGTACAGCCTGTGTACAGGTATAGTATCATCTATTTTCACAGTCCTTTGCAAGTGAGTGTCATCTCACTGACAGTGGTTTCTTCACACTCTTTCATATAGAGACTTTCTTGGTCCCTGGAGCTGTCACTGAATTGTGCCGCATTACATACATCTTAAACTACCAGGGAGCCACAGGTACAATAAATTAATTAGTCCCTAAGATTAGACACAAAGAAAAGGTTATCTGGTTTGGTTATATTCCTTTATGTCAAAATCACAATGCTATGCTAGTAAAACAAACTGATCACAATACAACATGAATCTTAATACATTTTGTATGCTGGCATTTTTATTTATTATTTCAGACATTTTTCTGTCTCGGCTTCTTTTCTAGTCCAAAGACATCTAGAGTGAACTTTTAAGATAAGTAAAATATCTAGCACACAAAGCCAGTAACAGTCTTTCAACCAATAAAATGATTGTATTATGCATTATAGTGATTTCCTTAGACAACATTTTGACACCTAAGTGTTAGGACCAGTAGTTTGTCATGGTGGGTTTAAGATGGCATCCTAATCCTTAGCCTTGTTCTTTTGCTGTTTCCAGTCTCCACCACATAATGTCTCTCTAAACAGTCTGAATTTCTCCCTGTTCTGCCTACRAGTGCTGAAGAAGGTTTAAGCTGTGATTTAAGTTTTAAGCACTAGAAGTCAAAATAGAAAAGCTTGTTTCTAACATGAAGGTGAAGGAAAGGTCAGCAGAGAAGTCAGATGGATGGCTGATGTGGTCTGACAGTTCGAGTAGGCATAGGGAGAGAAAACTGTCACAGTCACAATTTAAAGAGAAGAATTAGTAGGAGGTGAGACACAAATATGACTAGACAATAAGTGAGTGGCTGTCTGGGATGCGATGCCTTCTCATTTCTTAGTGACAGCAATGGACTGAGAAGTCTCTCTGAGAAGTCTGAAGAAAGCAGAGAGCACTTACTGGAAGAGACAACCTGCCTCTGCTTTTCTGAAACATCACTCCCATGCTCAGTAGGAGAAAAGTAATGAGTGTAAAATGCACTGCTGCAAGTGTCACAAAGTAAGAAGACCTGAAGCTGAGCATAACACAACCTACAGATGTAGATAGACTTTGAACTAGACCCAAAACATGTCATCTGTAAGACTTTCAAAGATGAAATCTGCTGATCATGGTGGAAAAGAGAACACAAGGGAAGTATCAGTATTACTTGTGCCAGAATCTCTAGTGGCTAAGGATAACGAGAAAATGGTTTTGGGAAATGCGATGGAGAAATCTTTGCTGATGGAACAAGAAGGAAAACCCTTGTTTTCCTGAATATTTCAATGTTCATTGCTGGTGCTCTTGCTTTTGACAGCTTGCTACAGGCGGACAGTAGTCCTGGTTTCATCTGTGTGATCTAAAACCTGTACTCAACAATAACCACAGACTTGGCAGCACCACGTACCTTCTACCCCCTGGCTCTACGCAGCATTTTTCATTTTGCAAACAAACTGTAGCTTTTCCTTTCTAAAGCCTTTTAGGAAAGACAAGGGAAGTTCAGTAGCTAGGTGGAGATCTTGACTTGACCAAGGCAGAAGAAAGGTCAGGTAGTGTTTCCGCTACTTCAGAAATGAGACAATCATCTGCTTATTGCCTAACCATACTTCCTGTAAGGTGGCTGATAAAAGCCTGCTGTAAAGGCTTTCATATCTAAAACAGATTACTAATCTTGCAAGTTATCAGAAGCCCAACCCATGAAACTCAAATGGTGATGAACAGGCCAGTCACATGTCCAACCACATAAGGGATAAACTGGTATGGGGAAATCATGTGCAGGATTATCCCTACATGTGTTTGGTACTATAAAGAAAAAACAGATTTATGGTGGTAGGTTAGTACGGAAAACGTGCCTTCTCATAGGGGAATGTGATACTGACTTGCTATACCTGATGGATAGTGGGTAAGAAGCATCACCTGCACGGACTGCAAACACCATGTCACTGGTGCTGCTGCTGTTGAGGGACTATGCAGGATCGCACGCTCAGCTCATGAAGCTTGGAAAGGCCTGTGGATCCGTTCTTACCAACTACTAAGATTATTTTAATTAATTCTTCAAACCACCTAATACCTTAAACACTGTAGGATTGCTAAGTAAATGTTCTACGTTAATACAGGTTTGAACTACTAATTACAAAATGAAAGGAGGAAAAAACCACCAATGCAACATATGATAATGCATCAACAAATGTAATCTAGTATTTGAGGACTCTTATTTTATTGGCAATTGCAAATGAAACGGCCATCTCATTACTGCTGAGTATTTTTAGCTTAATGCTTTACCTCTGTGGTATGAATGTTATATTTGATGTCTTAAATAAAAATATAAAACATTCAAGGGTTTCCTTAGGAGACAATTTTTGGGCTGAAAGTGCTTTTCCGGTGTCAGTAACACAGTTCTAGTACACAGGGCACAGATTCAGCCAGTCAAAACTAGCTGGCACAAACATTGCAATTTCTATGAATTTCCTTCTCTTTTTTACATCTGGATGTGATTGATATATCTCCAAGCACTGRCTACACAACCTTGTGACAAGACATGAGTCAACTGAGAAAAAAGCACATGCAAAAAAATTTCAAATAAATTATTTTTTCTTACAACCCCCCCCTACGTTTATAAACCTAGTGCAAGAAATTCCTGTATAACTGAATGGAGGTTGTGCTAAAAAAGAGCTCCACACATCAGTGCAATGCCACCAGGACTCCCCTGACATTTTACATGGAATTTAGCAATCTGCTTCAGATACACAGGGAAAGTCTTTCCAAAACGAGAAGTTTACCAAGTGGGAGAAACATGGTACTAATGCAAGTCCTTGCACATGCAACACCCTTAATTATTCTCTTAATTAAAAAAATATGTATAATGAGACATTTGGCTGATTAGTCTGACTAGTTCATACTCCACCAAATATGTGGTTAGAATATTTGGTTAGAGTTCTTTACTGTGGGTTTTGCAGGTCAGTATTTACTGTTAGTATCAACAGAAGGCAAAATGAAAGCTTCCTCTGGACTGAAAATACTGCTGTTTTACAGGGAAGTATGTTGCTGCTTCTTTCTAACTCATCTCATATTTAACACTTTAATTATATATGGGTAATACAGACGGATGAAAGTCTATGTAACTGAGAAGATGGTGGTACTGTGGCTGCTAACAGGTAAAAAGAAAAGCTCAGTGCTGTGRAAGTTTTTCCTGCTGATGCCCACTTTCCATAGTAATAGGTGTAGGATAAGAAATTAGGTGTGTAATAGGATGATGTCTCAGATCTGATTGAGAGAGGTACCTTAAAAAAATCTGAGCAGTTTTGTAATAACTCAGAACCATTGTCCCCAGAATATGAGACAACGTATGTGAAAAGTTCACACAGATAATTTAGAGATGTAGAAAAGGATGATAGAACAAACATTTTTTAAATAAATGGTTTACCAAGAATAGGGGAAATAAAACTATTCTCTCACCTGCTAGAGGAAAAGATGGAGTAAAGAGCTGGGATAAGACAAGCAAGGGAGAAAATTGGAAAAATTAGACAGAAAGAGAAGAACTTTCAAGAACCAATAAGGTAAAAGTAAGTAAAGCTTCTACAGGCAGCAAGCAGAGTAAATAATTAAGGGAGAGAGAGGGAAGTCAAGACAGAAGGCATGTCTTTTCAAAGATTTTGCCAGGACTTCTGAAAAAAGTAGGGAAAATTACAAAATGAGAGAGAATACAGAACCTGCTAAAGTAAGAGTGGCTGAAAGGCTATCCTCCTACCATATCCTAACTGTCTTTTGGATAGAGAAGGAGCTTTCAGACTGCAAATCATGAGTTTGTCACAAATATTTCAGCACATCTGCATCATGCATCTTTGGGAGCAAATGTAAACAATGAAACCTTTAAATAAACACCATGAAAAACACTCTGTTTTCCATGTATTTGGAGGTAATTTTCAGTTCCCCTCACAAAAATCTCTAAACACAGATTGTCTATAGTCATCCTTCTTGAAAACACATTCAGGCTCTCAAACTAACCAAGCAACGTTAACTCCTAAAATTCTGTTCCTTCTTTGTTTTGAAAAATAGCAAAATGGACCATATGCCCATGACAACACTGACTACTGTGCTAACTCTAAACTGAAAAAAAACCCCAAACATGTAGTTCCATGTTATTGATCATTTTCTGACCAAGTGGTTAATGAGGTTCCTGCTATTAACACATCTGCATGCCTATCGCGCCAGTTGCGCTTGTTCACCTGTTTGTGAACTCTCTTCTCTAGAGCAGAACTGTAAAATTATCAGGTTATAGCAAGTCACTTCCTCAATCAGCATTTGAAAAGCAACCTTTTCATAAACTTAGTCCAAAGAGTAGCCACATGAACTCTGCTCGGGAAATGGGAACTTGCCCTGCTGAAGGATTTGCAATGCAAGAATGCAGCCTGGGATTCCTGAAAGGCCTGAGACTCTGCCTTTCAGTTCTTGTGGTTTGTGTATGCAACAGGGGCTCTTGGTTCAGGTCTCAGATCCCCCACAGACTTCGTAGATTTCCTGCAAAGCATTTATTTGCTTAGTCAGATTTCTTGCTAAGCGAGTGTTCAGTAATTGTGGGATTCTAGGTACTGCATGACATAAATCATCCACAATTTTAAAAGATCATAGTGTACGTTTATGAATTTCTGTGGTGCTGATCTGCAGACCCAGCAGCATCACAATACATGTTTCAAAAACAAGCTAAGCTTATGACAACTATCATTTGCTACAACAGAAGATAGTTGTTGTGTTCTCTAGTTTAAGAGAAAATACAGTCTAGGGGAGGGGAGTCTAACTTYCAGGATCTTTGTCTCCAGACACTTCACTTAAGCAAATCTCCAACCGTCCTCCCCTCAAAAAAAAAATCCCATTACATTTGCTTGCAACTACAATAAATGACTTGGCTTAAGTACTTTCTTCCTTCTTTCTTGACAGAGAGTCTCAGCATGAAGGATGACAAATCATCTCAAATAATACTTAATCTTTACAAATTATTTACAACAAGTAAATGCCCCCAAGAATAAAAGAAAGCATTTCATGTGGCAGACCATGATGTAGGGGAAGCAATAAAAGGGAAACACAGCTTGAACTGTAATATTGCTGGGTAACTTACATCTCCCTGCTGAAGGCAGCAGAGTTGCAGTTACTGAACAGCTAATCTGTTCTACTGTTTTTTAATCAGATGTTGGCATTATCTGCCACTAATTGCTTTTTCATTTCCACTTGTAATTATTCCATTGCATGTTTGTGGTGAGAAGCTGAAAATGAAGCAGATCACCAAGAAAGAATTAATTGTTAATGAATAATCATCAGTAGGAAGCCAATTTCATTATCTTCAAAGAGGTAGCCAGAGATTAACTACTAACTGGGGTTCTCCTACTCTCAGTGCATGACTGTAAAGTAATCACAAATAATCACACCCTCCAACTTCATCAATTATTTTCTATTACGTGAATTGATACCCATTTTTGGTTTTGTTGTTTAATGTTAATGGTAGTATTCAAGCTGGGGAGTGCTAATTGGAAGGTGTTGTATTCAGTGGGCTTCGGCCCTAATTATTAGAGCATCTTTTTCATTAGCATATGATTCTACGAGGAATACGTGGTGGTAGTTACTAAATTCACCGTGTTATAAATGCATTATCTTTATCAATAAATTTTAGACAGTCACTTAAAATAGAATGATACCTGCAAAGCTACTTTCTCAGCAATGCACACCGGTAGGTCTGTTTTTAAAACATGCCATCATTAACTGTTTATTGAGAAATTCTCCTTAAATCAACTTGTCAAAAACAAAGGCTGCTTGGAATTTAAGCAATGGGTTTAATAGTGTCAAGGTCTGAAAGAGATCAAATAGAGTAAAAACCCTGTTATATACTAAGCAGAAGTTTAAAAAAAATCCCATCTGCATCATCATTGTTGCATAGATAGATGGTCCAGTGAGAATTGTTGACTCTCAGCTTTCCATTCTGCCTTGCTACTGATTTTTTGTTCAGTCCTCTGTGATACCAAAAGCAACCATAAAGAATAATTCTCCTAATGTTTTTAGATGAATTCTGTATTACAATTCTGTAATTTTTATTGAACTGCTATAAAAGAAATAATGTCAACTGTAGGATAGATTCAATCTCTGTGTACTACTGCACTCATTGAAGCCTCTAGTCTTCTCCATGCATGGATATCTGATAACAGTGGAAATACTGCCTGTATTTTTTCCAGCTTTGTACCTCTGCATGTGAAACTCCCCCAACTTTCACCAAGGGAACAGCTGTCACCTGTTAGTTCTCTTCTATTTGAACTTATTTAAAACAAGGCAGCTTTTAGACACAATTTTATTTTTCCCTGGAGCAGGGGACATAAGGCAACCCTACCACCAGCGTCTGAAGGAACGAATATATTAAAAGTAGTTTTGTTCATGACCCTCCTCAGCAGCCTCATTAATCCTTTAACTGTGAAG
This sequence comes from Phoebastria nigripes, assembly GCA_035582835.1. NCBI lineage: Eukaryota > Metazoa > Chordata > Aves > Procellariiformes > Diomedeidae > Phoebastria > Phoebastria nigripes. The sequence goes on along the minus strand of JAYKAV010000445.1, from coordinate 3,741,305 downwards.
AATGACAATATATCAATGTTCTGGAAACCTAAAGAAATACCACTAAAGAAGATGAGCTCTTCATGAATTCCAGGTTTTCTGCAAAAAGAAAGAATGGAACTTTACAGCAATCTTTCGCACTCCTAACAGGCTGCATCTCAGAGATAACACCAGGCATGGTCAGTCATAAACAGTTTCTGAAAGCCATTATAATTAACATAGAAGTTTGACCTTTGCTGAGAAGTAAAATGTGGCCTAAATGGAGTTTACCCATCCAATGTGACCAGCAATTTAGGAAACTGGAATGTTCCATTCAGCTACATGCAGCTTTTTAAAAAAAGCAGGTAATAGTCTTATCAAACCCCATAAAATATTGCAGAGCAGTTACAGTGATCTGTTGTCAATCATATAACTAACCCGTGCCACCTCTGTAAAGTAGCAACATGTTCCTTTCTCTTTGAAGATTGTATTCAATGTGTTGTGACAGAGCTTGGATCACTGAAGTAATTTTCAGCCAAAACAGTCAAAAACAGCAAAGGTAATTTTCTCTTTAAGGCAAGATATTTTCCCAATCTATCACAAAAAAGCATGATGTGCTGATGTCACTGCTGCCACAAAATATTCTTCAAACTGTGCATGTTTGCATTCAGAGTAGGGTGGCTTCTGTTATATTTCTTTTTTGGCACAGAATCTGACGATCTATTAAATAAATATTAATCCCTTGCTGCCTTCAAAGCTGTCTCTGCCATATTAGGATTTTAAATATCTTCATTAATTGCTTAACTACCTTTTCCTAAATTCCCCATGGGGTCCTTTGATTCTAGTCACTCTAATGTGTTACCATGTGATTCATGGCTTCACTCTGCTGTAACACAGAATGTATTTTTAGCCAATTTTGTTTTACAGATGTCTTTGACAAAATGAAAATTCAACATTTTCAGACTCCAAAGGTAAGCAGACCTAGAAAGAGCCATTATAGTGCTACGTTTTTAAAAGGACAGAAAGCTGTTCTGTCTCAGTTCATGTTTGTGGAAAATGTTTGTGATCAAAACCATTTCAAACCTTCAGTCTCTAAGCCACACAGAACACATTAGTATGAAACTGGAAAAAGAAGCAATAGGAAAGGTTGATTATTGAAATATCCATGATAAAATTATTGTATGAGGTGATTATTCACATGAAAATGTTCTTGCTTAAAGTGAAGCTACGATAGGATAAAAAAGGATCATAAAAAATGCTAGATCAAACCAATTGCTTACACCTGGTACACAGGTTCATTTAAAGCTGAAATTTTAAATATAGTCTAAGATTTTAGTTGCCCTGCTACAAAAACTAGTAGACAACTGCCTTGTATTTGTTTTCCAATTGCTGCACGTCACAAGTTGAAAAGATTGATCAACAGACAGTAACAATACACAACTTTTATGTATGTTCAGAACGTGATGTTCTGTATATGGAAAAGCTCTCAAACTTAATTTAGCCACATGGCCAGGAGAACAGAGATGAAACGTGAAAAAGTAAATTGGCAACCAGCAAAAAACAGCTGTACTTCATGATAGTCCTGGAAAGATCACTCCTGAAATGTAACAGGAGAAACTTACTTTCAGTAAAATAATTTTGGCAGCTGCAAACACAGTCACAAGTGGCAAAAATGTTATGCTTGTGTATTTATGCATTCATATCTTTGATGCAAAGGTCTGATACACTGTCCATTCATGTATCCTCCAAAACTGAATTTGCCCACCTCCTCCAATCCCTGGTAGAGACCAAGTCATACACATTTTCCCATAGGATACTTCATGTTGAAATGACCACAATATTTTATAACCAGAGGTTGCATTACTTATTTTGTCATTGTCTCTTCTGTTTAATCATCTTGTTTAGGGGGAACAAAAGATCTGATGAAGCATCTCCTGGCTCCCCTAATTAGAGATTTGGGTTCAGTGATGAGAATACTGATCTAATTAGCTATGCATATTCTTTTGTAATTGGCCAGGACAAACTGATCTTCAAGAATATTTTAGACTTTTTTTGCTGTGTCTTATTCTGTGGTATTTTTGTCATGCTACAGACTCTGAAGAGAGTGTAAAAAATAGCACTTGATTTTTCTCTAAGAAGCAAAAGTGGGGTAAGTGTTCATCTGTTGTTGGGCCTTCTCCTGTGAACTTCCTAGCTTTCATTTCTGACCTTTCTTGCATTAAAGGAGGCATTTTAATTTGTATTGCTAATAGCTAGCTGTCACACTTAGCCTGACGTATCATAGACGCAGATAATATTGCAGGCTTGGGTTTCCCTTGTGCTTAGCCTAAATTGAAGCTTATATGAGAACACTTTGACTATAGCTCACTTTTTGAAATGAAGGTGATGCCTTTATACTAAGAAAAGTGTTTTGAGAAAGCGACAGATTGATGGCACAGTGGGAGATATTAGGAATGCCATCTTTTTGTTACAAAGATTCATAGCCAAAGGATCTTCAAGACTGGCGGTTTTTATTGTTTCCAGTGAGGAAATGCTGATCACAAGATAAAGAATTCAGAGGTAGGTCCATAGTCCAATGCTAGCTAGAATTTTTATTATAAGAAAATGCAGCCTTTCTTTTGGATCTGGTTCTCCACCAAATTCTGTTACTCCTTTGTCATAACCAGATTGGATTATTGCAGTGACCCTCTACATAGCAATACACATAACTATTCATCTCAAAATTKCAGGGAGCAGAGCATAAAGTTGCCTGCCTAGCTGGCTTATTTTTTGTAAGTAAGTGACATTTTACAGCTACTCAGAAAAATGCATTAGTATCCATTTTATTTCTGGAAATAAAATAACTTATTAGTATAGATCACTAGGCACTGTAGAGCTTATGTCCTATTTCCAGGAAGTGAAATTAAGTGGGGTACTTGAATGGCCAGCCTCCAATTTATACATCTTCTAGAAGACCCTGTAAATTTGTAACTTGACTCAATTTTTAGGCAAATTGTAGCTGATTCCTTCATGTATGTATTAGAAGGAAGGAAACTTTTCAAATTTGGTGCATGATGTAGAAGAGGGATCTGTAGTCTGCCTATACAATTCAATGATAGAAAACTCCTATTAGATCAATCAACTTGAAAAGATAGTGGAGCTGGAACACAAAGCATATTTATCTTTGCTGTTACCACCAAACAAAGGAAAAGTGCTTCCTTAAAACAATAAACAAAGGAGAATAAGGCTTCCATAGGAGTAATTCAGGCTTCCAACAGCAGAGAAAGATGTTTCCTCCATCACTCACTATAAAGAGGAATTTATGACACTTACAGTATTTCATCTTATTGTCTATTTAGCTATAATATAAACATGTGAACTATTAAATCCATACGCAATTAGAGACCTCTTGGATCTATCATATAAATCATCATGGGTCCCCAGTTACCTTCGGCTTTAAGGAGAGTATTAGGCATTGAAAGTCAAGCATAACAGTTCATGATTTATGTGGCACATTATGAAAACCAGTACCAACCAGTATGCCATTTCTGATCAAGTATCAAGACTCTATAAACTCTGCTTTCCTTAGCTGGATTCTTCACACCACAATCAAAATGTCACCAGAACTAACACAGAGAATTTTTAGGTTTATTCAGGCACACCCCAGCTCATAGATTGACACAATGGACTATGACAGCTCTTTCAGAGGCATTCCAGTCCATCATGTCCTGTGTGGCTGCTGTTCATGTACACAAATCTGTGCACTAAAACTCCTTATGAAATATTTATCCCCAGAAAGGTAATGTGCATTATCAGTAACAACTTCCCCAAACAAACATAAGTTAGTCATTTGCCATTTCCCTCCAAAGCACTAAGTGTGCATCACAGATTAATGTCTTCAAACCTTTAGCTAAAAAAAAAAGACAGCAGGAAAAAATATTTATAATTTATAACTGCCTGAATAAACTAGGTGAAAATTTTATGCCTTTCAAACACTTTAAAAGGGCCAAAAAACCAGCTGCAAAGTGGAATTTATAATTGGAAGCAGTGACACACTATACCCTACAGCAGCATCAAGAGTACTTTTATAATACTGTCACCTGAATACAGCAAAATTTCCTTTGGCAACAAAATCCTTGTATCAGCCACTCCTGAAACACACTCAATTCAATAATGTAAAATACACAGTCATATTTTTGCATTTATTTATAGGCTTTCTTTTTTATTCCAAAACATAATTTCAACATAGCATACATAATTCTGTCTGGTTTTAGGGGGTTTTCATTAAACTATAAGCGAATTGCCCTTCTGGCTGAAAATCTGTTTTCTTTTGCATCCCCATCCCTCCTATGTGCTACATTCCCTCTTAAATTCCACATGGATTCTATAGATTTTATTTAAGCAGGGCCAAGTTGCATGAACAGATCTGCCCTAGAGAAGTTTGCCTCTTTTAGCATGCAACCCACCACTAATGCTCCTTTTTCATTTAGGTTTTCAATTTGGATGAATTCCAAATTACCATTTATTCCAATAGAAATGCAACTAATTACACAAAGCATCTTAATAAAGAATGGAAACAAGATTAAAAGCCCTCCTCCTTCTGGTGTTTCAATGTGTGGAATTTATAAAATGCAGAAAGGTGCTTTAATTTCAGTTGTAGTTAGGCCTCTTAAACAATCTTTTATCCGGTGTTTTAGTACTAGCCAAATAGAACGGTATTCAAGTTGAAGGCAAAATACAGTCACCTTACATGCATTTATTACACGGGGTTTGCCTTACTTACTATGTTTTCTCATGTTTTGCGAAAAATAACAGACAAGCTCTTCACATATGGTGTGTTCAGAACACCTATTCTGCCCTGGATAATTCCCTGCCCTAAGAAAGATGTTTCTGTCTTCAAGAGCTTTGCACACTATGGAGAAATAAACAAGTATGTAACTGGGAGAAAGAACAACAATAGATACCTTACAGGTCAGCTTGATTCACTGCAATCAAAACTCAAATTTATACAGCCTCTAAGAGCACTGTCCAGTTGGATAAGGTAGGTTTCAAACAAGCTTTTAATGGTTACACAGGTAACAGTCCTAAGCAGAAAGAAGAATGAGGCTGGAAATGGTCAAATTAGACAAGAATTATGAGAGATGGAGAAGAGTAGGGAAAGAAGGTATATTTAAGGAACTTAAGTATTATGTGAGTGATAATAACAGTAGCACTGATACCACTGGAGATGTGAAGATGGTGACTGAAGTCCCAGAAGGGAATAACACACTCTGCAAGTGGGCAAGTGGGCAAGTCTGATGACAAGTTTTTAGACTTGAAATTACCCAACAGAAAGAATGCATGTACTAGGAAGGCCAAAGAATAGATTTTTCCCACAGTCAAGCCTATATAATTACAGATCTGTGATGGCAAGAACAGATTGCGAGAGTATAAAGGAAAGGGGTATTTCCTTCTGCTACCTCCTCTGCGCCACAAAGAAGCTCTGGCAGGATCCAGTTAAAATAGCCACTGTACAGCACAGCAGATCACTTACGCAATGCTGAACAGTCAAGACTCAATCCCTGCATGAGGAATCTCTCTTATACCCATGATGTGATCCGTTGAACAAAATACAGTATTGGTGGTCAAGCAAACAGAAAAAAGTCTGGTACCTAACTAAATGAGAGAGCTAGAACTCAATGGAAACTTGTGGGAATACTAGAGAAAGCTAAAGCTGGAGATTAAACTGGAGTAAGGATGTACTTTAAATGAGGCAATACCTCACTCTGAACCTTCATCTTTGTAAGAATTTTGCATTGACTCAGAGGCTACTTGTGAATGGGTGTTACAGAAATTTACAGAATAGCACAGGAAAATTATCTGGCCACCCAGCAGGGCCACTGCCGCTGCTAGTCCTCCTCCTCCTGGATTCAATGTCTGTATGTCCTCTCCCAAAAGCATGGCACACTGTTTCTTCCCTTGTCAATTATTCAGCTCGTGGTTATATGCAGCTTGGTCAAAAATAGCATCTCCTGGTGCTACAGCAAGTTAGCCTGTAGGAATGATTAAGAGGTCAAAAATGGGATGTTGCCAGGATTGCTTGCTTCATCCTGTGTTTAGTTTTCAAAGGGATCACCATGGGAATCTAATGACTATACAGAAGAGATTTCCAGATCTCACTGACACAGCTGGTGAGATTGAACAGGGTCTTACACAAACATACAGACATACACACCAGTAAGATTCATTATGCTCTCTGGTATACATTCACTTCATAGCAACAAGCATCTGAAATACCTAAAAGAACTCAGGAGTACATAAGAGAAAAACAAAGCCTTCCCAATTATTTCAGTCAATCTGTTGCTTTTAAACCTTCGAAAGTTTCATTTACATTGCCAATACATAGAGGGAAGCCAGTGCAAAATAGAATTCAATTATTCTAGGGGAATTTGTCCTTTGCTCTCAGCACAAATGAAAAGATAGCACAGACCAGTGAAAAGGGTCTCTTTATCTAGATTATAGAAGGTAATAATTAGTTATTTATATCTTATTCTTCACAAGCATCACTTCCTCAAATTTAGGGCACTGCCAGCTAGTAAACAGCTATTTACAAAACCAGTTCACAGTACTTTCTGGTACTAAGCTCCTGACTGGTCTTTGCAGTGCTGTTAAATATAGGACGACTAGGAAATCCCACGATCTAACAGCATAAAGGTCAATAGCTGGGAGTGAAACACAGTAGAAGTATGCCAGAGTCTACAGCCAAATGGTCAACTCATTATAAAGCCTCGGCTGTAACCTTTCGGTTCCCTCTCCCCAGCATCTTACAGAAAGCATGGCCTTTGTTTCCACAACAGCTTCCTTGAAACCTCAGTGTCCCCACTCTCCCCCCTATGGTGTTATCACAGTAGACASGATATAGCTACTAATAACAATGTTACATAATTTACAAAAGTGGTGCAATTTTTGTTGTAGCGTAGACTATGCCCATCTGTACTAATTCATTATCTCAATATTCAGTGCTAACACAGTTCTCAGTAGTCTCACTTATGGGCAATAAGGAAACACCATAAATACTGTGCACATCTGCAGCCGAGTACTTATTTAAGGATACCAGTGCTATATGCACCTATATTTTTTACTGTGTATAAAGGCTGTCTTCATAATACTGTTTTGGGTTTTTTTGTAAGACCTAGGAAAATGGATTAACACTGCATCCCTCTGCTCCCCTTGGGCAGCCCTATATACCTTTATATATTTTAAAGATCTAGCCAGAATGTATAACTGAAACCTCCGTCAGCCCAGTTCTGCAAACCTTTTTCAAGTAAACTCTCACTGAGAATCTGCAGAACTAAGCACCTCCAGAGCAGGGTGCGTATTCAGACCATCAGTCTCTTACTGCAGATTTTCACGTCAGTGGCTGTTGCAAAAGTACCCGTTCTCTGTTCTTTGCAGGTTAATCAAGCTCCCAAGACATTGAGAACTGACAACAAAGTTTCAGTAGAGACATGTAAGCTGGAAATAATAAGTGCTATGAAATAAGGGCAAAAGATTAAAATCACTATTCTTGGATTTTGAGATATAGCAGTTTCTTTTAATTTCCCAGTTATTTTCAATATTGTATCAATTGGCTACTCTTGTCATGCTTTCATCTGGAGAGACTTTAGGAAATAGAAATTGTCCCAAGTGCTTCTGGACTTATCCAGTGTTTGAATCATACAAAGGAAAATTGAACAAGAGCTGACTAGTGCTAATACATCATTTTCCTACAGCAATTGCTGAGCTATTAATTGTTTTACATGAATTAATGAATGTTTACATGATCTAATTGCATGTTAGTTTCTTCTGTCTAAAAATTAATTTTTAGAAATATTTTCTCTATGTGGGAAGAAGAATCACATTTATCAACAATTACAGAAATCTGAAATTCACATCCATTTTTACTCTGTTCTTGAGCAAATATCAAAACGTCACCACTTGATCCAATATTGCAGTAGTATTTTAATGATAAATATGCATTTTACATTGAACTTGGAATAGATTTTATTTCTTTTTCAAAGCACTCAAATCTTACTTTGGTAAAACAAAAATTAAAGTGTCACATACCAAGAATATCTCTACTGAGTTCTAGTTAGTTATACAGATGTAGATTGAGTTAGCTGCACAAGTTGAGTTCATAAAAGCAACTAAGATAAAAAGAAGTATAAGTATTTTGTGAGGGTAATGTTTTATGGATGATCAATACAAGTAGGAGAATATACATGTAAGACTGGATTTTCACTCAATGTGTGTGGCAAAATTATATGATCAACAGTCACTATCCAGTTAATGAGATTTCAAAAAACAAAGAAGATCCTTGGTTATTGTTTAATAATAGAAGTAGTATCTCAAATTTGCATAGTACATCAAAGGCTTCACAGCTGTTTTATGAACCAAGACATCTGTGAATGTGTTAAACTGCCCAAAGACAGTTCACTTATGCTGTGTTAATATGCAATACCCTTACACTTGCTCTGCTTATTGCCCAAGTAATGAGTGGAAATCCCACCTGAAGAGTTGTCTCAAAACAGAGACAAAACTGCACTAAATCCTGATTTGACAATCAAGTAAATGACTTGATTGACTTGACAATTTTAAGAAAAATACCAACTAATACTGTCAGAAAGATTCTGAAAGCCACTGCCAGCCCTCTCCACACTGAATGAGGGAGATGGCACATCCCTGCCTGTGGACTGGCTGACTAAAAGTGTATCCAAAAGCTGTGTTAAAGCTGTCAGGAAGTAAGAAGCTGGGAAAGCCACAAAGACCAAGAAGCTATCAGCCACCACATGTAAACTGCTCGTGTAAAGCAGCATGGATTAATTCCAGTGAGCTGCTAGTTCCTGCCAGTAGGATCACAAAGGAGAAGGTTATCAAAATCATTTAAAATCTGTGAATGTAACTAGACTGCAGCTGAAGTGGGACAGGCCTGGGGGAGACAGCATGCCTCTGTGTGCTTCAAGGGAAGATAAGAACACCAGCAGCATCCCAAACATTTCTGGGACATCATTGCATGGCATGGCTCCCTGAGAAGGATGCTCAGAGGAAATATGAGTAGTGGAGCTGGCAATTAAAGGTACAAATACTATAAAAAGAAGAGGAAAGGCAGCAACAAGGCGGCATTTTATGATCTAACAACCGTATCTCTAGTTGTTTCTGTTCACTGTCACCTATGCATGCGTAATGTAAAATAACAGACATCTGGGTTGTTAAAATTTCCCCTACTAACTTTGTACTAAGGGGTAACTCCTGTTCTTCACTTGCTCACACAAAGGAAGAGCCAACATGCTCTCTCTTCCCATACTGACTGGGGATACCTTGAAGACTGGGATCACTGCTCAACTTGATGAGCAGCCTGATGGAAGGGGCTTAGAAGCAAGATCCTTCCTCTCATCCCCTCTGAAATGAAAATGTTAACGCAGAGGCCCTTTGTAGATTCCAGACCTAATTTGCTTCTCCCTAGCCACTGGGCCTCTGGGTAAAAGAAAAAAACAAACAAACACAATAGTTGCTGTTGATATCAGCTAATAACCATCCAGCAGGAGCTGAGGATGAATGGCAGCAGCAGGTACCTTCTCCAGATGTTGCCAAGAAGAATGACTTTTGCACTTATCAAGTAGCTGTGCTCAATGCTTTCCCAAATCCTTTGATACCACCACTTTATGCTGCTTCACCTTCCTGTTCATGTCCCCTTTCTCTTGTCTCCCCTCTCTGTATCCCTTCATTTCCCAACAAAACCCCATCTCTTTGAAATTTCTAAAGGTACAAACAGAAGTGTTGTGGTATTAATGCGACATCTCAAAATGTCACTATTTTTTCTGTTTTATCTCCTCCTGCCCAAATCCTCTCTCTGCCTTGCCTGTTCAACTGTAAGTTCTCCCAGATGGGAAGTCCCTATATCTTGTCCATCACAAAGTAGTGCCATTCTCAGCTGAAATCCCTTGGCACCACTATAAATACTAGTTAATAAAATGGACTTCACTGAGTGTAAATGTGAATAAGAACATAACACTACTCAACTCTTTTAATAAAAAAGTTGCTCATACTCTCTCCTTTTTCCTCTCCTGCTCATTACTTAAAAATATTCTATCAAAAATAACCAATTAAGTTATTTGTCTCCAAATATTGAAGAGTGTGGAGACACAACTTTCTGCAGGACTTTCTTTCGTCTTTTTCTATGTATCTTCATCCTAGGTTTTTGCCTGCCTTTAATGCAGACATAATTTACTTTCTCAGGTGGAAGCTGCTGTCACATGCATTTCAAAGCACTTGACTGAGTCCTGGAGAATTCACACACAGCTATGATCCACAATACTCCCTCACCAGTGACAGACGGCAGAATAATAAATATAAGAGATGCCAGAGGAGAGTCACGGGCACTAGGGAAGGACCCAAGCTCTGTCTAAGGATTTCCAGCCTTCTGAGCTTGCAGGCAATGCACCTAAAAGGTGCCACTGTGAATTTATCAGTCGCATCACTGATTCATTGCCTCACATCTCCCCTCAGAGGACCAAGATTCTGCCAGAGCGTTACCAAGCAACGCTGTCTTGGGCTAAACCCAAAAATAGGTGCCACAAAGGCTTCATGATTGACTGAAGTCCCTTTTCTTCACACTGGCAATCTTGCCTTCAGTTACCATGCAGGTCTCCATTGCCCCAAAAACTTTGCTGCTGCTAAGCTCTGAATGGGATGTGTGGGAACTGATCACTGGCCGCAGTGAGCTGCAACTAACTGCTGCAGCGGTATAAACAAAAGACCTTTACCTAGCCATTCTCCTTTAGCAAGAATGTTAAACCTGGAGTATGTTTTTGATGCTGCTGCCATTTGCTAAGCATACGACCAGCAAAAGATCATCACTAGACTTTTGGCTCACATGCTGCATATGATAAGATCGTAATAAGATCCATCATCTAAGAGTCACGGACTCAATCTATGCCACAAAGCAGCAATGCTAAATAGGTGTTTGCATTCATTTTTTATTTCCAGCTGCCTTGATAAATACCAGTTCTTTTCCAATGCCAGTCCTTAAGCATCATTTTGAAAACACCATAAATGAAAATTAAAGTCTATATTTTGGAAGGCAGAGGTTAATAAAAGAATTAGCTTTTATATCCCTATTTATTATTTAGAGCTTAGGTAATTCAATTTATTTTAGTGATACTGCTCTTGGTAGTACTTTGTTTTTTAATGTTACTGACTGGTTGTCCATTTTTAACCAAAGTATTCACAAGGGTGTTTTGTTTAAAAATGCACAAAGGTATCTTATTAAATAATGTCACAAACATGAAGTTCATTATTATGCAAATGCCATCCTCAGAACAGATTTGTTAATTGCAACTCATTTGCATAATTAATGAACTCTCAAATGAATAATGCCTTTGCAGATTTGTGCAGCATTGTTTTAAAATAAATTATAAAATACATGTCAAATGAAGAGTGCTTCTTAGATTCCCATAGCATTGTTTGAAAATTAATTACCAAACGCTTGTCAAATTAAAATGAGTTTATAGTTTTTACAATGTTATTTTAAAATTGATCACAAAATAAAATGTCACCATACTAAAGTAAATAACTTGTTCTTTTTTTCAAAAAAGAAATGCAGAAAAATATGTTTAAACTTCAGTTACGTTGTTTGTTATACTGAACCTGAGTTTTAGTCATTTTGTCATAGCATTATGATTTAACAAACTTGGTAGCTGTTTGTATGTTAATGTTTTAGTAAATTGAGATTAATTTAATCGTATTGTGTTGGATCTCTAATAGTACTAATGATTAATGATAGTGCATGTAAAAATGTGGTGTGGCCAAGGTCATGATATATTAGTAGCAAAAAAGCCTGAACTTCCAATGACTGTAGATTCATGCTTGCTTTTATAAAGGGTTATGTATCTTTAAAACGCATTGGGTTTCTGGATTTTTTTAAACAGTGCCTTAAACCAGGACTCTTCTTTCTTGTCATATAACTTATATTTCCATTTTTCACAGAGAAAAACAGCCTAAAAGTTCAGGAAAGTCAAAATTTTCCTGCATTCATAACCATGCAGCCTAAATGAAGTCAGATCAGTCTCAGGAATTCAGCACTACAGCTTGATACCCCTTAACTGTCTGCTATTTTAAAACCCAGATTATGGATGATCTTCCACTCTGAGACAAAAACCTTAGGCAGATTCTCTGCTTTCTGTTAATTAGTGTTCACTGGCTCTACAGGAAGAAAAACTCTTTATGTCCTGAGTACCTGAGCATCTCTGTAAATGATGGAGGATTCAAATACCCTGTTAGATGCAGCAAAAAAAGGCTATGGAGGCACTTTACCAATTCTTTGAAGATTAACCTTGCTAGATAAAGAGAGAGCTTCCAACCATTTCACAACCCTCTGAGTTATGTTAAGATTCATCCCAAACAATTAATAAGGTCAATAGCCTTTTTTTAAGTATCCTGGAGGAAGAACAGTTCCTTTGTTCACTTTTACATTGCCCATAGTTATTAAGAACAGTTCTATCCTGTAGACGCTATCTTATTTATGATTCTACTCAGTCCCAAGCAGTGTCTTGGCAATGCATACGTAAATATATATATGTGTGTCTGTGTGCGTGTGTGTGTTTGTGTGTGTGTGTGTTTGTGTGTGTCTAAAGAAGCATCATTTGAACTCAAGACAAGAAGTTAAGTATTAAGGGAAATTTCATATATAAAAAAAGAGGGAAAAAAAAAAAAAAAAAGATTCTAGTTCCTGGAATTTACTCTGGGATACTTAAGGTTGTTGATGACTGTGGAGTGACGAGAGAAAACATAAACATGCAAAATAGATTGACCCATTTCAAAGACTTCTTCAAACTGACAGTCCCAAGGATATAGTCCTTGGATATCCTTGGGATATAGTAATAGGCTAAATAGAGATCAGGTATGTGATGTGATCAGAGGGAATCATCTTTTCTGCCCTTCCAATGCAGCAGCTTTGGGATTCACACTTCTAAGAAGCAATAGGGATTACCAATAAAATAGGACAAGCGTTCTCTTGGGTTATGTTGGTATAAACTTGGGGCAATAAGATTTGTTTTCATACTCTGTAAAACAGACTAAAAGCACACAAAGTACACAAGAGATTGTCATAAATTATATCAAATGAAGGAGCATCTTGTCAGAGACATTTTTTAAATATTGTAAGATGTAACAGAGGACACATGATAACCAAGTGGTACAGTAACACCCATACACATTTGGTCATGCAGATGACAGGATTTCGTTCTGTGCCTTCAGATGACCGTGGATGCCACAGTAGTACTGCTACTAAGGGAGAACGATCTGTAAAACACAACAAAGCTAGTGTTGCTGCAGAGCATGCTTCTCCAGACATTTAACATGGTGGGGTGTGGCTTCTGGCCATGACTAACCAATGGAATTTACTGGGGACAGTGATCAGAGGTGACACACCGAAAATCTGGGGTGAAACAGATTACATTCAAGAAATCATTAAGCCCTTGAACTTAGGTGTCATTAAGTCAATTGCAGGTGTGAGAGCTTCTAATGGAGAAAACTATAGCCACTGTCATTTTAAAGTTTATTTCACCTGATTACTCAGGGGCTAACTAGTTGTGTATGAGTCATCCATCACTATGACTGTTGCCCTGGAGATTTAAAATGCTTTATGTGTTGTTGCTATATTGTGTCACTGAGCTTACTGATGTACAAGTTAGTTGTGTCTTTGCACAGAAAGAATCCATGCAGAGAACACTGGTGAGATTAAATTCCTACTGCTTGCCCTTCAGACTAGTCCCAGCACCTTAACACCAGGAGGAAAGATTTCCTCTGATGATACAAAGCCTGTTTGATTACTGTGGAAGACTGGTCTGCATTAAGCAGTCTGGAAAGATCCATTGGTTTTAGAAACTTCACTGGATTAAGCAAGGAAATGTTTCCTCTTCAGAGTTTCATGGATATTAGTGGACTCAGGATTACTTTTTATTAGAAGATGAGTTTATATTCTGTATTCCTTGTTTATAAAATCTTCACTTAGAGAAAAGAAAGAAGCAATTTAACTTAACTTTACATCAGTGTCTTCTTTCTTCCTCCTTGCATCTGTGAAAAAGCTATAGAATTTCTGGAGCACAGGGCATAAAGTTTCTGCACACCCAGAAGGATATATTCTGCAAATGCTCCAAATGGTTGAGAAAACAAACGTTTAGGCTAACGTATACCGGTGCAGGTCAAATTGTATTACTACTAATGCATACTGCCAGCAATGCTATGTTGAAATATATGCTGTCCAGGTCATAGGCAATGCCCTATGTGGATTAAAAACTAACTTTCATAAGAAAACCACCTCTTTGGCAAAAATACCATATATTGCAACAGAAATGAAAAGTAATAGAGATCAATATGATGATACACTTTATATGTACACATATATACTGACTAATCGCAAAGCAGCTTGCAAAAATAATGAAGCACTGTAATCTTAAGTATTAGTTGGAGAAACTAGAGAATAAAATAGTTAAGGATCTTGCCTGGAATATTACAGGTGGTTAACGAAATAAGAATAGAATCAAGATCTTAATCTGAATCATGTGTGCTTTGTTGTGATTCTACGTCTTAACCACAATGAGAAGAATTCTAACATTAAAGTTTCTTTTCAGTTGTAATTTTCTAAATTCACCATTGTTTCTATGTGCATTATTATGAAAAGTAGACATTTTTGCCTAATAATTATGTTGCTGACTTTTCTGGTAGTGCAACAATTTACATTAATTTATATGAACTTTTAAAATACACAATTATAGTTGAAAGAGAGCTTTGGCTGTTAATCACTCTGACTTCAGCTTCAATGCAATCAGTGGAATTGTACTGATCTGTTAAGAATGAGATCTGGCCCTGCTGTACTGGTGTTTTACAAACACTCCTATTACTTTCTTATCCTCTTTTTTAATGAATGCCAGTTTTTCTTGCATTATTAAAAGCTTCTCTTCATCCAATAAAAGTCAACGAGAATACCTTTAATAAATCTATGATTTATTTTCTCTGAAATCTCTATGAGTGAAGGACCAGATTTACTGCCATTCAGCAGGCTGGAGAGCAAGTCTGTGGAAAAGGCCCTGGGACCTGGGGGGCAGCAAGCTGAGCACGGGCCAGCGGTGTGTCCTGACAGCAAACACAGCCAACAGCATCCCATCTAACCCACCCAACCTAGTGGGGTGTTTTTTGGAATGGTTATTGAGAATCAAAGCTAGACATGCAAAAGATGTAATTCTAATAGCTTATTCTTTTAACTTGCTTAGGAAAAGAAACGCAGGGAGAGATGCTGGAAAAGAAATTTCTTTGTTTTTAAAAATAAACAAAAAAATACTCAACCCTTTTGTTAATAATAATCAAGGTACAGATTTCTCTATGAGTTATACTCAAAGTGGAAAAGGATTTTTTAAATCCTATAAAAACTGCAGTGAACTAGTTATATAAGACAGTCCAATGCTCTAGAAAATAAAAAAATCACTGAATGAATTAAACTCTAATAGACCTGCCTTTAGAAAGTCACACATTCAATGTCAACTATAGAAGGATTACAAAGGACTTATTCTGTAGTAATCTTCAATTTATAATCACTTAGTTTCTTTTGGATTAGATCCAGTCCATTTCATTAACCTGTAGTAAGGTTTTTCCTTTCTTGCATTTTAATCCACTCTAGCCTGATTTACAAAGATTAACTTCAGATTGAAGTTCTTGAGATCCACATCCCCAAATCAGAATATTTGACTTGGAAACACATATATCATAAAATATGTCTCAAATAATGGCCCTTTTCAATTTTGCTCATTAAAAATATATCAGTCTGAAAATGATTGATCGACAAGTTTGTAGGGACACCAACCTTCTCAGACATTCCAAAACCTACTGTTGAACCAAAAACAAACACCAAATTTAAATATGCCTTTAGTTACCTTGAGGATAAAAATTATTCATTCTGATCTAATGAAATAAATAAGAATTAAGAAAGATATATAAGAAATAAATGAGAATTAGAATGAGAGATGGAAGAGCAAGCAAGACAGCTCCTGTTTAGTAATAAAGCCTGAAAGAGACCTTAGTTTGATTTGCTTACCATTCATAAGTTTGAGGAAAAAGCATATAACTGTGTGGTAAGACAATCTAATTCTGTTTTCAATTATCATGGTGTAAATTCAGTCAAACATTACTGAATTGCAGTAGACTGAAGCTGAGTACTTGAGAGTACCTGATCTCATATATTTTAAATATTAAAATATACCTGAAAAGAGGAGGCGGATAGCTGTATTTTGAAAAAGTTAAAAAGAGTTCTGATACTTATTATAGTTGTATATAATTATTCCTACAGATGGTGACTACGAATCAATCAATATACCAGTTCCAGATGTTATAATACATCTTCATTTGTGAAACAAGAAAATCAAAAGGTTAGGATGTTGTTGTGTTAAGACACTGTGCATTCATTATAACAACTGGGCTGTATACAATGTAACCTTGATATTTCAGCTTTTCTATTTTGTTTTTAATCGTGGATACTTCCTTCCAAAGTATTTCCATTTCACAGTAGTATTTGGATTTCAAAGTATTTTCATACAAAATAATAAAGAAAATATAAGCCTTTAAGCCTTCTCCAAATATGATTGACATTTTTTCAATCCAACCTGCATTTTTATTCTGAAAGTCCTGTACTAGAATTTAAATAGATTACCAGTTTGCTCAATGTATTTTGTCAACTGAGATCATTAGAGTTATAAAAAATCTGAACTCATGAGCTGTCTTAGCCTCCACTGTTGCCAGTGCAATCATTTTAGGGTTCAGCGGGTATTTTTCTCTGAATTGTTCATATCTTTACCTAGAATGATGTGAAATACAGCAGGACCACATTACAGAGCAAGGATGTGAGTTTAAAATCACATACATAAAAAATAAGAAAAGGAGTTGAAGCAGAAAAAGCCCTTGATATTTCTCAATTTAGGCTTGTTTTTGGCTATCCCCCTGTCTGTCTCCACAGAGGATGCTCCCCTCTATGTGGCCACAGCAACATCATGATCCACTCTGCAGTGCTGGGGGTTGCTGTGGGTAGCCCTCGCTCAGTTGTTGCTCTCAAAGTTTCACATCCAACCATCATCCTCTCATTTCAGAGAACAGGTGTCAATAAAATGCCCGAGTCCTAGGAAGGCTGTAGAGAATCAGCTGACCTATGTATTAATCGGGGATTTGTGGGTGCCCATCAGCCAGCTATTTGCCCAGGGGATGAATATCACACAACCCTGCTAACAGACAATGTTCCCTTCCCCTCTTCTCTCTGAATCAGACAAGAGAATAGCTTGAAACACAGCGGTCCCTTTTCTGTCCTCTCTGGTCAAGTGATTCATCTTGTTTTTCCTCCATCMCATGCTGTAAGCCCTTTGA
This sequence comes from Phoebastria nigripes, assembly GCA_035582835.1. Taxonomy (NCBI): domain Eukaryota; kingdom Metazoa; phylum Chordata; class Aves; order Procellariiformes; family Diomedeidae; genus Phoebastria; species Phoebastria nigripes. Next base: position 3,723,947 of record JAYKAV010000445.1, on the reverse strand, counting down.
CTATTTAGTGAATTTAGTAGACATACTGCCTACGGTTATCCTGGGGTGGCGGGTTCCATCCCTATGGAGAGTGACCCATCATGCACTGAGCTCTGTCACACAGCCTCCCAGCAAGTATTTGCTGAATCCAGCCATGGCATGTACATCAATACCATTAGGATTGTATAGGTTATATTCTGACTGCTTTAGCAGTATCATCAGCAACAGCTTGATGCAAGGTGCACGGGGATGTGCATTAGCTTACAGTTAATACTGTAATATCCAAAAAGATCCAAAAGGATAAGGCTGATGTGGTTGATAAACAAAATGTGAGTTTAACATGTGACTGTGGATGAATTGTATGGGGTTTGTATCTATGAGGCTTTTGTATGAGTTTGCATCAGCCCAACAGCCTCTGTGTGAAAGTGGCTCAAATTAATGTTAATTTATGGTCCGTTGTGTGCAGGCCATGCCTTTTAAACTCATTTTAAGCAAATAACATTATATTTAAAGGTATTTCTTCAATTAAATGTTAAGTCTTTTTTTCAAAATATTACAGTTATGGTATTCTTCTTTCTTCTCTATATGGAGAGGCATTATAGCAAACAACTGAAGTATATAAATATGAATCTGTCATTACACATGGAAAACCATAATGAAAATGCATGCCTAGCAAGAGTTGAATTCAATTCAAAATATTTTTCTGAGAATTGCTACAAGCTTTCTTTCACTCATGATTTTTCCAGAGAATTAGCTTTATACCCAAACTCTACACTATCAGTAAAAATGGCTTTATTAAAGCTGGGATAGATTGTATTTTTTATTTGGAGATAAAAGGTATAAACTAAAAATACTGATTTTTCAAGCAAGAATCAAAATAAAATATTCAGAAATGCCTCAAAACCCAATTGTGTTCAATTTATATTTTTCATGTGAATTAATCAAATAATTCTCTTCTCATTTTCTTCTACAAGATGAAAGTCAAATAAAAAACTTTCAAAACAAGGGCTCAATATTTTATGTTCTAAAAGAACATCAAATGCTTCACTGTATTTTTTCTAAAATAGTACTGTCAAAGTTGGTATATTTTTGCACATTTTGACTTTGACAAATTCATGTTCAAGTTGATTTACTTACAAAATAAAAACTGTTGTCTGAGAAAATTCCTGACCCATCTGAACTCCTGTGAGCTCTGGGATCAGATGTTACTTTGGCAAATGTATTAACCATACTGTAGTGTAGGTTGAGTTGCTTGGGGGTTGTGGTTGTTTTGTGGGGGTTTTTTTGAACTTCTGGAATCAAATCCTGTAAATTACCAGGGTATCTTCAACAAAACACTTTTTCCATAGTAAAAATTTTTCAGTATTGGAATTTCCTCAGCTGCAGGGTAAGCTTTCTTGCTAATGTAAGAAAGAAAACAATCTGGAGAGCCAGGATTCCTGATATATTGGATTCCCAAACTCATCAGGAATATGACAGGCCTTTCTCACTTAGAGAAGATAGAAATTTCAACATGAGTGCCTACATTCTAGATGAACATATTGGCCACTTGGCTATTTGGATAGTTCTCACTTACATTGTTTAATTTTTAAAATTTGAAAGCTCAAAGTTGTGGGTTGTTTTCTTTTTCCCCTATGCAGAATGAAGGCCAAATGCTTGAAATCATTTGCAAAACAGAATTCTTGTTTTATAGCCAATCTCACAGCTGACTTCACTGGAGCTATTTACATGAATAAGGGAAGCAGATTTTGACCACAGTAGCTGTGTCTAGACTAGTAGATTTAAGAGTGCCAGGGAAGCGCTTCCAGGCACTGGAATTTGATTGTCTACACTGTTAAATCGTTGAAAGAGTCCCTGGCACACTCCTGGCTTTTCCCAGCTAGAGCCATTCCAAACAATTCACAAGGACCTTTACCTATAGGTAGCGTGAACACAAACACACTTTTGACAGTGAGAGAGTTTCATATCATGGATGTGGGCCAGTCTGCACCACATGCCAGAGAACAGTCATGAGTAAGTTTAATTTACTGGTATAGAAATAATCAGTGTGGATCAAAAAAGAAAATCAAAATCTTGACTTTCTCTTCATGGATGGGAAGAAAGGTGGGAAGAAAGGGGAAAGGGGGAAAACAACGATTATCTAATTTTAACAACCAGATTTTTTTAAACGGAATATCATAGAATCATAGAATCATAGAATCATTAAGGTTGGAAAAGACCTCTAAGATCATCGAGTCCAACCGTCAACCCAACACCACCATGCCCCACTAAACCATGTCCCTAAGCACCTCATCTACACGTCTTTTAAATACTTCCAGGGATGGTGACTCCACCACTTCCCTGGGCAGCCTGTTCCAATGCTTAACCACTCTTTCAGTAAAGAAGTTTTTCCTAAGGTCCAATCTAAACCTCCCCTGGCACAACTTGAGGCCATTTCCTCTCATCCTATCGCTAGTTGCTTGGCAGAAGAGACCAACACCCACCTCRCTGCAACCTCCTTTCAGATAGGTGTAGAGCGCGATAAGGTCTCCCCTCAGCCTCCTCTTCTCCAGGCTAAACAGTCCCAGTTCCCTCAGCCGCTCCTTGTAAGACTTGCTCTCCAGACCCTTCACCAGCTTCATTGCCCTTCTCTGGACATGCTCCAGCACCTCAACGTCCTTCTTGTAGTGAGGGGCCCAAAACTGAACACAGTATTCGAGGTGCGGCCTCACCAGCACCGAGTACAGGGGCACAATCACCTCCCTACTCCTGCTGGCCACACTATTTCT